>CM024759.1:87882251-88419824 GCA_014218235.1 Colocasia esculenta
ATCAATAATGCAGGGAGTCCCACACAGCCAGCAGCTCAGGTCAGTATTAGTATTAATTATATACTTAGGATTGGGCCGGGCGTCCAACCGACCGGGTGGTTAAAGTAACGTTAGAACTGACGGAATCCATTTGGATCCGCGATTGGGTGGGCATTCAAAGGACCGATCTAAAACACGGCAACCATATATAAATGGTTAAAACACGCAACCCGAAGGTCCAAAATCCCAAATAGGGATCGGATCGGCGTGCCGTTTTCTCCGACACGACCAGGTGGGTTAAAGTGATGTGGGAACTGACGGAATCCAATTTGGATCTCCGGATTGGGTCGGCGTTCATTGACGGATCTAAAAATACCCAAGTATATATAAAGGGTCAAAACAAACAACCCAGGGGTCCAAAATCCCAAATAGGGATCGGATCGGCGTGCCGTTTTCTCCGACACGACCGGGTGGGTTAAAGTGACGTGTGGGAACTGACGGAATCCATTTTGAACTCCGGATTGGTTGAGCATTCAAATGACGGATCTAAAAAACACCCAAGTATATATAAAGGGTCAAAACACACAACCCGGGGGTCTAAAATCCCAAATAGGGATCCGATCGACGTGCTGTTTTCTCCACACCACCGGTGGGTTAAAGTGACGTGTAGAAACTGACGGAATCCAATTTGGATCCCCGGATTGGGTTGGGCATTCAAAGGACGATCTAAAACCGGTCCCATATAAATGGTTAAAACCACAATCCGGGGGTCCAAAATCCCAAATAGGGATCGGATCGGCGTGCCGTTTTCTCCGACACGACCAGGTGGGTTAAAATGTCGTGTGGGAACTGACGGAATCCAATTTGGATCTCCGGATTGGGTCGGGCGTTCAATTGACGGATCTAAAAAAACCCAAGTATATATATAAGGGTCAAAACACACAACCCGGGGTCAAAAATCCGCAATAGGGATCGGATCGGCGTGCCGTTTTCTCCGACACGACCGGTAGGTTAAAGTGACGTGTGGGAACTGACGGAATCCATTTGGATCTCCGGATTGGGTTGAGCATTCAAATGACGGATCTAAAACACCCAAGTTATATAAAGGGTCAAAACACACAACCCGGGGGTCTAAAATCCAAATAGGGATCCGATCGACGTGCCTTTTCTCCAACACGACCGGGTGGGTTAAAGTGACGTGTGAGAAACTGCCAATTTGGATCCCCGGATTGGGTTGGGCATTCAAAGGACCGATCTAAAACACGGTCACCATATAAATGGTTAAAACACGCAACCCGAGGTCCAAAATCCCAAATAGGGATCGGATCGGCGTGCCGTTTTCTCCGACACGACCAGGTGGGTTAAAGTGACGTGTGGGAACTGACGGAATCCAATTTGGATCTCCGGATTGGTCGGTGTTCATTGACGGATCTAAAAAATACTCAAGTATATATATAAAGGGTCAAAACACAGAACCCGGGGGTCCAAAATCCCAAATAGGGATCGGATCGGCATGTCGTTTCCTCCGACACGACTGGGTGGGGTAAAGTGACGTGTGGGAACTGACGGAATCCAATTTGGATCTCCGGATTGGGTTGAGCATTCAAATGACGGATCTAAAAAACACCCAAGTATATATAAAGGGTCAAAGCACACAACCCGGGGGTCCAAAATCCCAAATAGGGATCGGATCGGCGTGTCGTTTTCTCCGACACGACCGGGTGGGTTTAAGTGACGTGTGGAACTGACGTAATCCATTTGGATCTCCGGATTGGGTTGAGCATTCAAATGACGGATCTAAAAAACACCCAAGATATATAAAGTGTAACGACCCAGAATCCGCATTACCAGTAACAACCAGTAACCCGAATTCTGACCCGCTAACCCACGAGACGCTCGGAAGGGTAGAAGTGAAGTCCGAGGAGACCTATGTAAGAAGATACACCCATGCAAAGCAGTAAAATTCCACTATAAACATATCATATACAACCTCAAAGTCTGAGACAAAGTACAGAGTACAGAAGTACAACAAAAAGGTACAACTCACTGCAGCTAGGGAGCACCAACACGGAGTGGCTAGACTTGCCTAGAACGGGAGTCGACAATGACCCACCTTAAAGGGAGGGGAGTGAGTCTCAAGAAGAGACCCATAGGAAAAAGTAACCCTACCGCAACAGTACTAAAATGCGGAAAGTAAAACTAAAGTAAGTACACGTCGCACCACAAAACCAAAACTGTAAACCTCGCGGCTCAGTAACACACCTCACACACAAGTAAGTAGGACTCAGCTAGGGTCTGTGGCTCAGCGTCCCGTCACCACAGAGGCTCTCAACCCCAGCCACGTATGCACACTACAGACGCTCTCTCTCGCGTCGGTCCACGACCAGTTTTTCCCCTACACTTTACCCTAGCGGTAGTGAAGGGGCTCCACGGAGACGGCTCAAACCACCACAAGGAGTACGCACAGGTCCAGAGTCGCACTCGACGTCCTGGCTCACTAGCGGAGGACAACCACACGCTAGTCATCTAGACGGAGTCGCACCCACGCCTAGGTAACACAACAGAAACGGGCACGCGGTAATGCAACGCGCATACAACAGACGAAACACACTCAACGTCTGAAACTCCGTACAGTAAGTGAACACCTCATGTCACAACTAACTACTCAAATGCACAGGTGAAGTCACACTCTAAGCCTGGCAGAATGTGTTAACAGGGTAGACATCACATGTCAATACCTTGAACACAAAACAGGATTACAGTCTGCTAGGACACAGGATATTAACGGCAGCATCGATTGTCGCCAATATGAAGTAAACGGCACTCATCATGACGTTAATCATAACTCAACGGCAATCGACCTTGTCGTTTATATCAACCTTGAAGATCTCAACGTCAACAGATGTGGACGTTAAGTTCTCCAGTCCCCAAGATCCAGAACAGTACCGGATTAGTCCAATTGGGTAGAATTACCCAACAGAACACTTACTGATGGAGGAAAATACTTCCTCACATCATTTAACACTACCAGAACTTCAAAACCAAGCAATCCAACGCTTAGATTGCCTAAAACACCCAAAATCCCGGCATGGAATAACCCAACCCTAAACTGCAATTTGCATACCAATTCACACAAATGAGCATGCTGACTTGCTAAGGAGGGTTATTGGAGTTAAGTCCCTACCTCAGAATGCCTTAAAAACTCCCAAACAGCCACCAATCGCACCGGAACCCCCGAAGTCTCCGCGCGAATTACACCAATTCTTCGTGTTTCCCGCTCGATCCAGCACCGCCACGCGTACCAGAGCCTTCCCACGAACTCCCTTCACCCATCAGAAGTAGTGGAAATGGACAAAGGCAGAAGTGGAGGGAAAGGAAGGAAAAGAGAAGGAAGGGTTCCTGCTCTCGGGCTGCCCTATTTCTACAGGCCCGACTAGTAGGCGTCCACATCCCTAGCCGCCTACTGAACCGCCTAAGACTTGACGTCCAAATCGCATGCCGCCGAGTTCAACAACAAACGTCCACATCGCTGGACGCTAACCTAAAGTCAACGGCTAGCCCCTGGTCATCAACCCCAAGTCAACGACAATGGACCTTGTTGTCAACCACAACCGAACCTCTACAAGACCCAAAAAGGATCCGCTAAGACCCGAGACCTTACAGTTGTGCTCGGGGTTTTGTCCCGGTACTTGTGTTGTACCGTTGAGGTCTGTGTTGTCTTCCTGGACACCCTCACTCCTGAGTTTGAGTTGTACGTCCGGCTGAGGGAAAGACGACAGTGGGACAACGACTTCCCAGAGTTTGTTCTTTTGTCGCTTGTAGCGTGCTCGTAGTTGGGGGTACGGACACCAGTAGACGTCACTGGTCCCCAGCTAGTCCTGTTTTCCAGTGCCTCACTTTAGGGTGCTTCGGCCAGAGACCCTATAGGTGCTAGGCATGGACCTGCAGTTGTGTGTCTGCAGGTGTGGTGTTGGTTGGTCTCCACAGTTGTTTGACTTCTTTCTTGTGGAGCGGCAGTTGGACCTTTCGTCCGTGACTGCGAGGCTGAGAGGTTGTTCTTGTGTTGTGTTGTCCGGGTTGGATATTGGCCTGATCAGCCAGTAGTCCGTTCCCGTGTGGTGCGTGTTCCTTTCCGACTCGTGCTTTGCTATTTGTCGTGGTTCGTGAGTTTGTAACTCGTAGTCAAGTTTGACTCATTCGAGTGTGCCCTGGTGGAGGCACTGTTGTGACTGCAATTGTGGCTTGTGGTGTGCCCTAGTGGTGGCACCGTTTTGGTTATGGTTGGTGAGTGTTGACTCGCCAAATGTGGTTTGACTCGTATAGTATGCCTTGTCGTTGGCACAGTTGTATTATGGATTTGCCGTAATGAAGTGCCTTATGTTGGCACTGGTTTAATGATTGGTTTTCGTGGTAGTTTAGCTTGCTATGGTATGCCCTGTTACGGCACTGGTTTACTTGCAGTTTCTGTGCTGGTGCCTTGTGATAATAGGTACCTGTACCCTATGTGGGTAATGGTTTGTGGTGGCACGTCGTATACCAGTCTTTCTGGTGTTGACGTGGAACTGTGTTTCGTGGAGGTCGTGTGGTGTGACCTTCTACACAATGTGCTTCACCCTCCCTCGGGTAAGCTACCATATATGGTTTTCATGTGTGATGGATTGGCCCGTTGTAGCCGATCATGTTACTTGGTGTATGTGGTTTCGACATATTGTGGTTTGGGTATAAGGGCCAGCTTTTGGTTAACAGCTCTGTTACCCACGTACTTGAGATTTGCCTGTGAAGCTTGTAGCTTAGCAACCAGTCGTTGGAATAATGTGCCTGTGAGGCTTGCGGCCTAGGCATTTCAGTTGTTGAGCGGACAAGCCTGTGATTCCTCTTTCTTTATAAAGAATATGCTTTTGTTTATCAATTATTGTTTATGATGTAATTTAAATATAAATGTTGTGAGCATAAAATGGTTTGGCTATTGGTGTTGCCAGTGAGACCCATTAGGGTTGAGGTGTTCGTGGTTACGGTGTTGTTTTGGGTAGCCCCTATTGAGCCTGTGACTTGTTGAGGCTCACTCCCCTACAGTTCTTTTCATGGCTTGCCGAGTGTTTGGCTTGCAGCGGCGTTGTGTCAGACTTGTACCACCAGCAATTGTGTAGTAGTTAGTGTTGTGTGAGCTTGTGCTCCCTCGGGATATGCCCCAGGTAGTTGTGCTTTTTAATTGGACATGTAATATGTAATGGGACATTGTAATTGTTATATGCAGGTATGATCACATGTACTTTCTTGTGTCTTATACTGTTGTGGTTTGTCTTTTATATTCTTACTGACAGTTGTGTGAGCTATCCCTGCGAGACTTCGGTCCTTCGCGGGAGGCGGATCTGGTTATGGAACCTTAATGGGCATAAATACCCCGGTCTGTCACACCGCCTACCTGGTTAACGGCAACAAAGGGTGCCTCTGACCTCAGATCTTAATGGCGGCAAGGCTTGCCGTTAAGTTCCTGTCTGTGCAAAACACAGACTGAACTCCAAAATCCTATAGAAAGGGGTTCCAGGACACGATTAAAATCTGTAAAATTCCCTAGGACCTATTAGACGCATGTATGGATAACGGGTATGGTTTACTTGCCTTCAAAAAAATCTACAAATGGAGAATTGGTTCGAAGAAGCCCTCCTCGGCTTGAGCCAAAGAGCCTTCAAATCCTCCTTGATCTGGATTCTGTGTTGATGCAGACTGCCACCCGGTGTCGGAGAAGCCTTCCCCAACGTTTAAACTCCCCTCCAGTCGCAGTAGATCGCCGGAAGGAGTCACCAATCGCCAGATCCACGGGTCCAAAGTTCAGTTTTTCGCATACAAAAACTTAGGGTTTTTCTCAAGAGAGCAAAAGGGGTCTAATCTGTCGATGGGGGTGTTTTTATAGGATAGGGGTTTCGGTGACGCGTTTAGGTAGGGTATAGGACCGTTGGGGGGTCGGTTACCAAAACAGAAGGTGAGATTTTTGGGGGCATTTCTAGATCTGAATACGCAACAGATCTGGGAGATTAACGTCAACATCACTGTCTGCCAACCCTGAGTTGGTGTCCATCGATGTGGCCGCTAACTCCCTATTAACGTCAACTCATGTTGACGCCAACAGGTCGATTGGGCAGAACTTAAATGTAATGTCGCGCGTTTTTTTTTATCTTTGTGGATCCTCTGTTTAGCGTGTGGGATGGTCAAGCTGTGACCAGTGCGACTTGTGTTGTGTGTTTCTTGTTGGATTCTTACCAGGGTTGGTTATGGATCTGTGTTGGTGTTCAGTGTGCTGGACATCAACAGTGGGTTGGCGTCCAGGTGTGTGACGTCGACTGTGTGTTGGCGGCAATGGTGATGCCGTTAACATGGTTTTAGCGTCCATCGATGTAGTCGTTAATGTTGAACTTGGCGGTGATCGATGTGGACGCCTAGTTGCGGCGGTTTGGTTAGCGGCGCAGAGGTTGACGTTAACTTGAGGTGCCTGTGTTTTTAGGGCTGACCTGAGCCTTCTTCTTTCCCCATTTTCTCCTCTCCTCTTCCCCCACCTTCACCTTTGTGCTTCTTCACTACTTCCGGTGGTCGACGGGAGCACGTGGGAAGGCCGTGATGCGCGCAGCAGCAGCAGATCAGGAGGGGAATGATGGATTGGAGGGCGGTATTCGTGGGAATCTCCTGGGGGGTTCGGTGTAATTTGAGGTTCTATCGAGGTTTAATTGCGTTTTTGAGGTAGGGACTAGACCCTCTGATCTCTCCTGGTTAATTCGCCATGCTTTGTTGCATAGATCGTATGTTAATTGAGTTTTTGGGAAAAGATTCTCCATGCCGGGGAAATTGACTGGTTTGATCGATCCAAGTGTTGGATCTTGTTTCTTTAGTTTAATTATAATATTCAGATGTAAGGGGACGTGTTTTCCCTTGTTTTCTTATTGTTTATAGGACTAAGTTGCCCGTATGATTGGCCTTGGGCCGGTCTGTGTGTTTTGTATACCTGGGAGCTGAAGATCTTAGCGTCAACATCGATTGACGTCAAGTTCTTCAGTTGGAGATTAACGGCCAGATGCCTAGCCGTTAATATCGAGTTTATTTGATATTAACGGCAGGGGATGCTGTCATTTATAACCAATGGACGACAATCGATACTGCCGCCAATCTGTGCAGGTATTAGCGCAGTGTGTTTCATGAGGTTTTTCTTATTGTACATGTTACGTGGTTGTGTGTGCATGGCAATGACAGGTGAGAGCCATTGCACCTGTTATGTCCATGGAACGTATTGTTCTTTAAGTGGACATGCTTTATGTGGTTAATATGTGATGTATGTAATCGGCTTGGTGTTACGTAGTATGTGTGGTGCGTTGGCACCCGTGGCACTCTCGGAGTGCGTTGTCCATGTGTTGGACATGTGGTTTACGTGGATACCGTGTGGTACACCAACCAGGGTGTGTCGTACACGTGAGGTCTACGTGGTTTGGATGCCATGCGTATGGTTTGTGTGTGCATGGCATATCGTATGTTATTGTGTTTATTATATCTTAATTATTATGATTGGTTCGTAGTTTTGTGGCGATGAGGTTCACATGGGAACCTAGCCTTGATCCTTTAGAATCTCTTGTAAACATCTTAAATGGATAAGTAATAAAGTATGAGTGTTAATGTATTGTGCCTAGTATGGTAGTAAAGGTCACTATGTGACCAATGTCGGGTCGTGGCATTATTTTTAATATGGTTCATGTATGTGTTTGTGTAGACTAGCTTGTAGGTCACGAGTGACCAGGACAAGCTATTCCTTACACGTATATCGTGATTTGTAATAAACGTATAAGTGTTGTGGTTTGTGCTAGCCGAGTGTGGTGGTCGGCGCCTATTCCGAATGCCTCTCTAGTCGGTACCCTAGGTTCTTTGTGAGTCAGGCACGTGTGTTTGTTGTGCTCGGGGTTTGTCCTGGTACAGTGTGGTACCGTCGAGGTCTGTGTCATCTTCCTGGACACCCTCACTCCTGAGTTTGAGTTGTACGTCCGGCTGAGGGAAAGACGGCAGTGGGACAGCGACTTCCCAGAGTTTGTTCTTTTGTCGCTTGTAGCGCGCTCGTAGTTGGGGGTATGGACACCAGTAGTCGACATTGGTCCCCAGCTAGTCCTGTTTTCCAATGCCTCACTTTAGGGTGCTCCGGCCAGAGACCCTAGAGGTGTCAGGCATGGACCTGCAGCTTTGTGTCTGTAGGTGTGGTGTTGGTTTGTCTCCACAGTTGTTTGACTTGTTCTCGTGGAGCGGCAGTTGGACCTTTCGTCCGTGACTGCGAGGCTGAAAGGTTGTTCTTGTGTTGTGTTGTCCGGGTTGGATACTGGTCTAATCAGCCAGTAGACCATTCCCGTGTGGTGGCGTCGTTCTTTCCGACTCGTGCTTTGTCTGTTCTGGCTGTGGCTTGACTCGTGCTTTGCCTGTTCTGGCTGTGGCTTGACTCGTGCTTTGCCTGTTCTGGCTGTGGCTTGACTTGTGCTTTGCCACTGGCTGTGGTTCGTGAGTTTGTGACTCGTGGTCGAGTTTGACCAGTTCGAGGTTTGCCCTGGTGTTGGCACAATTGTGACTGAGTTGTGTTTGTGTGACTTGCCGGTTGAGGTTTCATCTGTATATTGTGCCTAAATAAGGTGCAATATAATTGTGGTTCAGTGTGGTGTTTATCACCTACTTGTACCTTGTGTTCGGCTGTTTGTGTTGTGGTACCTGAGTAGTAGGTACATGTTCCCTCATGGGTTACTTTGTAGTTTTGTGGTGGTACATTGTATACCAACCTTTTCAGGCTCTCGTGTGTTGTGGAGGTCTTGTGGTTTGACCTGCCACTTGTTGTATCCTATCCGTTTTAAGTAGATCTTTGTTTATAATTTATTGTGAATTAGTTGTGATTGCTAATTATGTTACCATTTGTAGGTAATTTGCCGATGAGGCTTATGGCCTAGGCGTACTGTGATTAGGTAGAGCTGTGCTTCGTGGAGACCGTGTGAGACCTTCCACTTGTTGTGTTTTACCCTTCTTTGGTATGATTTCGATTATGGTTTTTGTATGTGATGGATTGGCTTTGTGGTAGCCAGTCCTGTTACTTTGTGTGTAGTTTCCGACGTAGTGAGGTTTGGAGTATAAAGGACCAGCTCTTTGTTAGCAGTCCTGTTACTCAAGTGTTTGAGGTTCGCCTGTGAAGCTTGAAGCCTAGGCAATGACTTCCCTGTGTGGCTTATAGCTTAGGCAACCAGTTGTTGTAGCAGTGTGCCAGTGAGACTGTGGTTTAGGCACTTTAGTAGTTGGGTTGACTAATGATATTATATTAGTCCTGTAGTCCCATTTTCCTTCCGAGGACTTTATGTTTATTATCATGATTATGTTTAATTGTTATTTATTGTTATGATGTGAGCATGAAATGGTGGCTATTGGTGTTGCCGGTGAGACCCTTTGGGGTTGAGGTGTTTGTGGTTTCGGTGTTGTTTTTGGGTGGCCCCTACTGAGCCAGTGACTTGTTGAGGCTCACTTCCCCTACAGTTCTTTTCAGGGCTTGCCGTGTGTTTGGCTCGCAGCGGCGTTGTGTCAGACTTGTACCACCAGCATTAGTGTAGTAGTTAGTGTTGTGTGAGCCTGAGCTCCCTCGAGGTATGCCCCAGGTAGTTGTACTCTTCTTTTAAATTGGACATGTATTAATATAATGGGACAGTTGTACAAATTTGTGAATAGTTATAAGCACATGTACTTTCTTGTGTTTTATACTGAGTAGTTGTCTTTTATACTCTTACTGGACACGTGTGTGAGATATCCCTTGCGAGACTTCGGTCCGTTCGCGGGAGGCGGATCTGGATATGGAGCCTTATTGGGCATAAGTACTCCGGTCCGTCACAGTACTATAGAAAACTATATTTACACAATACAACTACATGTCATTTACCATACATACTTTAAAATACTATTTATATAATGTAAATATATAACATACACAACCAAATATACATATATGTACACACTACTCAAATAGTATATATATCTAATATATATATATATATATATATATATATAACATAGCTACACACACAAGTATCAATTTCTCACAAAATCAAACACCTATATAAGAATGTAAAATCCAAGGGCCTTACATGTTTCATGAATAATGCCATGTTCTTGGCAAAATTCAACAAACACTAGAGGTGTATTCTCCTCCTCTGTCAGACCTCAACCTCTTAAGAACCTGACCAGTTTGTGTTTCTGCTTCTTTCCTAAAGATAATGAACTTCTGTAAAGCCTCATCCATAGACTTGAGCAAATACACATAACAATATCTACTACAGTCATCTATAAAGGTAATGAAATACTTTTTATGATCCCTAGTTAGCACACCATTAAACTCACAGATATCTGAGTGCACTAGATCCAGAATCTTTGAATCTCTAACCACAGAATGAAAGGGTTTCTTAGGCTGTTTGGCATGTACACAGATATCACATTTTTTTATTTTATCAATAGCATGCTCAGGAATTAAATTCAGGTTCATCATACGTTTCAAAGAATTGAAATTTAAATGACCTAAACGTCCATGCCATAAATCAGATGAATCTGTAACATTAAAAGCAACTGGAGCAGATGTATCAACATGTAAGCATTCATTCATCACATGACTCACATGCACTTTAAACAACCCATCAGATAAATAGCTTTTACCAATAAAAGATTTGAGATGAAGTATCACAACTTTATTACATTTAAAGCTGAGTTCATAACCCTCTCTAACTAAACTAGAACCTGATAAAATATTTCTCCTAATACTAGGAACATGGTGCACACGATGAAGAGACAGCACACACCCCGAAGTAAACTTCAGGTCCACGCGTCCAATTCCCATCACCCTTGCAGTGCTGCCATTCCCCATAGTCACAGAGCAATCATGGACGACCTGGTAAGATACAAAATTAGCCCTGTCAGCACACAAGTGTACATTGGCTCCTGTGTCTACCAACCATTCATAAGGTTCATAAATAGAAAACAATTAAGGGTTAAGAGTAATATATGTGTCTCCAGAAGAAGCACCAGCGGTCACTACATTGACCTGAGGTGGAACAACACCAGTCTGTTGGCCTGTCTTTTCCTTCTTTTTAGGAAAATCACCACGGAAATGACCTTTCTGACCACAGACCCAACATTCACCTTGCCTCTTCTTCTTCTTGATTTTACCCTTGGGTTTAAATGTGCATTAGAATCAACCTTGGATTTGTCTTTGAAATTTTTAAACTTGTTTTTCATAACTATGTTTGCACTAGCCTCTACAGGCATCACAGGTTTCTCCTTCCTATGTTCCTCCTCTATGGCAATGGCTCTCATCAGGTCATCTAGAGAAATAGCACCCTTCCTATGTTTTAGGGCCATTCCAAAGTCTTCCCAGGACTTAGGAAATTTCTCAATGATATACATAACCTGAAACTTTTCTGGGAGTTTCATTTCACCCTCAGCCAAGCCATGGATCATAAGAAGAAATTCATGTGCCTGTTCAGTGATAGGTCTACCCTCAACCATGTGAAACTTGAGAAATTTACCGACAGAATATTTTTCTAGACCTTGGTCCTCAGTGTTGTACTTCCTATCAAGTTCATCCCATAGTGCCTTGGAGCTCAAGAATGTCGATGTACTTTATACATCGAATAGGACATCCGATAAAGCAATCAGAATGCATCCATGTCATATGCGATCTTTTTCCTTCCATTCCGTAGCCTTCTTAACAATTTTGGGATCATTCTTAATCACTTTGGGTGAGTCATATTCAATCACAGAGATCAACCCAATCATAGTAAACCAAATCCGCATGCATTTTTGCCAACGCTTAAAGTGTTGCCCTGCGAATTTCGCTGGCATCATGGACATGTCTACTATCAGGTTGAGAGTAACAGATGACGATGTCATGTCAAACGATATCTTCTCTAAGGCTGTTGTAAAAATAGTGGGAATAAAAGGTTTCACATGGCGATAGAACATCCATAATCCATACAGTGCAAATATAGCGACATAATACAAGTTTGCGTCAATCAACATAGGCATCATTCCAAGAGGATAACAACAAATAAGTAACGTGTACATGTTGAAAATATGAACAAGAATATATCTATATAGCGACAGTGGAGGCGTTCTAAAAGGAACTTACCTTAGAGAAGATATCGCCCCCACTATAGATGAGAAAAGGAAACAACGATCTTCTCCCAGGGTACAACCACATCCAACGAGATGACAGTCGCACACTGTTGATCTCATAAATCCAAAACTATCTAATATGTAAAGAAGGATCTCTATCGAATGTAGGGCAAAAGAAGCATGCACCGGACACCGACGATGCGGAGAACGGGGCAGTCAGTGGCGGAAAGGAAGGAGCGGCACGCCGACGGCAAGCAGGAATGGCGACGTCTGCGTCGAAGGCGAGGACAAGAAGTGACCAGTAGCAAAGAGCGATTCTCTGGTGGTGTGCACGGCGTTGTAGACAGAGAGCGCAAGAGAGAGACCGCAGGAGAGTTTCTTTGGGAAGAAGATTAGGTCAACTCGGTTTCTCTCTCTCTTCTTATCACAACTGCCCACGCCCCACTATACGCCGGTTCACTTCTTCAGGGATGGGCGCATCCCACAAGCCCACCAAGCAAAAAGGAAAAAACAGAAAGGAAGAAGAGTGACGACCCAATAAGGCCCGCAGTCACCTCACACGTGCGTCGCCCGCCCACGCCGGTGGGCGGGAGCGCGTGTGTGGTCTTGAGCATACCTCCCTCTAGTTCCATAGGAACAAGTCCTTGGAACCACAAAGATTTATAAAGGCCACTCCCTTACTTATGTTTTTCAATATGACAAAACCCATAAACACATAAGGCACACTCTCCTCCTACCAAACCTTGAGTTTTCCCTTAAGCTTGCAACCACCCTTCTTCTACCCAACAAAAACTTCTCCATTTGCATATATAGGCAGCTATATATGTATGGATTCTTCATAGATTACATATATATGTAGAGAGGCTCTTAAACTTGGACTAATTTGTTCACAAAAAGTATATTTGATATTTGGATAGACTAGAGATAGAGTGAAATATCTTTATATCTTCGTTCTATTTCCGATCTATCTAAATATCAAACATGTCTAAAGAGAATAGCCGTGAGTTACGGAAAGAAAGAATCTTTCTACAAAACAGAAGTATTGAGAGAGAAACGTATGTATTTAAAACCTTCCTTTCCCATATGATAAAAATGTTTCCATTGATCTTATTCTAGATCAATGGGACTACTCGGAAGAGGGCTACCTAGTAGAGCCATGAATGGACACTTAAACTGATCATCTGTTGTAAGAGCTTACAATCATAATCACTTGGATAATAAGAAAATAATTTTATTAGTCAAAAGTATTTTTTTAGTCCAATCAATAGAGTTACTTTTGTATAATTCATGTCATCATTCTTACAAGACTTGTCTATATAAAATATTTTCTATGAGAAGAACCCCTCCTTATATATACCAACGCTTAAGAAATACTTGAGCTAATTAAAGAAATATCAATACTGTAACCTAAACAAACATCTCATGTTAATATACATAAATATAATATATATATTAATATATATATATTATATATATATAATATATATAGAGAGAGAGAGAGAGAGAGAGAGAGAGAGAGAGCAGGGATGTATATGAGCCGTCTATGCGGAATAAAAGTTTGTATTTAAGTATTTCGTTTATTGAGTAGGAGGAGAGGAGGACGTATCCAACTAATTACAAAGATTTACATAGATCTATGAGAATTTTCTGCTTTTTTTTTTTCAAAAAACTATAAAAAAAAATTAATCCACTTTACTGGCGAGGATGGGGAGACCTATCCCTCTTACCTCTCCTCTGATATTTTTGAGGTTTTTTGATAACTTGATATTTTTTCACAAATAAATTATGTATAAATGAAATAATTTAAATTATGATATTTTATTTGAAAAATAAAATTATCAAGACTGATAACTTTATCAAACTTGAGAGAGGAGATAGAATTTATAAAGATTTATCATCAATAACTATTGATAAAATCTTAATAAACTCTAGATTACCAAAACAACTTTCTATTTATCAATGTTGATAAATTTTCTTTATCAAGAGTTATTTGGTTACCAAAGTGACCATTTATATCTTAAAGAGTCCTGTCCAACCATTAACAGTCCAACATGAGGATAGATTAGCATCTCTTCACAACCCACAAAAGTACTCACAAGTGATTTCCACATTCCTTCCGCACTTATCTTCTAATTGGAGCATATATGTCGAGATGCCCATGTAATATTCTTTGACAAATGGTATGGTGCCTGCTCATGATTTTATCATCACATGCATTTCATCCACTGCCTAATCTCAAATGGTCATACGAAAGAATAAAACTTTATTTTAATATCCTTGAATTGAAGGATGTACATTAAAATTTCTTTGGCTATGTTTAATATTTAGAGAGACCGGAGATAGAGTGAAGATATCTCTAAAATTTTAAAACTATTCTATCCCCAATCTATTCAAATATCATACATAACTTTTAAGATCCCATTCAGATAAAATTACACACATGAATCTTAGAATGAGAATTACATAAAAATCTATGTTAAATTTACGTAACACCCATTGGATGTCATGGAGTTGGAGGCGATGGAAATTTTTCTCCGTTTTTTGAGGTAACACGCTACAGTGCACTACAGTAACTTCCGTAAAACTCTCTTAAAATAAAGCTCGGTTGGGAACGCGACGTAAAACACTGTTGCAACCTGAACGCGACGGTTTTGGTTGTCGTCTTCCCACTCCTAATGCCAGCAAGCCGCCGAGCGTGCAACACGCGGTGCTCATGCAGACGTCGACCGCCCAGCGGCGGCAACGTGAACGCGACGACTAGAGCCGTCACGTTCAAAACACGACGCACCCCTCTGTCGCGTTCACAGACAGAGAACAAGCATGTGTTTTTGGCCCAACCTGCCGGCCCACAACGTCTCGAAAACCTGCGTAAACACCTGCTGCACAAGTCATTAACCACACAATGGCCTCCACAATTATTATACGACGATCCGAACAGTCAATACACTACAAGTGGGACTACTCGAAAGAGGGCTACGTAGTAGAGCCATGAATGGACACTTAGACAGATCATCTGTTGTAAAAGCTTACAATCATAATCACTTAGATAATAAGAAAATAATTTTATTAGTCAAAAGTATTTTTTTAGTCCAATCAATAGAAGTTTTGTATAATTCATGTCATCATTCTTACAATACTTGTCTTATAATAATATTTTTTATGAGAAGAACCCCTCCTTATATATACCTACGCTTAAGAAATACTTGAGCTAATAAAGAAATATTCAATACTGTAACTTAAACAACATCTTCATGTTAATAATATATATATATATATATATATATATATAGAGAGAGAGAGAGAGAGCAGTGGCAGCAGCCACTACAAGAAAGAGTGGATTTGTCAACGGCTATATGTCAACGGCTACAAGAAACTGTGGACAAAAGGTATTCTGTCAGCAATCACTATAGACCGTTAACATAAGGTGTGTTTGTCTACCTCTTGCAGAAGCCGTTGATAAAGAGCATTCTTACGTCAACGGCTGCACCTCTTTGTTGACATATCCGTAAATATGTCAGCGGTTTTGTAATTCCGTTGACAATATTTATAATTATAATTTATATTTTAATATTTTTAATTAATATATTATTTTAAATGAGAATTATTATTAATGTCAGCGGCCAGTGTAGCCGCTGACATATATTTCCCTTTTTTTTTAACCACCACCCCCGCGGCCCAGTGTTGCGATCCCCACTGCGATCCCCCAAACCCTTTTTCTCCCCCTGCGGCGATCTCCACTGCAGCTCGCGGTGACGATCTCCCCACCCGCCCCCGCGCTGCCTCCGTGCCGACGGTCTCCGATCGTGTTCGCACCGCCTCCGACGGCATTCGATCGTGTTCGCGCCGCGTCCGCTCGCGACGATCAGCCCCCGCGCCGCCTCCGCGCCGGCGGCCTCCGATCGTGTGTTCGTGCCGCCTCCCGTCGCGACGGTCACGCCCCCCACCCGGCCGCCTCCTCCTCCGGCTAGCTCAACCGGAATCTACAGGTCCTCTCTCTCTCTCTCTCTCTCTCTCTCTCTCTCTCTCTCTCTCTCTCTCTCTCTCTCTCTCTCTCTCTCTCTCCTCTCTCTCTCTCTCTCTCTCTCTCGGCCCTCGGACTGCAGGATTTTTGTATCCCACAAGAGCATGAGCAAGTAATTGCGGCTGTACATAGAAGATCCGGAGAAACATTGCAAGAATACGATGGTCGATGATGCAGATGCGTTACTAATTTGGCAATAATCTTCGTAGGCAGATTACATGATCATGGTGTCTCTGCAGCTGCTTGGAACTTCTTCTGTGTTAATCCCTAATTAACAAATGTGTTACCCCTGTACTTTGATCTGTTTTTATACTTTCCACACTTTTCTATGATAGCACTCTCTCAACTATTTATTGTGCAGCATCTCGTCTCTCAACTATTTATCTATATTATTTTAGTTAACATTTTTTTTAAGCGATGATCTTAGAATACTCAATGGACAGTGATATCAAAAAGAGTGTAAGAATAGCATCACTCTTCCAGCTGCTTCACCACTCAGTTCAGTGTTCCCCATCTCATTCTTTGGGAGAGAGGGCCGAGCTAGCTAGTAAATTTTACTTTTACTGGCCCCATTTATTTCGTTTGTTTCCTTTTGTTCTTGATTTTACTATATGTTGTTTGCATTTATTGACTGATTTACTTGGGCAATTTTATTTTTATTAGTAATTTCTGGCTTCATTAGTCTGCTCCCACCATCCATGTGGTCAGTGTTTATTACCCTTCTCAATGCAAGAACCATTGATTAATCTGCACTAGGGCTGTAAACGGGTCGGTTTCGGAACAGAAAACACAGATTCCGATAACCGAAATATGGTTCCGATTCCGATTCCGATAAGAATAGTTAATTCCGATTCCGTTCCGATTCCGATAACATTACCGAAACCGAAATTCCGATAAAGTACCAACTCAGATTATGTGAGAATACTTAATTCTATGTTGACTTTACTCCTTCCCTGATCATGTGTTTGCTGATAGGCTTGGTTTTATGTCTGCCTCTGTTTGTCCTTTGTTTTTCTATGTCCTCTCTTCTTCAGTTCCCCTTGACAATACTGCAACCATAGAGGGCTAATGAGCGCTCTATCCAACTTGACCCAAATTTTCCAACTCTCAGACCAACCACTGAACTGAACCAAGCAAATTTATTTCCCTTGAAATCCGCATCAATGACATTAGCTCCCAAATGAAAATTGCTCAATTCAGAAGTCACTTGCAAATCAACAGAGTGACCACCAGCCTTCTCAGAAGAGTCAATGATGCACAGCAATAGCCCATGGATTAAAACAAGAAGCACTCAAATCCATCAAGTCGGACCAAAAAAGTTACATTTTGCATGAACGAAAATGAGAAAAGCACAAGGCACCTGCATAGAGGAGTTAGCCTATTAATTATATAAGATCTGCTTCAAAACCCACGGTCATCTTCTTTTATCAAACAAATGGTCCTAAGATCTGCCCCAAGAGCTGCAGAATCTAAGTTGGGAGGAAAAAACTGAAGGCAGACAGGGCTTCATGGAGACCTACTTAAGGCTGGATGATTTGATTGGAAAGTATTAGTTAGCTTAGTTACAGTTTGTATTGGTATTGTGTTTATATCTGTAGTAACTATCTTTTACATCTGCTTGTAGTGTGTTACTATTTTGCGTTTAGTTGGTGAGCCCATACAAGGTTCACCTAGTTAAGAGGATTAACCATATTATGTTAAACATATTATTTAAATCCTTTGACAAATGTTAACATATTATGTTAAACATGTGTGATTAATATTATGTTAAAGCCAGACTTCTGCCCAGCATATAATCTTATCGGATGAACTGGAACAAACCATACACATACGGGAGGGTTGCCCCCATTACTTGATTTTTATATTTTTTGCAACCATTGAAATCTCTGCCAGCATACCTTTTCCACTCACTCTGCTATAACTATTGTGCCTGCCATCGCTAAAAACACTATTACTGCAATATACTTAATAACACCAACCTTTACATAAACGACTACCTAATCCATCTCTTTACTTTACTCTAATTGACATCATTCATCCATCTCTTAATTAATCTACCTCCTTTTACCTGATTCTTCCTATCAGAAAGCCTCAAATCTCGAATTCTGGAAATCATAACGTTTCTTATCTGATTTCACTTGAATGCTTTTATCTGATTCTTACCATCTCTAACTTCATTTTCTCTGGTACTAACTTCTCGTTTCTTTGTTCTACACTGTGCAGAGTTATTACACATTACTGATCGTATCTTTGTTATCACAATTCCTGCCAATACATTTCTCTGAAGCATTCTCATATTTGCACCCAGCTAATCACATCTGTACAGATCTTTATCAACTTCATGCAAAGCTGACTGACCTTACTAACAACACCATTTTCCCATTCAGATATAAAACAGAAACTCTGTGTGATGTCTTCAGGTTGCCCCCATTCTTATGAGCACTGCACTGTGTATATGACGGGGCCACTGGCTACAGTGTTTGCATCTGAAGCTCGGAATCTGACAATAACAGATGACACGGAATTCTTGTTTTTGTTCAGGTGCATGTGGGGGTATTTTTGTATAAACAAAAAATTAGAATTAAAAAAAATTATATAAAACAAATTATACCAAATATAAAATTGTTATTTTTATGTCAGCGGCTACAGCCGCTTATTATTTGTCAGCGGTTTACTAGCCGCTGACGTAAAATTTTGTTCCTGTAAAAAAATTTGTCAGCGAACGCAAGTCGCTGACGTAAAATTTTTTTGTCAGCGGCCCTACCTCTTGCTGACATATGATAAGTCGACGACAAAAATGTCGACGGCTCTGTCTACGAGCTGTGACCGTTGACATATATTTTTGTCAACGAAATTGTTATCTTTGTCAACGGCTCAAAGCCGACAAATGTTATTTGTCTTGTAGTGAGCAGCGGCAGCAGGAGCAGCGAGCGGAGAACTATTGAGATGGAGATCCCTTTCGGACGTGCGTAGGGGCTTAGGTTAGCGTGTGGGGTATGTATATATATGAGCCGTCTATGCAGAATAGAAGTTTGTATTTAAGTACTTCGTTTATTGAGTAGGAGGAGAGGAGGACATATCCAACTAATTACAAAGATTTACAAAGATCTATGAAGAATTTTCTGCCCTTTTTTTCAAAAAACTATAAAAATTTAATGTCCACTTTATTGGCAAGGATGGGGAGACCTATCCCTCTTACCTCTCCTCTTATATTTTTGAGGTTTTTTGATAACTTGATAATTTTTTCTCAAATAAATTATGTATAAATAAAATAATTTAATTTATGACATTTTTTATTTGAAAAATAAAATTATCAAGACTGATAACTTTATCAAACTTGAGAGAGGAGATAGAATTTATAAAGATTTATCATCAATAGCGATTGATAAAATCTTAATAATTAAACTCTATATTACCAAAACAACTTTCTATTTATCAATGTTGATAAATTTTCTTTATCAAGAGTTATTTGGTTACCAAAGTGACCAAAATTATATATAAAAAAGTATTGTCCCACCATTAACAGTCCAACATGGGGATAGATTAGCATCTCTTCACAACCCACAAAAGGACCAACAAATGATTTCCACATTCCTTCAGCACTTATCTTCTAATTGGAGCATATATGTCGAGATGCCCATGTAATATCTTTGACAAATGGTATGGTGCCTGCTCATGATTTTATCATCACATTTCATCCACTGCCTAATCTGAAAATGGTCATACGAAAGATTAAAACTTTATTTTAATATCCTTGAATTGAAGGATGGGCATTAAAATCTCCTTAAGATCCCATTCACGCACAGCAGACACATATGAATCTTAGAATGAGAATTACATAAAAATCTATGTTAAATTTACATATATATATATATATGTATACCCATATCCTACATGTATTAGTTAATTACTAAGAATAACATTTTTTAGGGCAGATTAATTAGAAGTCCCTGACTGTAACATAGAGGTCCTTACTGTAACAGGACTTAACATATATTGTAACAAGTGATAACATTTACTGTAATGAGTTACAGCTCTGTTAGGGACTAACAAATAAGTCAAAAATCTGAGAAGGACTCCTAATTAATTTACCTCATTTTTTAATTTGTCAAAAATCTCCCACGGGAAAATGTAAACAAGAAAAATAAAAGACAACCAAAAGGGATTACTTGATAATATTTCACATAAGAGGCCTTGATAACCAAATGCAAATCCGTGATAAAAGTTTTTTTTTCTGCGTGTTGTTATTTTAAGAAGGGTATATATGTAAAACACCTACTAACGAAAAACGTGCTCTCAAGTCTCATCTTGGGCAATTTTTTATCTCGATGTCAAATAAAGTGGGAACAAAACTCCAAGGGCCAAGTTTTTCTTAACATCATCTTTATCGATAGGGGATGCAAGGCCCCCAAATTAAAAGGCTCTCTAGAAGGTCTCATTATTTCATATTATGATGAATCACACCTTCACCTTCAGTGCACCAGAATCCAACCTTTTTTTTTTGTAGATAAGCTTATAATATGAGAAATGTTTAAGGCTCCTTTTATAGAAGATAAGAAAAATGATGTGAATTATTTGACAAACACTTTTATTAATTGAAAGAGAGAGAGAGAGAAGTCTTGTCAAATTTTCAACTAATAAAATTAGTTTTCAAATAATTCACATCATTTTTTACCCTCCAAAAAAAATACTAAACATTTCTCTTATAATATAACCGTGCATACTCGTGAGACACGCCTTTGAGATGCTTTGCCCCGTGGGGCCAAATTTGCATTTTCTTCCATCACTTCGAGGGAAGCAAATCTTTTATTGGGTTCCCTTTATCGATCCTATCGAATAAGGTGAGTCTTTGATTGGATCAATTATTTAGTCATTTTTTCACTTATAACAAAATAAATTTGATAAAATGGGTGAAAGGAAAACCAGGTTCTATCATAGCTAGAATAACTCCTCTGCACGTAAGTATCCCCATTCCATCAACTAGCCCAAGCCCCTTTGGACTCAGCTGACGCTCATATGAGGGAATCTTTTCATTTTTAAGGGTTCAAAAAAAATCTATAAAAATCAAAAATACGCCTAAATTGGCAGTAAAAATACTGAAGTAATTCGGATCCCGAGCAACCCCCCCCCCCAAAAAAAAAAGAGAGAGAGAAATATTTATTGTAAAAAAAAAGATTTGCGATAAACCTGAGTAATATCATAATTTCATTGGCTGAGAACTCATGACATGCATGTACCATACCTTCATACTCGTCCGTCAATAGTATTGCAATCTTACAATTTAACATAATTTTATAGCCTTCTAGTAATAAATATTTCTAAAAGGAAAATCTTCTTCCAACTTTGAGGCTCGAGAAACTACTACTTTTTTTTTGGGACCCATCCATATCAGTGGGTTTGGACGGTGTCTTTGTCAGAGGAGGGGGGAGATGTTGCTGCTGTCTTGAATCCTTAAATTATTTTGGCCACCGCAAAGCCCATTTCGGCCCTTGAGAGGTAGAAGGTCCCCGGTGGGCCTTGAAATGGCAGATTTTAAAAACCTATCTTTGCATAGTTAAAACTCGAGTCATGTCAAAAAAAAAAAGGGAGCCACCAGCATTGCCCGCGTTATAAACGTGGATAGCAAGGTTTGTGCATGGAGGTGCGGATGTTTTTGTTTTTGTTTTCTTTTTCTTTTTGACAATAAAGGCACTTCTATATATTCAAAGTATTGGGGGAATAGATAATACAAAGAACCACCCTCCGTCCGGACGCACACCAACGAGGGGAGCCCATCCCACATGACACCCAAAGAATCGATGGTCCTGATGTACAAGGGGCAAAGCCCCACCCGATCAGAACCAAGGTGGATGACCACACAACGGCGAGCATCCAACGTCACCGGCGCACATCCTGCCGAAGAACACCACCACAAATCGAGGAGGAAAACAAATAAGGACATGCACATAGTCGCCAACTAGGAGATCTCGCAGCAAACACCGGACAACGCACAGAACTACTTGAGGAAGATGCCAAAGAACATCGGCGGAAGCTCGATATGGTTAAGTAGATCTGCGGCAATTTTATAGATCACGGGGGGTAGAGGTGTTCATGGTTTGATTTGGTTTGGTTTGATTTATAGGAGATTTTTAGGAAACCAAACCAAACCAAATTCAGACTCAAACCGAACCAAACCAAACCGAAGTCTCTTGAAACCAAATCAAACCAAGCCGAATTAAATTCGGTGGTTCGGTTTGGTTCGATTTAACTTGAAAATAAATGGGTCTTTAGATTCTCTTAGTCTTAAATAAGATTTTAATCACTTGTTTCTCTAATAAACTACTATCAAATAATATTTAAAATGAAGTATTAAATGTTGATGACCATATTAACCTCCATAATATGTATTTTTTTGTAATATATTGAAAAATCTTGATAGATATATACAAATTAAAATTATTATTGTAATTCGATTTAATCAGTTTAGTTTAATTTTTAGAGGTTAGAAACCGAACCAAATCGAATTTTTTTTTTCGATTTAGTTTAAAATCAAACTAAATTTTTTTCATGTTCAAATCGAACCAAATCAAACTGAATCACTTGGTTTGGTTTGATTTTTTGATTTGAACCGAATAATGAACACCGCTAACAGGGGAGTTCACTTCGGTCGAAACGAGAGGAGGCATATATAAAAAATTGCTACTGATCATAGGTAGGGGAGCCTGGACTTGCCGAAGAAGATGCCGAATCTAGGGGGCAGAGCGGATGCTATGATTCCACGCTTTTCATCACATTCATAAAAGGAGATATTTCAACTATTTTGTTTCTTTGTTAAATGTGGCGAAATGTTGATGATTTTTACTTCTCTCTTTTTTTTTTCCCCTTCCAATTTGGTGAGATATGTAGGAACCGTACGACTTAGATTTGATACATATGAAGATGGAAATTTTAACGTACTTTAATGATTGGGAGGTTAACCTTGTTGCGATGGTAGTGATGGTGTCGTTTGCGCTTTCTAAACAAACATTTTTAATTCATAATTTCATTGTAATTACATGTCTACAAGTTTTGATAATCAATCGAATTATAATTTTTTTTAGAAAAATAAAAATCGTACATCTTAATCAATGGACCTAATATAATTGTATATTAATTTTCGACTCACTAAGATGTAGGTGGCAAGGATCTAGATTGACTTAAATCTAGAGTACTATACATCACTTACATGAATTGTAATATGTAGATGAGTAATATTTATTAATTACAAACTATCATCATTAAATATTTTCAGTTGATCGATCGATATGATACGATACGTATCTTATTATATTATGCTTATGTGATGAGTAACATTTATTAATTACAAACTATCGTCGTTAGCCTAGCTTAGAACTCTTGTAATATGTTGTGTCCTTCCTTCCAGATAATGCTAGAACTCTTGGAATTGTAATATATTGTATCATTCCTTTTGTTAATTAAAAAGATACAAATGATGTAATAGTAATAATTAGGATAAATTAATTAATAATGTTTGACTGGAATATGAGAGATTCTTATTGTAACCGAACTTAACAAATATTATAATAGAAGATAATATTTACCGTAATAAATTATAATTCTGTGACTAAAAACTAAGTTAAATATCTGATAAAAATGTCTAATTAATTTATCATAACAACTATTTATTCTTATAATTGAAACATTAACGTGATCTGTTTTTTTTTTTGGAATCGGCACCGTACATCGAAAACTGAGAATATCTTTAAAAATTGTGAAGTCGAACGAAGCCACTTATTGTTTTTGAAGTTTCTTCTAATTACTAATCACGCAGGTTAATGTTATGCAAAGCTATTAAAAACTTAGATTAACGCAAAACAAAGATATACCCAGAAAATTGAAACAAATTAAAAATGCAGCAGACCGTCGATGGTCTGTGAGGTGGGTGGGATCTCCTGTGTAGCAAATGATCCAGATTACATATGGGGCCTCTGCCATTTAAGACCTTCTCTGATTCTTTCAGCATGTACAGAAATCGTCTCAGTGTCCATATATATATGCCGCAATAAAGGAGAGAGAGTGGTCGCACAGAGCAGTGGCGAGGGACCAAGCAGAGTAAAAGGGTGCATAGCTTGATGAGGATATTTTATTTTATATATATATATATATAAATATAGGTTCAAGAAATTTATTTTAGCATAAGATCTGATGATATATATATATGCTAAACGCGACGTAGCAGTAAATGCTAGACCACCAGACAGAATACATAGGGAAGGTTCTCGGAGCCATTTAGAGCTCCACCCAACTACCAAAAAAAAAAGAATACATAGGGAAGGTGACCAGGGAGTACTCAAGAAGACGATCGATAGAACTAAAGGTCCCATCACAAACAGCTATCAACAAATCCCAGCCATTGTTTATATATAAGTATGTATGTATAGCAAAGCAGATTAGACTGTGTTTCATAAAACAGAAAGTTCAGAGGCATGCATGAAACCAAGAGAACACCTTACAAGAAAGAAAAGAGCAAAGTTTGAAGTAGCATGAGCCACTGCATATATGAGAACATGTAAGCAAAAATTAAGGATAACAGAAAACATAAGCTCAATATTTTGAGGACGACTTAATTAATTGCAATATATCTTGAACAATTGAATCAGATGTGTGCAGGGAGTCGAGAACTCCTTTAAAGACAGCCCTGTGATCAAATGATGGATACGGCCACTTGTTTGAAGCACTACTCCAGCACGTATAGGCCCCATCAACCCCTTATAAGGTTTATTAATTTCACTCTCCTAGATCTCATGCAGCTGGAGGAGGCCGGCCGGGGAGGTCTTCATCTGGCCACGACCTCTCTCATCGTCGTGGTCGTGAGCTGCTGGTGCTGCTGCCAAATCTTTAAAGACTCTTATTGGTGTAGTCATGACCTTCATCTGTACAGTGTGCACTAGCTGCTGCCAGTACTGAGGAAAAAAATAAATAGATGGAAAAAAAATTTCCCTCATGGACATTGGACAAGAGCTGGAGCCTCCACTTATTTTGTGGCAATAGTACGTACCGATGTGTGTGATGCATTACACAGATGTACGAACAATAATGACATGCTGTTATTTGTTACAATGTTATATATACGAAGCGGGTACATCAACCCAGGACTACAACTTTACTGCCGAATAATGGCACCAGTTTTTACCTCGCCCATGAAGCGCCGGAAGCTGATGCAGCTGGGGGTACTTGTCCCTCGTTCTCGCTTTGTTTCCCCTCGGAAACGTCTTGAGCCGTCAAGAGCCTGGGCCAGTGTTTTCTGCCAGCAGTAGGCTCCTCCATGTTAGAACGGTAGGAAATCACATCAGAGCAGACACAGTACTGACAAATCCAAGATAAGAGCCTAAGAGGGGTGAGGACAGCAGATCTCGAAAAAAGCAATTAAAAGGCATGGCTTGTTCGCATTAATGTGTTGTTGTTTATAACTTTGTAATTATTCACGAAATTTGAATGAAAATTAAAGTTGATCATATCGTTCGGAATCTTCGGATCGATCGTACCGTATTATCTATATTATAATATAATATAACTTTTATCGTATCGATCAATCAATCGACAATGTCAAATCAACTAATTTATTTTCATTTATTTTTGAAAACTAAATAGATTATGAAATTTTGACGTTATCTTGACAGAAATCGATCGATTCATAAAAAAAAATTGATTGATCGATTTTAAATTTTAATACGTTAAATGTTTGGAAGTGTTCAATAAAAAAATCGATTGATCGATAGTAAAAACTCTGTCGATCAATTTTATCGTATCATACCGATCACGGCAAGACTCAAAAATATCTAAACATGATATGATACGACTGTGCGACTACGATAAGTAATGATATGTTAAACCCTAATGGGAACTGCATGGAAAGGGTACTGCGCGCCCAAACTATCCTTAGGAGAAGAAATCTTTACCTATGTTCTTTTATTACGGGTTCGTCTATCTAACAGCAGCGCCACTCTTTATACATATTAAATCTTTTGTTACCCGATCTTATGAGTTAGATATATGGTTGGCGGTACCGTAGCAAACCGTCGCGGTACGGCCAAACGACACCGTACTTGAGATTTTGCGAGTCCAAACACGGTCGAGTCACCCCAATGGGGTGACCCGGGTGTGCCACGGCGGCACGCCACCACTACAAGAAATTGCGGTATTTTCGACGGACAGAATCCGCCGGAAATTCGACGGTAATCCGTCGGAAATAGAGACTTTCGACAGCTTTCCGTCGAACAATCGTCGGAACTGATCCATTGGAAACAACTGGTCAGAAATTACCGACAGAAAAACATTCCGTCGGAAATTTGTCAGAACTACCGACAGAAAATATCCGTCGGAAAATGGGTCGGTCGAAGTTTCTGATGGCAACCGTCGGAAAGATGTGTCGGAAATTTGGTCAGGATTGACCGACGGACCATTCCGTCGGCATTTCCGTCGGTAAATTTCGACTAACAAATCCGTCGGAAAACAATCCGTCAGAACTTTAGACAGAAATGCCGACGGATTTTTCCGTCAGTAATATCTATTTTCCGAGGGACTACTATCCGTCGAAAATTCCGTCAGAAAGTTCTGTAAATTTTTTTAAATAAAGAAATAACAATGATTTCAAACCTGCTACAATATTCATAAATTTCACAAATACTCACAATCAACATAAAATCATAAAATATAACAAATGTAAAATCATACATAATAATAAATACAAAAAATCAGGACAGATCTGCAGGATCGTCTGATGTTCCCGCCTCGTGATGGTCAGGTGCCGGAGGTGGATCATATATTAAAAAAAATTAATATGAGAAACATTAATAAAAATTAATATACATACATTATTTTCAAAAAATAAATTTAAAATATGTGATTATTGCTCAAGTTGAATTAGAAACTATTTTTAGATCCGTCGTTTCTTGTATTTTTTTTAGATCCGGCATTTCAATGTCCAACCCAATCCGGGAATCCAAATCGGATTCCGTCAGTTCCCACACGTCACTTTCACCCACCCGGTCATATCGGAGCGAACGGCACGCTGATCAGATTCCTATTTGGGATTTTGGATCCACGGGTTGTGTGTTTTGACCTTTTAAACTCAGATTTTTTTTAGATCCGTCATTTCAACGCCCAACCCAATCCGGGAATTCAAATTGGATTCTGTCAGTTCGCACACGTCACTTTCACCCACCCGGTCGTGTCGGAGCGAGCGGCATGCCTCGGTTCGGTCCGATCCGGTCCAGTCCGGTCTGTTAAATTTTTTTTTTTCATATCTCTCTCATATCCGGTGTATTTAAGTGATCTAAATAGTGTCTAGTTGAGATGAAATTTTAAACATAAACTAATTAAGAAATGATACAAATTATAATCATTTTAGTTTAATTTTTTAAATTAATTTTTTGTCAAGTAAAAATTGTCCCAAAAATCATTAGATCAACTTAAAATCAACATCTAAGGGATCTAGTGGTGTCTAATTGAGATAAAATTTCAAACATAAGTTAATTAATAGATGATACAAATTATAGTAATTTTAGTTTAATTTTTAAATTTAATTTTTTGTCAAGTAAAAATTGTCCCAAAAATCATTAGGTCGACTTAATCTCAACATCTATGCATCAATAACTCATGATATTTATATTTCTAGAATCAATACATTTTTCTAGTAATTATGATGACTTCATATTTGACTTTATTTTCGGAACCAAATATCGTTCCGTTGAAGTGCATAGAGGGTTCGTTGTACCGCGACAAATCCTGTGTGCACATAAGAGGTCTAAATGGTGTCTAATTGAGATGAAATTTCAAACATAAATTAATTAAGAGATTATACAAATTATAGTAATTATAGTTTAATTTTTTAAACTATTTTTTGTCAAGTAAAAATTATCTCAAAAATCATTAGGTCGACTTAATCTCAACATCTATGCATCAATAATTCCTGATATTTTATATTTTAAAATAAGTATATTTTTCTAGTAATTATGATAACTTCAAGTTTGACTTTATTTTTGGAACCGAATGTCGTCCCGTTAAAGTACACATTAGGTCGACTTAATCTCAACATCTATGCATCAAAGATAGTACCAGAATTATATTAATAATATAAAAATATTCTAAAATTAAAGATAATTATGTTTTATATAAGTGATCATGTCTTACGTATAATTTACTATCTCTTTTAATTTCTTAGCATCATATTAATATTTTATTATACATTTTAAGACGTTACAATTTTATTTCTATTTTCATATTCTTGGTGTTGATCTAATGGAATACATTGGTCATATCTGTTGCCCAGTTAGGTAGCCCAGATGGGGGGTGAATGGGTCTTTAAAAATTCTTCTGCAAATACATGTTTGCTAAAACATTTACACACGAAGACACACTTTGATGGATGTTAGTTATTGCTAGGATAAACAACAATCACACAATGAAGCAATCACACAACACAGAAGTTTATCCTGGTTCGGATCTCCTCTCCTTAGGAGTCCTACATCCAGTCCCTGAGCAATAACTCAGATTTCACTAACTAGGGTACAGTCCCCCTATGGACACTACAACACCCAGCTCAACTGGTCTTCTCTTCTCAGCCTGAAGATGAACAACACCCTGGATACCCCACCAGGTCTTCCTTCACACCAGAAGGGCACATATACACCCTGGATACCACCAGGTCTTCCTTCACACACGAAGGGTACAAGCATAGAAACAAGTAAGCAGAATATTAAGCCCCTAGATCAAGCTTTGACAAGCAAAGATCTGAAGCAAAGGACTGAGAGCAATGACATCTACAAACAATGGCTCACTCTCAGAACCAAACGGGCTCTCTTGAAAAATCTACAAACAAAGCAGAGAGCAAAGAGCTAATCTCAAGGAATAAAGCTTGGCTCTATCTTGAGAACTCACAGAAGACTAGATGATCAGAGTGAATTTTTTGTGACTATCGTTCTCTATCTCTATCTGTATTCCTCTTGTATCTTTTGGAGCTACTGTCTTCAATATATATCATCAATTTGAAAATCTGAACGTTGAAGTATCCGTTGCCTCTAGCTTTTGGTGGATGTTAGACTGAGTGGCACTTGGAAGCTTCCAGTCACATGTCCTTCATCCATTTGTACACGCAAAGAGATAGGATCTTCTGAAGTGTCCTTTGGCTTTTGTAAGGTTCAATTGATGTGAGATGAATAGCTGGCCAGGATCTGCACACAAAGCAAGCTATAATGATAGACAGCTTAACTGTCTCATGTTGTCAGTCAACGTTAGTATGAATATTCATCAAAATAGTAATATTTTTCTGCTGTTCTAAAAGATGCATAAAGAGTAGACATGATAATGGACGATATTGTCTGCATGCATGTAGAGATACGTTTAGTCTTCATTAAATGCACAGCTGACAGAAGAGTATGTGCGAAGACTTTGACTTTTCAACCCGTTGAAAGGATAAGTCATATGACAAGTTAATTGATATGAAATCGATGCATTTATGACTTATGAAATCGTTATGCAACCAAATAGCAAATTGTTGTGAGATATGAAAGAGTCGTTGTGATTGTTAAGGAAATCATTATGATTACTTAAGAAGTCGATTGCGCAAAGTAAATCGTTATAATATTTGAAGCAATCGTTGCGATAAGTAAGTCGTTATGATCACTAAAGAAATCGATATGACAAGCAAATCGTTATGATTATTAAAGAAATCGATATGACACGCAAATCGTTATGATCACTAAAGAAATTGACATGACAAATAAATCGTTATGATCACTAAAGAAATCGATATGATAAGCAAATCGTTATGATCACTAAAGAAATGGATATGACAAGCAAATCGTTATGATCACTAAAGAAATCGATATGATAAGCAAATCGTTATGATCACTAAAGAAATAGATATGATAAGCAAATCGTTATGATCACTAAAGAAATCGATATGACAAGCAAATCGCTATGATCACTAAAGAAATCGTTACGAGAGCAAGTCGTTACGATAACTAAAGGAATCGTTACGAGAGAGTATCGTTACGATGACTAAAAGAATCGTTACGAGAGCAAGTCGTTACGATGACTAAAGGAATCGTTACGAGAGCAAGTCATTACGATGACTAAAGGAATCGTTACGAGAGCAAGTCGTTATGATAACTAAAGGAATCGTTATGAGAGCAAGTCGTTACGATGACTAAAGGAATCGTTACGAGAGCAAGTCGTTATGATGACTAAAAGAATCGTTATGAGAACAAGTCGTTATGAGAGCAAGTCGTTACGATGACTAAAGGAATCGTTACGAGAGCAAGTCGTTACGATGACTAAAGGAACCGATGTGTATTTAGACAAGTATGATGCTGTAGATACAATGTAAAGATGCTTACCTGTTTTGACTTATTTTCCTTTGGTATTAATTTCTGTGCTTAAGACTTGTAGAAAATAGATTAGTGACCTTTAATTAAGGGTTTGATAATTATCACAATAATATGATTTTTGTTAATCACCAAAATAGAACTATAATTACTTTTAATTACATGGGGATAGACTGTTCATCAATATCATGAACAACTTTCATGAAGAGCCCAAAGATTAGATCATCCTCGTTCTGGCTGTAGAGAGGCCGCACTCATTGCTAGTTTGGATCGCGATATGAGAGAGAAAGTCAAGAATAATCCAATGTATCTTTAAGTATAGACATTTATTTGATGTGATTATAGTTGGAACTTGTAGAGAAAGTCGTGGGGAACAACTTTTATGAAGAAGTCTCGAAGAGATATACTGTCGTTTGAGATGTGGAAGACAGGATAATCATATATATCATGATATGAGAGAGAATGTAAAGAATAATCTACTATAATTTTAGACATAGTTACCACCAATTGAGGTGATTTAATTCACTTCGAGGACGAAACCGAAAAAGAATAGAACAACTTTGATGAAGATCTCGTGAGCATATCAACCCATTTTCATACTGTAGAAGACGTGATATCCCTGATAGTTCTAGAGGATATGAGAGAGAAATGGTGCATGTACGAAAAGAAATGAAAAGTCTCTCTTGAGTTTGGATGGAGAGTTTTCTTTTAAAGTTTGCTTATTTTAAATATTCATCAAGTCATAAAACTAAAAAAATAAATCAAACAAGTCATTTTCCTACCGTATCTCAACTATATGATACATACTGTATCTTTTCACGAAAAATACGGTACAGTCGATCCGGACGATACAACGAACCTTGGTTAGCTAGCACGGGTTAACTGTCCAATTCTATATATAGTAGTGTTGCCACTTCTTATACCCGACCTTTGTACTTAATCTTATGATGACATGGCAGATATATCATTTCCTTTAGTTCTAGATCCGGCATCTTTTAATATGATCATACTTCTCTGTTATGTAAAAACAATAGATATTTGTCGGATTTTTTTTTTACTTAAAACAGCGCAGTTTAAAATTTAAAGGTTTTTTTCGAAATTAATAACCCCTGTAAGTTATATTGATATTCTAAAAAAGCCCTTGAAATCTTCATAATCTATATTACTCCCGTACGTGTAACCTTCCATTCTGCGAAAAACATACCGTGAAATTAGTTGCCGTAAAAAAAATTTACGTTCGAGAGGAACACGTATAATGTAGCCCTTAATTTCTTTAAGACGAAAATACTCTAACGTTAACCTACGATGACGCGGTGGATGATCATGATGTTGGGCTTGCAATCACCACTGGTACAGACTCTGTCTTCGCCGACGGTTGTGATCACACGGTCGACGGGTCAGCAACAGGTTGTCGATTGTGTAAGCGTTGGAGGGAGGTTCGCACCGTGGACGCGCCATAAAAATATAAAGCCGACGGGTGTTTGACCAAACCCCGTCGTCTACCCCTTTTCCAGTTTCCCGCGCGCCCCCAACCTGACCCGCCAAATAAGTTAATTATTTTCCACTTTTCTTTTTTTACCTGTTCGCGACAGCCATCGCGGTACGGGATCGCCATCGCCCATCGCGGCAACCCGACCCGCCAGACGAGCCATCGCCCATCGCGGCAGCAAGCGATCGCCCATCATCACGGCAGCGCCGCAGCAGGGGATCTCCCATCGGGGCAGCAGGGGATTCATTGCGGCAGTAGGGGCTCGCCATCGCCCATCATCGCGGCAATAGGGGCTCGCCATCGCCCATCGCCGCAGGGGATCGCCATCGCCTAGGGGTAAGGATTTCTTTTCTTTCCCTGCTCTGCACAATGGTTGCAATCCTATGGGTTGTGAGAAGGATTCCGGTGACTGGTACGTGGGACGAATCTACTCGACTCCGGTCGTCGCAGACCAAGTAGCTCGAGCAGTGGTGACCCGAGCTATCCTGCGGCCTCCGGTGTCCGGCGCGAAGGGGAAAAGCCGACGGCGAGGTTGATCCGGCGCGATGGTGGGGCAAGGACATCCCCGACGCGGGGAGCCTCAAGCGCGACAGAGAGAAGGAGTTCGGGGAGGGGAGCCAGTGAAGGGATTTCCGGCAAGGGGAACAGGGATAGCGAGGGGAGAGGAAGCAGACAGGGAAGGGAGAGAGAGAGAACCGGCGGGGCATTGGTCATTTGTCTTTTGAGAAATGTGAATATAGCTCGTTGTTGAGGAGACCACATTTTTACATCCATTTAATTCTGTTTTGGTCATTTGTCTTGCAAAATCACATGTGATTTTTGTTGCAGGCATTGGTTGCTCATTTTGAAGTTTCAGAAGGCATCATATGCTTACTCTGGATCCATCTTGTTGATCTAGATTCAGGTCAAAGTTGTATGGTTGAAAATAGAGAAATTTTAGATGTGATTTTTCAATTTTTTGGTTTAGTTTCTGTCTTTCCTTTTTGGTGGAGTTTTACATTATTTGAGGTATTGACTTAATTCTCATTTTTTCAGTTATGTATGGTTGAAAATTAAGAGACCGGAGAAAAGGGAAATATACTTCGTCAAGAGAAAGCATATGATCATAACACCATTTTGCTATTTTATGTTTATGTTTTTAGATCTGTGCCCTAACACCATTTTGCTTCATATCATCTTTTTTGTCTTATAATTTAGTGGTGTACTCACTTTTTGAGAGAGATCGTGGACAAGTATGAACCCCATTATTTGTCAATCATGTCTTTCAGATTGGGAGACTTTGGGCTTTTTTCAAAAAGTTGTATATATGTTAATTTTTGTCAAACATAATATCCCATTTATATCAATATTATAGTTGGTTGGATTATGTCCATCAATCTATATTCTATTTTCTTTCCATATTTGGGTGATTACACTTCTCAATGGTTTTGCACTTTGAGGTGGTTATTAAATTTATGAAGGGGGTGTTATTTGTTGTGCTGTTGAAAAATATCATAATTTTTTCAGTTTCAAAATACATGGCTTTTTTTTAGTATTTTATGATGTTTCACAACATATCAAAAATCACATAGATGCAAAAAAAGGTCTTGGCATATAATTTGTTTTAGAGTTCAACATAAATGAATATATTAATTATGGTTGGGGTGTTTAGAATATATTAATTATGGTTTACGGTTTTCTGAATATATTTTTATTGTTGGCTATAATTTCACGGTTGTATGCGTCGGTAAAAGATTTTTCAATGACGATTCTCAAAATTGGGCATAACTTATTGCCGACGGTTGTATGTGTTGGCTATATACTAATAGGCGACGGTTTGTTGCGTTGGCTATAGTCTTACATGCGACGATTGTATGCATTGCATTTATTAATAGGCGACGGTTGCATGCGCCGGCTTTAATTTTATAGGCGACGGTTCTGAATGTTGGGCATAATTTATTGCCGACGGTAATGTCTGTCGGCTAAATCTCAATAGGCGACGGTTCTTTACGTCGGCTATATCTAAATAGGCGACGGTTGTTTTGCGTCGGCTATATATTAATAGGCGACGGTTATATGCGTCACCTATATCCAAATAGGCGACGGTTTGGAGTGTCGGCTTAACTAATTTTCGCCGACAAGTGTTGGCGTCGGCGAACCAAAAAGCCGACGGTTCGATAGTGCCGTTGAACGTTAAAGGACGACGAATGGAGAGTAAAGGCCGATGGTTGTTAGGGTCGCCTAAAGTTCTATTATCGCCGACGGTTGGGCAAAGCCAACGGTTGCAACGTGTCGACGAAGATATTACTGCCGACGGTCACAACCGTCGGCGAAGACAGACTCTGTACCAGTGCGCGCCGTGGAGGAAAGGCAAGCCCGACGGCGACCTCGCAGACAATCCGCACCTGGGTCGGCCAGGGCAGCGGGTCTCGCACCGGCAGCGCCGGCTCCTGCAGCCACCGGAGGCGAACTTGGAGAAGGGTGGCGTCTTGGTCGCCATGGAGATGGGCATCTCCCGGAGAATAAGAACAACATCATCGTCTGCACTGGGCTTGCCGACGACGATCGACTACCTGAGGGACCTGGAGTACGCCGTCAGGAACGCCAACTTGCCTGGTAACATCTTCATCTCCCATGGGTACCTGGAGCAGTTCGCCAAGCTTTCCTTACCCAGCCACCTTCGTCGCCCAGAGCGGCGGCCATCGCATCCTCGACTATCTAAACAAGACATCCAAACCGATGGCGAGACTCCTGTTTAGGAGGACGTACGGTGCTGACCGGGTACCCAAACTGACGACGATCGTTGGTCCGAGCTCCGGGCCTGCTCTCTATAGCCCCGAAGACAATGCTCGTTAGGTTGGAACAGGTGCTCGAGTACGTAGAAGGTGGTGCTCATGACCGTCGCATCCATGGAGGAGTAATTAAAGCCAAGAGAAAGAATGTGGTTATGAGAAAGGATGAAATCGAGGAAGGGGATGATGCCGGGGTGGCCAAATACTCTAGAATTTGCAAAGAAGAGAAGAGAAAACAGAAGACATTTCGTAGATGCATGCATGGAACATATCAATGAGCCTTCTCCAAACATAAAAAATAGGTAGCATGATGCTGTTGAGCTTTAGGAGAGAGAGAGAAGTCGAGAATTCGAGTAGGCCCGTAGGCAAGGAAGGGTTCAGATCTTGTAAGTACTAAAGGAGGATTAAACTCCAACAATCTTCAATAAAGATGCACTCAACCCATCTTTTTAAAATACTTTTTTATCTGAAAATATGTTCTTCACATTAAAAAACACCTATGAATATTATGATACAATTATAAGTATTAGAATATAATCATACGCACCAAGTATTAGAAAAAAAACACTAGAATACCATCGTAGCATCAGAATACACCTATAACATTATAATACCCCCATAAATATGATGTTGTATTCAAGTGTTCATGGGTATATTTTGATGATTGTTTTTCAAATAACATATGGTTGTATTATGGTTGTATCTCAATATTTATAGATGTATTTTGGTAATTGTATTTCAAATAACTTATGATGGACTCGCTTGGGAAGGCACTGTGCGGTACAACACCTTCCGCAGGGGATGCCTTCTCAAAGAAAGTGTTACGGGTGGATGGTGTAGACAACCCACTTTGGAATTGGGGTTAAACAACTCTTAGTTATTTTATTCAAGGGTTGCTTAACCCAACAAATGAACCAATTTACTTTAATCTTAAAAAGTGGGTCCTTGGATAAAAAATAGGTTAAACTACCCAAGCCTTTTGGCCTTGGGTAGGTTAACCACTTTTTTACCCCCTTTTAATCTGATTTCTACCCAAACCCCCTTAAGTAAACTATCTTGCCGAAGTGCAAAACATACTTAACCCACTAGCTACCCACCCTAAACCCCATTTTTAACCCTTACCAAATTAGTTGTAGATGCTACAAAGAATTGTACTGACTTATAAGAAAAGGAGTCTTCTACCTCACTGTATAAATTTTGAGGAAAGACAATTGATTCCTAACAAATGATGTTTGAGCCTAACTTTTGTCGGATCAATGTGGCATACCAATACACCCTTTATCTGTTGCACATGAACGGGCATAACCTCGATCAACACCTAGTCGATGAGGGCGAGGGAGAGGTTTTGTTATGGATGGAGGGTATGCGTAACCTCAATCAACACCTAGCTGACGAGGGCGTAGGTCTTGTAAAGGGGGAGGTATTATTATGGACAAATGGTACGAGCATCTAGAAAGAGTGTGAGGCCCTTAATTAATTAGAGTTGTTAATAATTTTAACCGCACATTAGATTCTAGAAGAGTTGGATCGATTTAGAAGAAAAAAAATCTCCTATCTCAATACTTACATTTTGAGGAAAGACAAATAATTCTACAACAAAAGGCGGTCTTTACTTATTAGAAGCCCACAAAGCAACTTTCGTTGTTGACTCAAGCTGGCGTGAGTTCGGTCCTCCGAGCACATGGGAGGACCGAACTCAGTAAATCACCAATGGGGGTGAAGAGTGGGTGGAAAATTAAAAAAAAAAAATAAAACTTGTTTTATTTTGATTTAGGTTTTTTTTGAAAATTTCTCACCCACTCTTCACCTCCATTGGTGACTTACTGAGTTTGGTCCTCTTATGTACTGGGAGGATCCGAACTCAGTTGGCGTTGGCTTTTGATCAGTAAGAATGTGCTAGTTTAAGAATTAAAATTTTTAGTATGTTAGTTTGGTAATTTAATTCAAAAAAATTGTTAATTTAATTTTTAAAAAGCCCTTTTATCTAGAGGTACATATGCTTCGTAAGATAACTTCGGTGTCTGTTGCAACACAGAATTCTATCTAATTGTTCACATTATACTTTTGACTTACTTGCATTATACTCTCTTTATAATAATTATATTATTATGTATTTCCCAACTTAAAATTATATTGTTTAAAATGTCCTCACTCTGTATAAACGGTTACCTTAAAACCTACACCAGTAATCCAAATTGATAGACCCAATTGAACTTATATATTTAGGCAAAATAACCTCTCTCTCTCTCTCTCTCTCTCTCTCTCTCTCTCTCTCTCTCTCTCTCTCTCAATACTCATTTAATCGTATGACATTTCAAATACCATCTTACGATCTTTTCCTTCAACTTCAGGTGTTATTTTAAAATCCAAACAGACATTACGGGGATATTAGAAATTATCAAGAATATCCCAAAACATTATGTTAGATATAGCAAGATTAGAGGGGACTATATATATCTAAAAATCCCGAACTTATTAGCTAGCTAGTTAAACCATTTTCTACGCAATATATTGACATTAAACAAGAAATTAGCCAAGGTAAAGTTTAATCAAACATGGCGTGCATTAATGAAATTACAAATTCTCGTCTTATTTGAGGCCGCTGAGGATGATCAACTTTCTCCTCCTCTTCTATCTAACACAGAAAACTTCGACAAGAATACATAGAGGCCTGCCCAAGGAAGAACAGCTAGCGCTCCCCAGCAGCAGCAGATGCTCTCAACGGCGAGCCGAAGGCAGGCGCTTCCCGGCCAGGAAGTGAGAGATGAGCGAGAGGGACCTGTCCGGGGCGAGGACGGGGACCTGGTGGCCGGCCCCTCGCAGGGTTGCGAGGGTGAGGCCCCCCCTGTACTCCACCACCCACCCGGCCACCTGCCTCTTGTGGTACCACGCCCTCCACTCCTCCTCCACCGTGAGCCCCATCGCGTTCACGCTGTACCTCGTCGACGTCACAGGAACCCTTCCGTCCGTGTCCCCACTGCTCCACCGTCGACGGCGGTGATCACCACCATGCACACAGATCACAGATGCACCACCGCCGGCCACCCATCCGCAACCAGTCATCAGTATCTATGTCGTATATGTAACATTCTACCAATATTGGAAGGCATGCATGCAGAGAGAGATGTCGGGCCATGGGCAGACGGCATCATTACCTGTAGATCCATATGCGGAGCCCAGCGTCGAGGAGCTTCCGGATGATGGGCAGCACGGTGGAGGGCGAGTCGTTCCACTTCTGTATTACGGCGCTGCATAGGAGAAGGATTGGGTGCGTAGCTCAGTGGGGGGTGCATGCGGTTTTTTGTTCATAAATGATCTGTGCCGCATAGGGCCAGTGCCATTGAAGGCATCGATCTCTGAGATGCTAGGCGTTGCTGTATTTATATTGCAGAAATATTGATGGACGGACATTTATGAAGCATGGAGCACGCGCGCCCAGCAGTAATAGGGGGCCAATGAGGGAAGAGCTGTGCTGCCCCTCTGAGCAGAGAGGTACGGGGAAGATCTCTATTATTGTGCACGACAGGTACAGAGGAGTAATTGGAGAATTCTCTAGAGCAAAGGGCGCGAAATGGACGGAATGTAGGGAGGCCATTCATACAACTGGCCAAATCAATTGCAGGTTTCGATTTTTATAATATTTTTGGTTCTGATTTCTACACCCTAGCTAGCTAGTAATTATTAAATGATTCACAGTACTGTAAGAACACGATAGAGATAATGTTGATAAGCCAGTAGATGGCAAACCTGCAGGGCGTGTAAGGGTAGGAGAGATTGGTGAGATTGGCATGCAAAGCCCTCTGGACATCCTCCCTGTTGAAGTATTTCTCCACGTAATCCTCTGTGCAGGGGTCATAACCAGCCCTTGGCAGCGGCCGCATGCTGTACCGGAACTCCTGGTTCCCAAAAAAAAAGCTTATAATGTTAAAAATAATTAGAGGGGCATCGTCGTCGTGGGCAGGAACTACAGAAGAGTCGAGGGACATGCACTAATTACTACGTACGTGATCAGAGAACGTCCGGGGAGCCGCAGCCAGGATCTTCTTGGCTTTTATCAGGCTCTTGGGCCGCTGAGACGGGGAGCCGAGGCAGACGGGGGTGTAGATGCTGTAGATGTCGATGTCTGTGTAGGCCTGCAGGAAAGCCTTGACGGCGGAGGAGCAGGCCTTGCCGGTGGCGCTGCCATTGAAGTCCGAGCAGTCCCGGTGGACGGCGTGGTAGAGCTGGTCGGAGATGATGGCATGGCTCCACGCGTAGTCCACCATCCCCAGCTGGTCGGTCTCATCGTTGATCACGGCGTTTCCAATCTGCATGGTCCACTTGTTAGATTATCTTACCTGAATTAATGTCCTTGGTTTGCCGACAAGAAGATCCCAGAAGAATCCGTGCAAGTACACCCGATCGAGCCCCACCTTATAAAAGATTTACCCACTTGAAAAAAGTTTCACTTCGATCGGCTCCTGAGTAAGCTCCATAGATCTAGTACTCTTTGATTTACCACTTGGAATGGTTTTTAACTTAATTTTGAAGTATTCTCATATATAGTCTTCTTAAAATTTCTCACCTAGACTGGTCTGGATGAAGAAAAGAAAACACAGGTAGGAACAGATAGGAATATATATATGTTCATTAGTTTCCTCCATTACATAGGCAGGCATCTAAGCACGTGTACCGACGGCTTGATGAGGAATCCACACCATTACGCTTCACCAGCACTACTGTAGCATTTGCAGAGAGACAAACATAACGAATGCATAACACGTGGAAGCTTCTCAAACGTACGTTTAGCTAGCTACACTCCTGGAAGAGGTGAATTTTAAGTGACCTGGATCCCTTTAAATTAATTCCATTTGCTGAGAGATTTTGTACAGATCACTTGCCTACCAAAACTTATAAATTAATTTCCAAGAGAGAATTCATCTGCAAAAATTCGAATGAGACCCATGTACCCACGTCCCTTCTCTGCATCCATCGACTTATCTCATTAAGCGCACTCTTGCGATACCATCTGGCCATGGCACTGGTTTAATTAGTTATAGCGATTGCAAAGGCATGTGCATTCATAGAAACATCTGTTTCTGGACGTATCGGGCAACGACGATGGGGGAGCGGACCTTCCTAGTACTAAAGGAAGCATCGTCGAAGCGTCAAACGTTACCATGAAGCCTTTGAAGTTAATGTAGGAGTCCCTGCTCGCATTCGTGTTCCCCTCATGAATGAGCTCTGCCAGCTGCGGGACGTAGTGCCCTGTGGTTGGTTTCCAACACGTTAAAACACAGCAGTTAAATAAATCACATGGCTGCATTATAACGTTGACTACATGAGGAAAGCAAAGTACGGACTGCAGACGAGAAGAAAGGCCATGCAGAGAAATTGCTGTTCTTGTGCCATTGTGTTCATATTTTAATTACGTACGTGTGTGTGTGTGTGTATATTACCGGCGTAGCTCTCCCCGGCTATGTAGAAATCGTGCGACCTGAAGCGTGGGAACTTCTTGAACCAGTTGAGGAGGAAGGCGTGCGAGTCCTGCGCCGTGACGCGATCCCCCAGCTCCTCCAGGCCCACCGTCTTGTTCGTGTAGGAAAAGCCCACTCCCACAGGAGCTTCCAGGAACAGCAGGTTCGCAACTGCGCCGACAGCTCTCCAGATCAGTATATATGGCGAGAAGCAGCACAGAGTGCCTTCAGAAATGTAAAAATTAAGCAGAGCCGCGCAATCCCTCTACAACTGACAGTACTCAAATCGAGTCGATTTAATAAGTTAAAAAAATAGCTGAAGAGTTCTTTTACATATGAAGCAGCGAGATTTCAAGTTTTAAAATTCCCCAACATGCACCATTGATTAATACGAAGGAATCAAACTTAAGTTATTCCCTTTAGTATAAAGAATATTGCGAGCATATATAGTAACATTTCCTTGTTCGAGAACCAGGCGAAAAGAGAGAGAAAAGATGCATGCCTTTGTTCCAAGAGTACGCGTTGAGGGTGAGGTTTGGACCATTGGATCGCACCAGGAACGGGCCAAGCTCTTGCGCTGCCCCGTACGCAATGGATGAGCACCCGGGACCTGAAATAATTACGCGGGTATAGTTTTGTGACAAAAAGAAGTAGAAAACAAAGAAATTAAACTCCACTATATGTCTCTGACGAACCAGCAGTTTAATTAACGGGTGCCCATGACAAGAGGAAGATAGAAACGAATTTCTTCACCATGATCTAGGTGACATCACCAATCTTGTCTCGTTATGCTCGAAGAGGAAGTGAGGGTGTATGTGACATCTCCAAATTATCCTTCAAAGGAGGATCCAGTTGCCGAGAAAACGCGCCCAAAAGATTGAACAGAGTAAGAGTACGCGAGGATGTCATGCATGAGACATGAGAGAGAGAGAGAGACAGAGAGAGGCAGCAGCAAGGACAGCTTCGTTCTTTTCTCTGCCTTCTCCAGCTGTTCTTGCAGGATTCCCTGATGTCGGGAGGCAGGGAGTACCTTTAAGAAAAAGGAACCCTCGGAGAAAGAGCTCCTTTTCCCCTCTTTTCCGTCCCTGCCTTGCCTCAGTGACCCTGGAACAGACGAATAGTGCAGGCAGTGCAAGGAAGACTGGAGGTAAAGGTGAAACGAAGAAATCTGGAGACAAGAAAAGGAGTAACATTGACGGCTTCCCGAAAGTTAAATAAAAAAGTAATATTGACACAGGTACCAAGTACCAACCAGGGAGGAAGAAAGCTAACATGCCGGAGTGATGAAGGGGCATGAGGAATAGACAAAGATTGGATTCCCAGTCGCCTGTCCGTTCTACACGGTTGGTGTAAAGAGCCCCACCGGATGATCGATCTGAAAGGATTACCGTAAAATAAGAAGCCCTTTGCAGGCGTGTCGGAGCATTTTGTCACCCTGCTCATTAACCCATCCCCTCTAGCTCTCTGCACACACCGTTCTAAGCTTAGTAGCACAGGAGTCCTTGCAATAGAAGAGTTAAAGTGGACGTGGAAGGGTGGAAAGCGAAGGAGACAGCAACAGTGGTGGAGGGTGCTAAAGCTGCACAAAAGTGAAGAAAAGCTCGTGGATCAATGTTTCAAGAGAAAGGGTACTCGTGGTCTTCTCTTGGCGTGTCTTGTGGGGTTCTTCTGACCACGGAATCCTCTAAAAGCCCAAGTTTTGGTGAGGAAAAAGAATACTCGGAAGGGTCTTTCGTTGCCCCTGTTGGTAAAAAGAAAGATCAGAAATGGGTGAAGTTCCCACACCCACAAGGGACTCGAGCTTATGGTTTATGGACCCATGGCATGATCAGCAGGAAGGAACAATCCAAGTAAAAAGTTTGTGAACAAGTTCATCAGGGGAGAGAGAGAGAGAGAGAGAGAGAGAGAGAGATCTAGGAGGCTGTTGCATGCACCGACCTCCGTTGAGCCAAAGAACCAGAGGCTTGTTGCCGGCTCCGCCCTCCGCCTCGAAGAACCAGTAGAAGAGCTCCTTGGCGTCGCCCGGTCGGGCTCCGACATAACCAGCGAAGTGGCGGAAGCCGACAGGCGGCTGCCCTGGCAGGGTGGTGACCAGGTCGGACTCCTCCCATTGGGCGCGGGCGCCCCGGCACAGGGATGCCGCCGCAAACACGAGGGCGAGGAACAGGGGACGGCGGGCGACGACGCCGGACCAGCCATGGAGGAGCTCACCGGGCTTTGTCTCCCCTTGCTATACCACTACCCCTTCTACCTTTTTTTATGCACTACACAAGGTGGGAGGCATGGTTGGGAAGAAGAAGTTTTAAAGGGATCAAAGACTCGTGTGTGAGAGGGAGAGAGATGGGGCGGACAAAGAAAATAAATATTTTGTTGGCGTTGTCTCACGTGCAAGGTTAGTACTACAACTCTATTTTATATATCTGTTGTCTACAGATAGTTGAGTTAAACAAACAAAAGAAATGGAAATGGCGAGCATATCGTGTGCAGAATTAAGGGAGGGTGGTAGTCCATTCCAAGGCCGTGCGTTTTGGGCCTTCCTTCTTGAACAAGGGGCGCCCCCCTTGGGTTCTTGGCAGCCACCACTGTCCTAATTAGTCTCCCTCAAATCCCCAGCTGGTCTCCTCGTCCTCTCTCTCAGAAACTATCTTTAATCCCTCAGAAACTACTCTCTCTCTCCCCCTCCCCTTGCCACAACATGTCAAAAACATTCTTCTTCTTATAAAGATATTTTTTCATATAAAAATAATTTAATAAGTGAAAATAGAACATTCTTTCATTCGCAAGTGTATATTGGAGCCACTGAAAGCGATAAGAACATGCAAATGAATAGCTACGCAAATACACTTTTGAAGTAAAGAGAAATGATATGTTCCTAATTAATATAACGTGATGTGGAGATGCCGTGTACCCTGATGTATTTAATATATTTTTATTTTTATTTTTTTAACTCTCAAATAATATATATAAATATTTATTTAGTGCACATAAATATCTATTTTAACGCATATAAATAATGATTTAATATATACAAATAATATAAGAATGTATAAAATAACATTATTGTGTATATTTTTATATTATGTGTATGTATTATTGTACTATTTATGTGTACGAAATGAGTATTTGTATATATTATTTGAGAGTTAAAAAAAAATATATTAAATATATCGAAAGTCACGTCCCTCCATATGACACGCTGGGAAGTGATACGATCTTCTACATCACGTTGTGCTCTCGACTAATCAGAAACATAACATTACCAGTCAGTAAAAAAGTATTTTTGCAAGTAATCTTAAGAAAACTAAATAACACTCTTAACTGTTTCCCTTGAGGCAATAAAGAGGGCAAACGCCCCGGCATGGATCTGTCGGCACGGTCTTCCTATGTCGTTTCCTGCCCTCTAATTCTTCCTGCAGTTTCCTGCTGCGCACGGATGGTTTGTTCTTGTGGACAACTACGTATCCTCCTCGTCACTTCATCTCTGAGTATATGGGGATAAACTGCTTATACTCGGTCTTTATTTGAGTTTGATAGCCTGTTATGGCCTAATCAGCTGGAATATGACTGAACAATTAGGAGTAAGTTTGGGTAATTCTACTCAACTCTTTTAGGTGAGAGTACAATTAAGATGCTCTTGGATTTCATAAGCATTTTATCTCATGGGTATATGGGGATAAATTGCTAGTTGATCTTTATTTAAGTTTGACAGCTTGGCATAGTCTAATCAAGTATATGGTTAATTAGATAATCAGAAGTGATACGGTCGTCGTCAGCCGACAAATTGGGTCGACGAGATCAAGGATCGGCCATACCGACGATTCGACAATTAAGTTGTCGGAAGTCGTCGGCACAGGTTAGTCCATCACTGCGAAGAACTAATTCAAATAAGCACTAAGTCCGGGCGTCCCCAGCCGGCGCCAGGTCACGCTTACCCTAGGTACAGACGAGCCCCGTAAATCACGACCCCCAGCTGGCCCATACCCGCTTTAGGCAAGCGGCTGTCAAGGCAGGACTCTCCCTGTCCAGCTGGCGAGGGTTCCCTGATTAGCGCCCCTGCCTCACGGAGGCTCGTCCGCCACCTTCCTTGTCTGTCCAAAGGACCAGGCCCTATAAAAAGGATAGAGACCACAAGGAAAAGGTACGCTATTCGTAGCACAAAAACTCTCTCTCTCTCTCTCTCTTAAACGACTTTCTAACTTGATCGTCGGAGTGTCCGACCACCGAGGAGTCTCGGTGGTTCTTTGCAGGTTGAACTCACTCCTCTGACGACTGCGCGGCGCGACCAATCCCTCGGGGCCACCCTGCTTGGCTCCGGCCGACGATCCTTGCTGATTTTCTCAGCAACATTTGGCGCCGTCTGTGGGACGCGATACAAAAAGCTGTTCCTCATGGCACCCAAGGGAAAGGTCGCAGTTCGCCCGTCGGAGGAAGAAGTCGCCCTTACTAGCATTGTTGAAGGGGCAGCAGCTGGAGGAGCCTCGGGCGCGGGGGAGCAGGATTCGACGACCTCGTCGCGGCTCGATCGGGTCGAGCAGACACTGATGCACCTTCAGCAGATCCTTATGAGGATGGAGCAGAATCAACAAGCTCACCCTCCTCGAGGCGAGGGCTCGACTCGCAATCCAAGTAGAACAACCCAAGGTAATCAGGGTGATACGGAAGCTCTCCACCAGCAACAAGCGCCTCCGGCGGTATCGGCAAGTCACGCCGAAGCGCAACCGACGATAGTTGGGACTCCCGCGCGGCAATCAACCACGCCGACAACGCTCCTCCCGTGACGCCGGTAGCCGCAGCCGGAAATATGGCTAGGGCCGACCTAGCCGACCACTTTACGGCGGAGTCCACCGCTATCACCATCAGCGAGTCCCCGCTCGATCCTCGGTGGAAGAGCGATCTGCGGGAGATGAATCGGAAAATAGAAGCCCTACAGCTCGGCACTCGCGCCCCATCCGTGGCGACGCTTCTCTCCTCCTCGCCTTTCACAGAAGAAATCACATCGGCTTCGGTCCCACCGAAGTTCCAGTTGCCAAAGTTCCGACGCTACAACGGAACAACCAACCCAGTCCACCACCTCGATCATTTTCAGGGCCAGGTGGAAATGATGAATGTGACTGACGCTCTGAAATGCAGGGCCTTCATGTCCACTCTTGATGATGCAGCACTACAATGGTTCAAGGCGTTGCCGGCGCGATCGGTCTCTGCTTCTCGGACCTGGCCCAAAGGTTCCTCGACCACTTCTACAACACGGTGCAGCACTCATTGTGCACCGACGACCTGTGGCTGGTATCTCAAAAAGAAAACGAGATGTTTCGAGACTATGCGAAACGCTTTCAGATCGAGGTGATGAAAGTGGTGGACCTAGACTTGAGAACGGCGGTCAACATTCTGACCAGGGTGTGCACGGACGGAGCATTTGTGGCGTCGATCGCCAAGAAACCACCGGTAAGCCTCTCCGACCTCCTCTCTCGGATGCAGAAATACGTCCGCCTGGAATCAACCCTGGGAGCCGCTGGGCGACTGAAGCGGCCGCTGGAGAGGGGAAGCACGAGCTCGGAGGCTAGCGAAAAGAGGCCAAGGAGGGAGGAAGCGCGCGGAGACAGGCGCCGAGACTCAGAGAACCGACGAATGGCTGACCGACGACCCGACGAGTATCGTCGCGTAAGGGATCCCCCGGTTCGGGAGGCCACCTTCAGAAATCCTCCCCGTCATCAAAAAGCTACCAGAGTTCAGGCGACCGGAACCCATCACAAGGCCTCCATCGGGACGAGGGGCCGAGCTATACTGTGAGTACCATAAAGGTTTCGGTCACCTAACAGACCAGTGCAGGAGCCTGAAGATGGAGATATCGGAGATGTTGCGCCGAGGGATAATCGGTAAAGACGTCGTCGACGGCAAACCGAAAGACCGCGATCAAGACGAGGATCGCGAGCGCGAGGGGAAAGGCGCCGTCCTGGTCCTCGCCGGCGGATGCGGGTGGTGGCGACAGCAGCAGGAAGAGGAAGGCGTACGCTTCAGCCGTCGTCCTCGGGATTCACCAGCCCAATCTGGAGCCGATCACCTTTTCTGCCGACGACGCAATTGGGCTAAACTTTCCTCACGACGACGCGCTAGTCATTCATGCCGACATCGACGGATACACCGTGCATCGCATCCTCATCGACAACGGAGCAGCGCCCGATGTCCTCTTCTACGACTGCTTCCTGAAGATGACGAACCTGAGCACGGAGCTCAAACCGGTCGCCACACCTCTGTTTGGGTTCAGCGGAACTCCAGTCACCGCCGAGGGGTCCATCCGGCTCAAAGTAACACTGGGAGCCAGTCCTCGGCAGTAACGGTTGAGGTCGACTTCTTGATTGTGAAAGTAAAGTCGGCCTACAACGCGATCTTTGGGCGCGGTCTGCTCGGGAAGCTCGGAGGGGTCCCGTCAACATACCACCAGAAGCTGAAATTTCCAACTCCAAGGGGGTAGGCGAAGTTGTCGGGAGTCAGGCCGAGGCGCGCCTTGTTATGTTAACTCTATTAAAGCTAAAGAACCAACTATTCCTGAGTACGTACCTGCTGTGAATGACGCCCCAAAACACGAGCCAGTAGAACTAACTAAGCAAATAAAAATCGAAAGCGGACTTCTAATCATCGGGACCGAACTCAAAGAGTTGGAGGCTGACCTCACCACATTCCTCGGTCAGAGTGGCAACGTTTTCGCTTGGTCTGACGACGATCTTCCAGGAATAGACCCGAGCATTATCCAGCACCACTTGAACGTGGACCCCAAGGCCCGACCTATCCGGCAAAAGAAGAGGCCCTGTCAGCCGAACGACAGGAAGTGGTTGAAAACCAGTTGACAAAATATTTGCATGCAGGAACCGTTAGGAATTCATTCTATCCAACCTGGGTCGCCAACGTCGTCCTAGTACGAAAGGCAAATGGCAAATGGCGAATGTGTGTGGACTTCACCAACCTAAACAAAGCCTGCCCAAAAGACAGCTTCCCCCTGCCGCGGATCGACCAGCTGGTCGACTCAACTGCCGGGCACGAGCTCTTAAGCTTCCTCGACGCATATTCAGGCTATCACCAAATAAGAATGGCCCCAGAAGACGAAGAAAAGACATCTTTCACCACGGAGAGAGGTTTGTATTGCTTTACCCGTATGCCGTTCGGATTGAAGAATGCAGGAGCAACATACCAAAGATTGGTCAACAAGATGTTCGAGAAGCAGATTGGCAAGACCATGGAGATATACATCGATGACATGCTGGTAAAAAGCCGACAAGCCGAGGACCACGTCAAAGACCTAGCCGAAGCTTTCGAAGTATTGAAGCTCTACGGGATGATGAACTGACCCCGAGAAGTGTGTCTTCGGCGTCCGAGCGGGGAAATTCCTAGGGTATCTCGTCTCACAACGAGGCATTGACGTCAACCCCGACAAAGTCCAAGCCATCCTCGACATGACGGCTCCGAGGACAATCAAAGAGGTACAAAGACTTAATGGCAGGATAACTGCTCTTAGTAGGTTCATGTCCAGGTCGGCGGAACGTTGCCGGCCTTTCTTCGAGATACTGCGGAAGGGTCGCTTCGAATGGACCGAGGAATGCCAAGGGGCCTTCGACGAACTGAAGGAACACCTAGCGAACGTCCCGACGTTAAGCAAGCCATGCGACAACGAAGAACTGCTGTTGTACCTATCTGCGACTGACTATTCCATCAGCTCGGTGCTCGTCCGAGAAGAAGATCGAGTCCACCTCCGGTGTACTATACGAGTAAGGCGCTACGAGGAGCCGAACAGCGCTACACCAACCTGGAGAAGCTCGGTTACGCTCTCATCATGGCAGCCCGACGACTACGCCCGTACTTTCAAGCACACAAGATCGTTGTCCTAACCGACGCTCCGCTCCGACCAATTTTCGAGCGACCCGAGTCCTCGGGGAGGTTGGCGAAGTGGGCCGTCGAGCTCGGCGAATTCGATATCGAGTTCAGGCCCCGGGTCGCCATCAAAGCCCAGGCCCTCGCGGATTTTATTTCCGAAGGCACCGCCCGGGCAGCGATGGACGAAGAACCCAACGAGAGTTGGAAAATTTTCGTCGACGGTGCCTCAAATTCCAATGGAGGCGGCGCAGGCGTTGTAATGCGCTCTCCGAGGGCCTCGACTTAAGGTACGCAGTTCGTTTCGGTTTCGAAGCATCTAACAATGTGGCAGAGTATGAAGCGGTGTGTGTCGGGGTGAAAATGGCAAAAACCCTTGGAGCAAAGAGGATACGCATTCACAGCGACTCCCAACTGGTCGTCGGCCAAGTGTCCCACACGTTCGAAGCGAAGGAGGCGAAGCTCGCCTTGTACAAAGCCGAGGTGCTAAGGATGATGGCAGAATTCGACTCAGCGGAGCTCATAAAGATACCGAGGTCCGAGAATGAACAAGCCGACGAGTTATCGAAGATAGCTTCATCGGCACTAGAGGCGCCCCCATCACTGCTGATAGAAGAGCTGACGATTTCAACCATAGCGGCCAGAGATATGATGATCGTCGACGTAGGGACGACGTGGATGACCCCATTAATTAATTTCCTCAGGGACAACGTGGTGCCAGAGGACAAAGACGAGGTCGAGAAGACAAGGAGACGATCGGCCGGTTCTTCATCCTCGGCAACAATTTATATCGAAAGGGATTTAGCTATCCATACCTCCGTGTGTAGATCCCACTGAAGCCGAAAAAATCGTCGACGAAATACACGAAGGTACGTGCGGTTCCCATGCAGGCCCCAGATCCTTGGTGAGGAGAATAACACGACAAGGGTATTGGTGGCCGACGATGCTTAAAGACGCCGAAAAGTATGTCAGAAGTTGCCGACAATGCCAACTATTCGGCAGAATCGACGACGACCCGTCAGAGCTCGCCAGCATAAACTCCCCGTGGCCATTCGCGCAATGGGGAATGGACATCCTTGGGCCATTCCCCCAGCCACTGGCCAAAGAAGGTTCATTATCGTCGGAGTGGACTATTTCACTAAATGGGTCGAAGCCGAGCCCCTGGCCAAAATCACTGACACCAACTCTTGGAGCTTCGTATGGAAGAACATCATCTGCAGGTTCGGCCTACCACGAACGATCATCACCGACAACGGGAAACAATTCGACAACATCAAATTCCGTAGGAATTGCGACGCACTCGGGATCGAGCATAGGTTCTCCTCAGTGGCTCACCCCAATCCAATGGGATGGCCGAGGTCACCAACCGGACGATCTTGGACGGGCTAAAGAAGAGAATAACAAGCCACAAGGGAGCTTGGGCCGACCAGCTTCTACACGTGCTTTGGGCATACCGGACGACCCCAAGGGAGGCAACTCGTGAGTCGCCTTTCGCGTTGGCCTTCGGGATGGAGGCCGTATCGCCTGTAGAAATGCTCGTCCCTTCATTGAGAGTTCTCGGATTCGACGAAGAAAGTAACAACCGATCCCTACGCGCCGAGCTCGACCTCATAGACGAGAGGCGGGGAGGGCCTCTACGAGGATGGAGGTTTATCAAAGAAGAATCAAGAAAAGCTTCGACCAAAAAGTCAAGCCACGGCGCTTCGGCGTGGGAAGCCTCGTCCTGAGAAAACTCGCCGTCTCCGAACCAAAGTCAGCTGTCGGAAAGTTATCGCCGAATTGGGAAGGACCTTACAAAGTCATCGATGATCTCGGACAAGGTGCGTATCGCCTATCAGACCTCGACGGGACGACCTTGCCGAGGACATGGAATGCCGAACATTTACGACAATATTTCCCATAATGAGGTCGCTTCGGCACTCTAAGCGAGGTCGCTTCGACAACGACGAGGTCGTTCGGCACAACGTAAGCACGAGGTCCCTTCGGCACACTGAACGTAAGCCCGAGGTCCCTTCGGCACTCTAACGATCGCTTCACAGGTCTTCGGCACTAACGTAAGCCCGAGGTCCTTCGGCACACTAGCCCGAGGTCCCTTACAACGTAAGCCAGGTCGCACTCTAAACGTAACCCGAGGTCGTTCGGCACTCACTCACTTCGCACTGAACGTAAGCCCGAGGTCCCTTCGGCACTCTCATCGCAACGCAGGTCTCGGCACTCAACGTAAGCCCGAGGTCCTTCGGCACACAACGTAAGCCCGAGGTCCTTCGGCACACTAACGTAAGCCCGAGGTCCCTTCGGCTACGTCGCACGAGGTCTCGGCACTCAACGTAGCCCGAGGTCTTCGGCACACTGAAGTAAGCCGAGTCCCTTCGGCACTCTCTAAACGTAAGCCCGAGGTCCCTTCGGCACTAACGTAGCCCGAGGTCTTCGGCACTCAAGTACGAGGTCGCCTCGGCACTCTTACAATGCGAGGTCGCTTAGGCACTCGCTAACGTGGTCGATTAGGCCCCCTCACCGAGGCAATTCTGAGCACACATGTCGACAAGTTCATTTATACAAACGCAATGGAATAGACAGTCGTCGGCTAGAAACAAAATCGTGTATTCTCAGTGACGAGGATTACAGAGTACATAAAGGAAGGCGACTATTCCTCATTCAAAACAGCCTCAGCTGCCTGGTCGAGGGAACGATCAATAGCCGACTCCATGGCCTCGTCCACGACAGCGGCGAACTCCTTGCCTCCCCCTCGGTGACCTGGTTGTCGCCGTCGTCGTCTTCAGCAAGAGTAGCTCCCGACAAATCGAGGTCGGGATACAACCCCTTAACCTTGGCAAGGCAGTCGTCGTATCCACCTGGAAGAGGTCGGCGATCTCATCCTGAAGCTCGTCGGATTTGCGGTACTCCTCAATCGCCTTCTCCCTCTCCTCAGCAACGAGACGTGAAAAGTTGTTCTTCGTCTCCTCGTGGGCCGCAATCTCGTCGTATTGCGCCTTCTTCACAGCTTCAAGGGCCGCCTGGAGGGCGCCCTCCCTCTTCTTTGCCTCCTCCTCCAGGCGGAGACTACGGGCCTTCTCGGCGGCCACAAGCTCCTCGGCCTCGGCGATACGCTTGTCGGGCAGGCCTCTTCACCTCAGCTCGGTGCACGAAGGCGTCGAAGGCGGCCAGCTGGCTCAGCATACCATGATAAAATTCATGTACGAGCCGACGTGCGGGGCGGCCAAGCGTCTCAGCCTTAACCTCGGGTGGCAAGGCTTGTCGGCCCCACTCGACGGGGTCCAAGGAATAACGAGCCTGAGGCGGAACTGAAGCGTCGGGTGCCGTACCCGACGACGCTGGAGCTGGGCGCTTCTTCGGTCTTTCTTCGGTCGACGGGACGGCTCCCGAGCTCTGACCAGGCGTCGGCGCCGTTGGTGGCACGGCCTCGGCATCGCGGTGTCGCTTCTCGGCGCGGGAAGCCATCTTCTTCCCCCTTGATTGGGCTCGGCTCTTGGCCTGATCCGCGAGCGACGGCCCCTTTCGCGAGGAGGGGGCAGAGCCAACCTTGTCGGCCATAGCTGCAAACGCCCGACCGTTAGCTAAGGAAGCCGAGGATGGAGTAAAAAATACGACGACGAGGCTGGCAACCTTGTGTGCCCTCTTCGATCAGCTGGAATAACTCGTCCGAGATATCGATCAGGTTGGGGGGCTCCACCTCCTTCAAACACTTAAGGTCGTATAGCTCGGACGAAGTCAGCCTCGGCGATCCAAAAGCTTTGCTCCGGACGTCAACGGCCGACCACTTGGTTGGGAACGGCCAACCCGAGGAACTATAAACAAAAACAAAGTTCCTCTTCCAGCCGTGAAGCGAGGAAGGGAGTCTCCCGAGAATATGCCGACCATTCCTCGCGCGAAGTAGAACCAGTCTCCGAACGGCTTGATAGAGAACAGGTACAGGAAAAGGCGCGAGGTCGGAGGGACCCCCGCCGAATAGCACAAGGAGAGAAAGCCGACGATTACTCGCCAGGCGTTCGGAGCCAACTGGGAAGGAGCCACCCCGAGCTCCAAGAGAAGAAAGATGACGAAGGGGTGGAAGGGGAAACAGAGGCCAGCCCGGACCGCCTCAGTGTAAACCGAGAACCCCCCGTCCAAACATAGTGAGCCCTAAAATCCCTGTTGGCGCACACAAAGGCGTCGGCAGGGAGAACGAATCTAGGGTGCTTCCGTAGCCACTTGAAGGTCCCAGGGGAGGTCTCACAACGGGCTTCGGCCACGTTGTCGGCTCGACGGCGTGCACCGGAGGTATGGGGAGGGTTCCTTGGGAACATAGGTCCCGTGGACTAATTCAAGAACGAAGGAATCGTCCACGGGCCCCCAGATCTGGGTTTCTATAGACACCGACCCCTCCCCAAGGCTTTCAGAAACATGGTCGGGAGCGTCGACGGGAACATGGGGGTCCCTAGATTTTGCGGACGAGGAGGAGGAGGAAGCCTCAGGAGAGGTGGAGGAAGAGGAAAGGCTCATCGTTTACCTCGAAAGGAAGCAAGCAAAGACCGTCGATCGACTTCGTACGAGGACACGATCGTCGGATCGTCGGCAGACGTCGGGGGGCGGAGGGGTCGAAAGGCGCGCGCGCGAGGCAAAGGAACGTCTGTTTCGTATCGAACCTCAGCTATTTATAGCACCGCGATGCCAATGCAATCGGACGGCCCAGAAATCCTGCGCACCCAGGATTCCGCCACGTGTCGGAAGCCCGACGGCCTGGAGACGTTCACCCGGATCCGTGGCGTGCGCCCCGAAACCGGGCGGCGTCATCATGGCGCAGAGCTCAGAGGGAGTACCTGACAAGCCGTCATCAGAAGTACCGCCATTATGACAAGACCACGACCTTCATCATAACAGTGGCAGAACGCCCCCAAATTCAGCGCGCGGAATGCGAGGCGGCGCCAACGCCCGTACGAATTCCTGAGAATAATAAATGGCTTCTCTTCGAGCCGAGGACTCGCCTCGAAAAGAACCGGGGGGACTAGTGATACGGTCGTCGTCAGCCGACAAATTGGGTCGACGAGATCAAGGATCGGCCATACCGACGATCCGACAATTAAGTTGTCGGAAGTCGTCGGCACAGGTTAGTCCATCACTGCGAAGAACTAATTCAAATAAGCACTAAGTCCGGGCGTCCCCAGCCGGCGCCAGGTCACGCTTACCCTAGGTACAGACGAGCCCCGTAAATCACGACCCCCAGCTGGCCCATACCCGCTTTAGGCAAGCGGCTGTCAAGGCAGGACTCTCCCTGTCCAGCTGGCGAGGGTTCCCTGATTAGCGCCCCTGCCTCACGGAGGCTCGTCCGCCACCTTCTTGTCTGTCCAAAGGACCAGGCCCTTATAAAAAGGATAGAGACCCACAAGGAAAAGGTACGCTATTCGTAGCACAAAAACTCTCCTCTCTCTCTCTCTTAAACGACTTTCTAACTTGATCGTCGGAGTGTCCGACCACCGAGGAGTCTCGGTGGTTCTTTGCAGGTTGAACTCACTCCTCTGACGACTGCGCGGCGCGACCAATCCCTCGGGGCCCACCCTGCTTGGCTCCGGCCGACGATCCTTGCTGATTTTCTCAGCAACAAGAAGTAAATTGGGCCATTTTACCAACTCGTTTGTGGGTAGAAAGAGTAGACTAAGCTACTCTTAGATAATACTAGGCATATCCTACTTTTTTTCCCAAAAATAAAATAGATTAAAAATGAGTTTAACCTAGCTACACCTGGGTGTATCCTTAGGTACCAAATGGTTTTGGGTTATAGGCAGAATAAAAATTAATCCCACAGAGGACGTTGCGAATAGGTGCTAACGGATCAGTCGGAAACATTCTAAGAAAATAAAAACAATTGGTAAATGGAATAATCGAAAATATTTGATACGATCAAACGGTAAATATATGTAGTATTAGGAGTAGTGTAAAAGAATATCTTTGATAAAATAGGTATAACAAATATTACGAAAGGGATAAGTTAATTAGATTCTATTACAAATTAAGGAGAAGCTAAAAAATTAAGTTTTTAATATAAGAATAAAATTTTAAGAGTATACATTTTATAAAGAAAATAAAAATATGATTATCGGAAAAAATAGAAAAATTAAAAAATAATCAAAATGGAAAAAAGCGGATATAGAAAGATCAAAATAGATCGAAAAATCAGATATCCATTGACAACCCTAGTGCGAATGTTTCTACCTCCGCCTCTGGACCTTTGAGAAGGCTCCTTTTAAATTGATAAAAAGGTCACATGTGGAAGCAGCAGCTGTATAGGTTTAATACTATTGTCTCTTAATTACACACATAAACTCCCTTGGTAGAGGGAAAAAAAATGCATGACTACTCTTTTGCAGGACATACGTGCAAGTGATGTTACTATAATAGGGTATTTACGTAATTAACAAGGACATTAATAAATATATATGGACGTACATGCCTAAGTGTATTGACATATCTCTTCAGAGACATCTAATAAAATTGGAAGGATACATACAAAATTAGTATTACCGTTGCGCAAAGATGAGATACACAAATCAAGAAATGGGCCTTAAATGTATAGGCCTCTCAGTTGAGGGAAAAGTCTTATGTTTCAATCAGATCGAGCTTAATAATGGTTATATTAAGTATATATGAAATTAATGAGTCTTATTACTTTCTTTTTTTATGACGAGTAGAAAAGACATGTTTGATATTAAAATAGATCGGGGTTTGAAGATATTTTCATTCTATCTCTGATTTATTCTAATATCAAATTATTTAAGACATATTTGGTATTATGATAGATTAAGAATAGAATGATAATATTTTTATATTTTTAAAGATATTTTATTTTATTCTCAATTTATTTTGATATCAAACATGTACTAAATATTTTCGTAGGAGACTTAGACTGTTTACTCTCTGAAAATTTTGATATGGAGTTAATCCAACTTATAGTTTGTTTGACAGATGGCATTGGACCGTTCGAGACACATGGCTTTAGAGGTCTACCTTATATATATAGGTTGCCAAAGCATAGGTGATCTCTGGACAAAGAGCTAAGTTCCAAAGAAGAAGAGCCCAAACTATCACCTCGATAACAGATGGCAAATGGGCTATTTTGTGACACGTGACCTTTTAGAGGTCTACCTTAGATAGATAGGTTGCCAACGAATAAGCATGGCTGAAGGATTAAGAGATAAGTTCCAAAGAAGAGCCCAAAATATCACCTCGATGCCAAGCCCTAATTAGGAGCCGATCGAACTCTGATCGAAGTCAACAAAGAGTTCCGTTTGTTTGACAGAAACTCGTACGAGTAAATCGTTTTTAGAAAATATTTTTTTTGATTATTTGATATCTTTGAAAATCAAAATTTGAAAATTATATCGCCGAAATCTTAGATTTTGGCATCCGCCGTTTTCACGCGGATGCCATTTTCCTGGACATCTACAGTGATGTTTGTTTGAGACACTATTTATTTAGTTACATTTTTATTTTATTTCCACTCATTTAAATAGTCTTTTTTAAATTTAATTATTTTTATTAGTTAATTTAATTTTTATTTTTTATTAAAATATCTATAGAACACTATTCATTCAAATTATATTTTTATTTTATTTCTCCTACTTTATATTGTCTTTGTCAAAGTTACTTATTTTTCATTAGTTATTTAAATTTTTTATTTTTAAAATATTAAAATAAAAAATAAAATAAATAAAAATTGATGAATAGTGTTAATACACAATGAATATGACTCTCTCTCATTTGCGTGGATCATAAGCTCTTATACCCCTCCATACAACTTTATATTTTCCTAACAACCAAATAGATAATTACATTTTTATTTTCACGTAAAAGTTATTCCGTGGAAAACTATTTCCCTCTTAAACTGTTTTACATGCAACCAAATGGACCCAAAGTCTAGCTTGGTCCCAATGTTCCTCTGAGTGCGGATGTTAATGAGAAATATTTTTAATATGTATTAAATTGGACACATTTATTAAGAGTGTGCCTTAATTGTCTTTGAAATTTTTAATATTTTTTATCTTCTTCTCCTTTTAAAATCTTCAAGCTATATACCGTCTGATCACCTACCGATAGGATTGTTCATGAGTCGATTCGATCCAATTCAATTCATTTTTTAGATGAATTAAATTGAATCGATCAACAACTCAAATCGAACTAAATAAAAAATATCAATAAAGTTTTATTTTGAGAGAATTGCCAGTTTCAAACTCACAACTTCTCTATCGAGAGACTAAGCACTAATCATCTCTACTACAATAACTATTGTAAAATAATAAATGTATTATAATTTTTATTATATATTCAGTTCAATCGATTTCACAATAGAAAATTAAATTGAACTGTGAAATAGATTGAACTGAGGAGGGGGTCTTTAAACCGACCTGTATCGGCCAGTTCGTTTCTATTTAATTTTTCGGGTTGGAATAAAGTTTGAACAATCCTACCTATCGATATGTCACGAAATCATAAGTAGAGGCCGCCATCACATCCGAGGACTTACAACTTTTCTATTGAGAGATCAAGCACTAACCCTGTAACGTTTCGACTGTTTGGATCGTCCTTGTGTGGTCGTGGAGGCCAGTGTGTGGCCGATGATGCGAGTGACATGTGTTTTCTGTGAGTTGGGAGATTTTGCCCATTTGTGTTCTCTGTTTCTCGGTTGCTAACGCGGTCGTTTGGAGGGTCGCGATCAGTACGCGACAGCTTAGGGCGACGCATTCATGGCACCGTTGTTTTAGTGGACGTCCGCATGTGCGCCGCGTGTCGCCACTAGGCGGATATGCTGGCGTCAGCAGGATTAAGGCGTCGGTCAGGAGGACCGCGTTCATGTCGCGGTTAGGAAGGGTGACGCGTTATTAACTGCGTTGTGTTTTTAAGTAACCCTAGCAGAACAGAGCTGGTAAAAGCTCTGCTCGGCCAGTGGGATTTGCTGTGTGGATTTTCGGGCGATTCAGTTTGTTAGTGGTCGGCTTGACAAGCTTCCACCGCGAAGACGTTACGTGGAGCGGAGGAAACGTCGTACGAGCTTCATTCTTCGCGTTCTTCGCGAAGGTAGGGAGATTTCCTATTGTTTGATCCGTGGACTATTTGTATGGTGTGGATAATGCGTTTAATGCTTTCCAAACAATAGATGGCATGTGTAGGAGCACATTAAAACATGAAAATGGACTGAAACTATAGGTTTTAATGAGTTTGGGTGATCCGGATGATGGATTCCGGAGCAGGGTTCGCACCTGTTGTCGCGGTTGCTCGAGAGCTGCGACCAGGTCGCGACACGTCGAGTTGCCGCGTTCTGAAGGCGGTCTATTGTGCCGCCGGCGACAACAGCAGAATGTTGTCATTCGAGCATAAATGTAAGTGTGTGATTATCTGTTCAGCGTGGTTTATGTTATGTGATAATAGGAGGAGGTGCATTGGCACCCTCTCTACGCTCGGGAAGTGTGTGGTGTGTGTGGTTTACTTAGTGTTAATGTGGTTTCATCTGGCTTGTGCGTTGCGCACGTGGTTTCTGTGTAACGTATGTGTGTTTTGACGCCTTCCTCCGTGGATACTTCTTCAGTTGGGAGCCCCAGGTTTTGTGTGAGCCAGGCACGTGAGTGCTCGGGGCTTGTCCCGGTACTGGGTACCGACGAGGTCTTGTCGTCTTCCTGGACCCCCTCACTCTTGTGTTGAGTAGTACGTCCGACTGAGGGAAAGACGGCAGTGGGACAGCGACTAGAGAGAGTTTGTTGTTGTTGGTCGCTTGTAGTGCGCTCGGTAGTTGGGGGAGACGGATACCAGTAGATGTACTGGACCCCAGCTAATCCTATTTTCCAGTGTCTCACTTTAGGGAGTTTCCCTACTGAGCCAGTGACGCATGAGGCTCACCCCTACCTCTTACCAGGTGAGGGAGATCGAGAGATTTCACACCCGTCGTCCAGTGGAGGGTCTACACCACCAGCAGTGTAATTTTACTTTCCTGTTGTTCACCTCGGGTATGCCCCAAGTTCTGTTGTAGATATGTTACAGTTGTGCTATGGCTATGTATATTTCATGTAATTATTTGTGAGATTGCTAGATCTTATGAATAAATCAGTTGGTTCCTTTATGTTTTCACGGACATATGATTTGATATCCCTTGCGAGGCTTCGGCCCGTTCGCGGGAGGCGGAATCGAGTTAGACTCGTTGTTAGGTTAACGGGTCTGATCAGCGAAGACCGTCACAAACCATCTCTACTACAACAGTCGTTGTGAAATAATAATATATCATAATTTTTATTATATATTTAATTCAATCGATTTCACAATAGAAAATCGATATGAAACTGTGAAATCGGTTGAACCGAGGGGGGTCCTAAACCGAACCGAACCGACTTGAATGATCAGTTCGATTCAATTTTTTGACTTAGACCAAAATTTAAACAGCTCTACCTACCGATATACACGAACATCAGTAAGTAGAGGCCGCCATCGACATCCGAGACCCGAAGAGACCCCTTATATTATGAGAAGGCTTTGTGCACTTTCCCATTACACTTTTCCATGCCTTCTTACTTTTCATTGGGTTGGCACAATTGCCTCTAGTGCATTGGCCAGTAGGAAGGCCAAAGTGCATGGGAAAGTGCAATGGAAAAGTGCACAAGCATTTCTCTATATTTATATATGAGCTACAAGTGTGTGGCATTTGTATAGGATTTAAGAGATATTTTTATGTAACTAGAGATTTATCCAGATAGATTATTATATATAGCTCTACGACAGCTCTTCGGTCTCTATAAAAGACAGTCTTTATGGTGATTTCACACATCTTTTCATGGTCGACCCATCAAGCACCATCGCTCTCTCTTCCATAAAGTTATTAATTGCCATTCCTAGTTTTTATTTGTTTCCATGTTGGGTTTTTTTATGACGTGAACGGTGGAAGTTGATCAGGATAAGGATAATTTGATGAAGCTAAATTTGGAAATTTTGAAAAAACGACAGCACGGGATTCTACTTTTCTTTCGTCCGGGCCGGAGCTTTAAAACTGTTTGCAGTAGAGCCCACCCGGGCCCAGTCCGCTAACGTCCGGATCTCTAACTAAAACAGGCCGGAGCTTTAAAACTGTTTTCAATAGAGCCCACCCGGGCTCAGTCCGCTAACGTCCGGATCTCTACCTAAAACAGGCCGAAGCATCCGATCCGATATTCCATTTACACTCCGTATCTGATCCGACCCGGTTTTGTCTTCTCCTCTCCCCCGAAATGAAGCCTTGGAAAGAGGCGAGCTGCTCAGTCGAACAGTCTACATCTGCGTGGGGGAGGTTCTGCTGCGGGCGCCATGGCGTTCCTGCTTCGCAAGTTCCAGGAGGTGCGCTTCCCTTGCCCGATCTCTAGAATGCTCGCGCGTCTCTGGACGAACTTCTTGTTCCATTTCCTTTTACCTGTGCTTTTTTTTTCTTTGCCCTTTTTGTTTGAATTTTTGTGAATGATCAGATGCAGTTTGAGTGTCCCATGCGAGGTCTTCTTCTTCTTCTCTGTTTCTGATGGTTCTCAGATTGTGACCTCGTAATCCTGGAGCCACGAGGTGAGGATGTTGGTTTCTGCTGCTGAGCAGGATCAGTTTGTTTGGAGTCGGATCAGGGGTGCGTGTTTGGTTTCTGTTTAGCTTGGTGAACTTTATTGCATCATTGGCGAGAATCTGGGACCGAAGAAACTAGGTTGTACTGCTCGTCCGCAGAGGAAGCTGCTGCTGCCGGGGGGTCTGAAATGTTAACCTTTTAGGCATTTTTTGGAGTGGTTTTTGAAGATGAGTTGTCGATAATGATAGGCCGGATGGAGAAGGCATGATTTCTAGTGTCGGGTGTCGAAATAGTGGTTTTATTTCCCCAGCAAATGGAGGAAGATGGAGGCCGTTTTATTTGACAATTAGAGTCGGAAATCGAGAGGAATTGAAAGAATTGTCCGAACTAGGGTGGGGCATTGTTTGCTAAGACAGCTCTTTTGAAACAGACGCAAACTTTGGTTTTTCTTTTCTGGACTTGAAGGGATGATAACCGGAAGATATGATCAAACCTGCCGTTGCTGGATGCCCACTGGCTTTGCGCCTTCTTTATTTCGTTTCAGATTTGCTGTTTTATCATTTTGATCAAGCACCGATGTCACCTCATTTTATTAATTTATTATCACATTTTATGTTTGCAGCCTTCATTATGTTCTTTCGTTGTTTTTTTCCCCCTTTCACTAATAATGGTGCACCTTTCTCGTTTGGTTTTCCTTTTATTCCAGTGATGTTATTGATGCCATTAATTTTCTTCCTTTCTGCAGCTTGATTTATTTCATTTCCCTGCTCATCGTTGTTATTTCTCTGATTATCTTTGTTAGTTCTTTAACCTTTCAAGTCTACGTGTCAATTTAGTTTAATTACTATCCGATTCCAATGATAATTATTTCTATCTCTATACTCGTACAACAAAGTCATACAACTTCCTGCATATTTTTTATTTTCCTTTTTCACATGTATGTTGGCACTATCAAGGTCAGAAAAAGAAGGAAACTTTAGCCTCATAGTTTACATATATGCTCGTGTTTCCCTCCTAGACACCTATCCAGTCTTGTTATCGCTTAATATCTAGAAAATGCGTAGATACCTCAGTTCAGGCATAATTGACTTTTCAATAAAAAAAAAAAATCTCAGTTCAGGCATCATAGCACAACCGTGTGTGTATTGATAGCTCACACATCAATTGGCTAACATTATCAATCTTTTCACACCTTTACCTTTTTTCCCCAAAAACTTCTTTACATCTTTCCTTCAATCTATGTCTTTGTGCAGCCATGTAGATTTAATTTATACATTTTCTTCTTCACTTTCCATTTTTCAACCATTAAGTTTTCATAGATACTAGTTTCTTTACCTCTGGGTAATGATGCACTGCTTAGTGGCATCTAGATGCTCACATACATAAGCTTTTGGTCTAACATGTTTTATGGGGAGGTCAATCACAAGATTCTGGTTCAGGACCAAATGCTGCAGGGTGGCACTTCCCCAGTCAATGAGTCCATTTCGGATTCTGATAAAGATGATAGCTTGGGTTCTTCCTCTTATGTCTTTTTTGTATCTTAGGATAAATCATTTTCCTTGTCAGTAGACAACTCACCTAAACTTGTTGTCACATTAAAATTATAATGAATCCGCTTGCAATTATAACAATTTAAAAGGAAAGATTATTTAGATTGTTGATATGTACTCAATGAACAGAAGAATAAGAAATGTAAGGAGGACTCAGTTTCATTGCAAGTTTGCAGCAGAATGAGAAACACCTTATGAGAGTGGACAGCAGAACAACAAGCTTATTAGAATGAAAATATGCTATTTAAAATGCAAAACACTCCTTGCAAACATTTTTGTACAGGATATTGCAAAATGAAAATGAGAAACGAAGCTTGAAAATTTTCTCCAATCTGAATGACTAGGTATACAAGAAGATCACTAGTAGCAGTCAAATGCTTCCAGTTTCTCATAAAGTTCTGATCAAATTTTAATCTCATCTGCTATCCAATAAGGAGATTGCTTGTATCCAAGTTGATAAACAAAACTATAGAATATCCTTTATAAAAGAACATACCCCCCCCCTTCCAAAAGAAAAAAGAAACCTAACATGCATTTGCTCATGTTCCAAAAGCTTGCTTTTGGCAATATTAGCTCTGTTTGGATCATTTGATGACTGAATTGCTATGTTAATTAAATTCTAGTGTCACCCCATGTGCATTGCTTGGATAGAATCAGAAAAAACTTGTGAATGGGCCATCTTTCATTGGGCTTACCTAGGCATGTAGTACCACTATGTTTATGAGCAACTCAGGAGTTATAGAAGTTAGCAGTTACAATCAAATTTCAAGCGAAGTGAAAAACCGGGCCAATTGTCTAGTGGTTAAGAAACCCCTAGTTAAAATAACCAGGGGTTGCTTAACCCACATTTAACACTTTTTACTTTGAGAGGGGTATGTGAGTCTCAGGGATAAAAAGGGTTGGGGGGGGGGGGGTGGGGGGCGGAGGGGGGGAGTTAAAGCTACTCCTCCAAAAAGGGTGGGATAGCTTAACCCCACTCTTACCCCCCTTTATTTCCAAAAACCCGGTTAAAGCCTTTGAGGAGTAATATGCAGATTAGGTGCATGTGGACCTTGAATAGGTTCTGGTCATTGCTTGAAGTCAGCAGCTTGGGCTACATCATTGAGCCTTTCTATAAGGGTAATCTAAAGTTTCCCCACTCTGGCACCTGCACAGATGCAACTTTTTTTTGAAGATTTAAAATAATGAACCATTGTGTTTGAGATTGGCAGCTTTACTAGACATGGCTAGGATTCCATGCTACATATGCAGGGCTTAATCAGAAATTGAGCCAAGAATGCCTGCCATAGTTCTGATCTCACTTTGGGCTGAGGATCAGGCCATTTCTCAACTGATCCTTCTAGCAAATATATCCCTCTTGCATGCATAGTGGAAATGCCACTTAGTAATGCATAGTAATTAATTGATCTCAATGTGTATTTTGTAAATACATGTGCAAAAATCCTCTCCCATTAGACACCATAATGTACCCCAAAAGAAAATCCAGGGCGATGGTTTATATATTACAGAAGTAGGTGTTGAGAGAGTAAAATATGACTTAACTGATCTCTATCATCTTAGGGCTTGATTTTTATTTCTTAAGTCTTCAAGTCTTTTAATGATCTATTATTGTTTAGGGCTTGAAATAAATGGAACCTATTTAGCAAATTTGGCTGGAAAAGCTGATTCTTGAATCTATGTACATATATGACACTGGCTGGGAACCAAAGATTTGGATGCGTTTATTGGGCATAACTCATAAGTTGATTGACTAGTTTGATATTTGAATAGGGCTTAGGATGCTGAGAGGTTACTAACATCCATCCATAAGAATGTACATATGTGCATGTCCGCAATACACAAATGCAAATGAACCTTAAACTGTATAAGAATGATGCTAGGACACTGCATTAGGAGGGCTATCCTTTAACTCTGGAAGCAATTTAAAGAAGGTTTTATTACCGATCAGTCCCTGTAATGTTAGCTAATTCCAAATAATCCCTGGAATCTTGATAATTCATAATAACCCCCCTCAAATCTTCCAATTTCAAAAAAGACTCCCTGCCATTTCATTCTTTTAAAAGATAAAGTTTCACTGTAGTTACCTCTAATCCATTTCATAAATGACCAATATACCCCTCTAATAAGGTGCATCGAATTTTGACTTGTGAGTTGGGTTCGGTTTTGATAGTGTGAGGACAGCAACAGTGGCGGCAGAGGAGGAGGTTGCCTTCCCTCCCATGGCAGGACACCCCCTACTGCCAATATGACTGGGGTAGGGGGTAATGGGGGGTGCCGTAGCCCTTCCTGCCTTTGTCTTCTTCCCTAAACACCTTCATATCGCAGCTACAACCTCTTCTCCTGCAGCCTTTGCAAGTCATCGGTCCTGCTGGTGTAGGTTCGACCTGAGGCAGGTCACTGGATCAAATGGTTCTTCTTTCTGTCCGTCAGGCACCCCTCCACTGTCGCCGATGCATGCTGCTGCAAGTTCGCCCAGTGTTCTCTAAGTCATCCCCGGGATAGGTCTCCATGGATTAGATCTGCCACAGACTGAAACCTCATCTTCACCAATGGATCCAACTTCAGGAGTATGGGCTCCTTTGTGATGCTTCCCTCTGTGACTCTCCCCACCGAGATCTTCCAGTCGGCCACCACCAGCCGCATACAAATCTAGTCACCTCCTGCTCTGGAAGGCTGACCAGGATTCTGACAACAGCTGCCACACACAAAAGTAGCACTGCCAACTGTGTCAATAATGGGCCAATCCACTGCAAGATCAACATTTTCCTCTGCCTTCCAATGGCTAGCGCACTGGTGACTGGTGAACTCATTCTGGCTATCAATTGCTGCGTTGACCTCGTCAATGATCCAATAAGATGCATTGGCAGGCATTCCAGGCCCTCGTCACTGCTGTGCAGAGGAAGAGGTGAGGGTGCTATGAACAAAGAAGACGACCTGGGGATTTGAGGGCTGTTGGAGACTCATCGGTGGCAAAGTGCCCGATGTGGATGCAGATGCTGCTCTAATGGTGCTCAGGCTCTCAAAGCCTTCATTCCGTGTACTCATGTCACCCCACGAAACCCACCTCCCCTGGTTCTGTGTTTGATTTTTTTGTATTTAGGGTGATTTATTTCATTTCTTATGTGAGGAGCAGTGATGCTGGATTGGTTTCACACCACCTCCGATATCCAAAGCCGTTATTCCCAAAGGATGGGAAGCGAGGTCTAAGCATCTAGATCGGAGACTTGAAATGAATCCTTAATGTGAGTTCATGTTTGGACCACTCCCCACTGGTTTGACCGGTGTTAATTACATCAATGAAAACATTGAAGACCCTTAATTAACCATCAGATGACCCCTATGAAACTTTGGAAAGAGTAATCGAGAATCGAATTCAGTGTATGACTACTGTATCAGAAAATCAATTTGGTTTATGCCAAGTAGATCTACCATAGAAGTTATTTTCTTATTACGGCAGTTAATGGTGAAGTATAGAGAGATGAGAAGAGATTTATATATGTTTTTTTTTATTTGGAAAAGCATATAATTGAGTACCGAGAGATCTGATTTGGCGGATATTAACAAAGAAGGGACTATCTCAAGGATATGTTGACTTGATTTGGGATATGTGCGAGGGTGCTACTATTGGTTTTGACCGATGTTAATTACATCAATGAAAACATTAAAGACCCTTAATTAACCATCAGATGACCCTTATGAAACTTTGGGAAAGAGTAATTGAGAATTGAATTCAGTGTATGACTATTGTATCAGAAAATCAATTTGGTTTATGCCGAGTAGATTTACCATAGAAGTTATTTTCTTATTACGACAGTTAATGAAGAAGTATAGAGAGATGAGAAGAGATTTATATATAGTTTTTCTTGATTTGGAAAAGACATATGATCGAGTACCGAGAGATCTGATTTGGTGGACATTAACAAAGAAGGAACTCTCTCAAGAATATGTTGACTTGATTCAGGATATGTACGAGGGTGCTACTACTAGTCTGCGAACTATCGTTGGAGAGACTTGTAAATTTTCAGTCACTATAGATTTGCATCAAGGTTCTGCTCTAAGTCTGTATCTCTTTGCTCTGGTTATAGATGAAGTAACGAAGCAATTACATGATGATATCCTTGGTGTATGCTATTTGCAGATGATATTGTCTTAATTGACGAGACTATTGATGGTTTAAATGTTAAGTTAGAAAGTTGGAGACATGCTTTGGAGTCTAAAGGTTTTAAATCAGTAGGAACAAGTCAGAGTTTATGTATTGTAATTATAGTAATGAGAGGGTGTTACAGGAAGATGTGGTTCAAATTAATGGATAAGGCATTCCTAAGAGTAGTAGCTTTCGATACTTAGGGTCTATCATCCAAGAAAATGGAGAGATTTATGACGATGTGGCACACATGATTAAGGCAGGTTGGTTAAAATGGAGAAGTGCATCCAGAGTTCTCTATGATCCTCATATACCCGTAAAACTTAAAGGGAAGTTTTATAGAATGGTTGTGAGACCTACTTTATTATATGGTACAAAGTGTTGGGCGGTGCGAAATGAATACATTAACAAAATGTGTGTAGCAGAGATGAGGATGTTGATATGGATGTGTGCTAAGACTAAGAAAGATAAGATTAAGAAGGAGCGCTTCTGTGAGGATTTGGGGATAGCTTCAATTGACAGAAAAATGAGGGAAAATAGACTCAGGTGGTTTGAACACGTATACCGTTGCCCTAACTCAGCGCTGGTTAAAAGATGTGATCAAATTTTAATGGATGTCAGTAAAAGAGTTAGAGGAAGACTTAAAATGAGATGGTGCAATGTTATTAGGAAGGACTTGGGTTTCTTGAGCTTAAACACAAATATAGTACTTGATAGAAATTTTTGACGGAAAAAGATTCATGTAGTCGACCCCAAATAATGGGATAAGGCTTTGATGATGATGATGACGACCCCTTTGAAAAGAAGACTTATATGACTCACAAGCTAAACAACCTGAGTTTCATGAGAAAGGGCGGGCATGATTTGATGAACTTATTGGCAATTATTTAAAAGAGCAAAAAACCTGAGAGGCTATTTATTTACTTTCCAAACAGATCTGAATTTATTCTTCTAAAATAGACCTAAAGTTACCTTAAGAGAAGAATGAACTTGGATTGTGATCGCCATAAAAGTGTTTGGATTAATCTGAGAGTTGGGTTAAATTTATTTTAAAACATGGACCTGTTAAAATTACCTTAAGCTTCATCTCAAGACAAACCAAGCCCATTAAGACGTTAAACAAAGACCCATTAAGTCACAGCAAACATGCACCATATTTATCTCTATCATAAGTCCAAAACAAAATTTATTTCATTGTATTATTAAACAAAAATTATCATTACATGATTTTGGCTCAATAAGCAAACAAAAATGACCTTAAGAATGTCACACTTGTGCCTTACACGAGTCCTTAGAGGCTGCCCTGCAGTCCTCTTATTTTCTTCTCCTCTTCTTCCCCCTTGTTCTGTTTTTTTTTTTTTCCAGCCCCCCCCCCCCCCCCCCCCCCCCCCCCCGTTTTTTTATGGTTGCAGGGGGAAATGGCCTGTAGGAAGCTTGGGTTTAGGGTTTCCCACCGGCCAAAGTAGCCCCCCCTGGCCAAGAGCCAAGGCAGGTGGGGCCCACCCGCCTTGTTTGGCCGGTGGGGAGTTGGCTGCAGTTCCCCCCCCCCTCCCTCTCCTTTTTTTTATTCTTTCTCCCCCCCACCTTTTTTTTTGGTTGGCAGGTGGGGGGAAGCATGTGATCCCCCCCCTTCCTCTTTCGTGGCGCACAAGAGGGAGGCTGCAACCTCCCCTTCTCTCAAGCACAGGAGGAGGGCGCATGGCTCCCCCTCATCTGCTTCCTTTTCTTCAAGCAGGGAGGAGGTGTGTAACGACCCCGGGCACCCGACCCTCGGTTTTCCCCGAGAACCCGATTCCCGACGATGCCACCTATGGATCCGAGGATCTGGAAGAGTTGAATCATCAGTCTAACAAGATAAGTAAAGAAATAATAACAACTATTGTACTAGAAATGTGTGTGCAAGTGAAAGTAAATAACAAATAGGGAGTACAACTCTGATACAAGTTCCAAATACAGTAGTACAAATAAAGGGAAAGACAGAACCCTTAAGGGGCATACCCCGAGCGTGAAGTGTCAAGTGACAAAGGGGATTTTAGTATCGGGGACATGGGACTGGTCCAATTATAGGGAATCTACTTTCTTTGGAAAAGCTACCTTGAGAGAACAGTGGCTTGTGCTTATCCTCTCTATACAAGGAAAACTTTTTATACAATTCAAGCTGACAAGTTTCTTTTCCCTAGCAAAAGGAGGCATTCACTTTCCATCTTGAAACTGGACTGCCATTGGCTGATTCTGTCTGATCTGTGTTGGGATTGGCTGATTCCATAAATTGTTCTAGTGCATCACTATTATTAGACAGTCATTGATTCATTATTGGAGGGCAATTTTACTAGCTCTTGAGTCTGGACTGGTTTCCCCTGAATATTATGTGAATGAACCATGTGTGCTACCTCAAGTCAACTTTTTTATTTGTAATGTTGGTTTATCGTGTTTCAGGCTGTGAAGACCCTTGCAAAGAGTCCAACCTTTGCAAGAGATCCAAGGCATCTCCAATTTGAAGCTGACGTCAATCGATTATTTCTTTATACCAGGTCACTGTTGCTACCCTAACAAAACATTATCTACTGTTACACATTGTCAACTTGATAGGTGGTTATTTTCCCCCAAAATCAACTGAGGCAATTAATTGATATCACATATCACTCCATTCCACTGGCTATGTTGGACCGTGTTAATAAAATAATATTTCCGTATTTCTGTTAGTGTAAAAATTAATACGTATTTTCTCACTGCATGTGTACATGCTACATAAATAGCTTAGAGCATTTTCTGCACAGTTTTTTCTTTCTGGTGGATTATTTCACAGCCTCTTTTGAACTGTATTTATGGTCAGTGTATGTTTTGGTGCCATAGATATGATGATACAAAATGCTGATTGTCATAAATTGCAAATAATATCCATGCTTATATATATATATATATATATATATATGAGATATCACCATTTGTCATCTGCTGCCAGCAATTTTTCTCAAACTGAGCATCCGGTTCAAATCACATGTACCACATCTCCCTGCATGATTTGGGAAATTAGGTTCCCGAAACCAAAAGTGGTGCGGGCGAGAGACACTAGTAGAAAAACAATAATAGAAGACAAATTTTTTCTGCCTTTTAAAGTGTCAATATCTGCCTTCTATTCAATTAGAAGTCAGAAGTAAGGCGGATTTTATCCTGCCTTCTGTTCCACTGTCTTCTATTCGAATAGAAGGCAGAATGTATTTTTCAGAAGGCGAAATCTTTAAAAGGCGAAAGATGATAGTTATAGAAGGCAATTTATTTTTGTCATATAAACTCATGATAGAAGGCATTTGTTATACCTATTAGAAGACAAAAGTTTGTGCCCTCTATTATTGTTTAGAAGACGATAATTTCTACCTTCTAAGATATACATAAAAGGCAGATATGGTAAAAAATTTTGCCTTCTAAATTGTCAAAATAGGTTATTAGAAGGCAAAACTATATGTCTTCTATACTAACTTCAGAATACAAATTATTTTCTTTTAAAAGTAGTCTTCTTCTCAATTTAACCTGTTATATGTATGATAGATACTCTTTAAAAAAATCTCATGAACAAAATTTAATCACAAATATAAATCTCTTCCAAACACTGAATCAAAATATTTCCTCTTGATAGAAGATTACAAACTTTAAAATGTATTGTCCAATGACAAAAATACAAAGTCATAAGTCACAATGTGACAGCCAGTAAATGGCATCCATATGGTTATGATAATATGCACTCGCAGTGCATTTCACACACATACACATCTCCATTCATAAATGACAAAAAAAGTGTTCACAACTATCTAAAGATAACAACCACATAATCTTCATAACTTATAAGCATCCTTGATGATCTTCTCTTGACATTACCTATAAAAAAGATCAAAAACTATTATTAGAAAGGCATTGAAAAAATTATTAAGGAATAAAAACAATTTATATAAACTTGTAAATACTTACAAGGGCATGAGTGATCATGTAGTTATACCAACATATCTCTTAGTTAATCATTCCTCTCAAGCAACTGAAATGAAATTTAATTATAAAAAATGAGAAAATTAATATACAAGAAATAAGGTATAAATTTTGTAAATAAAAATACTAAGAACTTACAAGATTTTTAATCCAAGGAATAGACTTTCCTTCACATTGTCTTAATGTTTTTCGCAAATTTGTAGGCAACCTCATGTTAGAACATATGGCTTTAATCACATGAACTTCATAATATTCATCACCTAAAAGTTGTCCATCCATTTTCTTTTTTGGATCCTTGCTAATTATTTCTCCTTCCGCCACACGACCAGAAGTAAAACCAAGTAAATAGCATTTGTTCTTTTCATAAAAGATTTAAAAAATCAATATCAATAAATAATCAAACATTCATTTCTTTGAACATAAATTAAAATATGTATATATACATCATACTGATTTTTCATGTTCAACATTATTGAGATGATCACCTGGTTGACTATGCTGCAAATAGAAAATATCATCACTTTGTTAAGTTGAAATCAAGTCTCACTAGATAGTCAATGCATAATATCATCTTAAGTCATACTTCTTCGTTGTAGAAATACTTACTGATGAAGGAACCACATAACTACCTGATGAAGAGTGAGATATTGTAGCATGATTGACATTATTTTCTCTATTGGATCGCTCATTTAAGACATTATTTTCTGCAAGTACCTAGAACTCCAAAAACAAATTTGTAGCTTAATATAAGATAAGAACACAAACTCAACAAATCTATGGAAGTACTGAAATAATAAAATATATAGAAGAAATACATACATGTTCATTTCTTCCATTCATCACAATTTACAGTTGTTCTTGTAAAGATTTGTAGTTTGTTTCCATCTCAAACATCTTATTTTTCATAAAATCAAGTTCTTCTTTCATTTCACATGCCTTTTGACAATCATGTGCAAACTTACCACATTTGTTCTTTGAGCCATGTATATCTGTAGAAGTGACAAATGAACCATAGCATCTAGGTTTGCCAGGATGTTCTTTTCTAACACTTGAGTTAAGATTTGATTTTCATTTTCATTGACAATATTCTCAGTATCATCTGTAGAATGACCTGCTATAATTTGATCTATCTCAACCTAAAAATGAAATTCAAATAAACATATTAATCAAATAAGAAGTTAGAAAAGAAGATATCAGCTTGCAAGAACATGAATACATACAAACTTTTCAGCTGCAAAGTCAGTGGATGGCTCTCCACTCTTCTTTGTGTACATCATTTAAATGTTTGAATCAATGACATCTTTTGCCCCCATTTGCTCCATCTTCAGTCATAAAAAATTATCAAGTTAAAAAAACTATGCATCCATACAAATAATTATAACATAACAAAGATAATATCTAAATCATCATAAGTAACAAGATAAGATTACATATTCCTGTTGTCGGATAGCAATGCTCTTTGGTCCTGTCGTGGAAACCATCTGTTATTTTGCACGATTTCCCTTATTGATTTCTGAAATTCTCTTTATAAAAATAAAAAAAGTATTAATGATGGAAAATAATAACAAACATTTCAAAACACACATAATTCAAATATTGGCCTAAATTCTTCCATTGCAGTATCGCTTTTTCACCTTTGCAGTATCACTTTTCCAATGTTGGACCAAATTCTTCCATTGTTCCTCCACTATAAATTGATGAGGGTATGGATTATCTCCATCAGAATTGAAATATTCCTTCTTTAATCTTTCCTTGTAATCTTTCCACTTCTTAGATAGTGACGCAACTACATAATTTTCATGGCAATCTTCAAGTTCATACTTCGACTACAAAACAAACAGTAAATATGTTAGTATTTTCATATGTAAATTACTATGAAAAAAAAATCAAATGTAATGTAAATTACCTTCACTAATTCCAAGCATTCATTGATATTGTGTTCTTGCATGTATCTCCAATCAAACACATCAATAGGCAACAAATCACCATTGCGAGCCATACTACCAAAAAAATGTGCAATCCAATAGCATTTGTACCAATCGGTCTATTTAGCTCATCAAACTCAAGTTTAAGATGTTGTCCAGGTGGCATATTGTATATGTTCATTTTCCTTGTTGGACCACGAGTTCTCTTTCTTGAAGATGGTGTGTCTGTTTGTATTGGAGGACTAGAATTTCCATCATTCATGCTTGAAGGAGTGTGTGATGTATTTCCAACTTGGGGTTGTGACATTTGTAATGCAGAATTAGAGTCATTCATAAAATTGATTTGACGTTGTTGTTCACGAATGGCATTCTCCTTAGCTTTCCTCGAGTGACTCTATTGTATCCATCACTTCAAAAATCTGCACATAGAAATTAAGAAAAATTAAGCATACCAATCAAGTTCTATTATATCTACATAGAGATTCAAAAGAACTAAACATAAAGATGAAAAGGATAAATCCATACCAATCAAGTTCTATAGCATCTACATCCTTTCTTGAAATATCTATTTCTTCAATTTCAGCTAAAATATTTTCTATTACATTCTCCTCATGTGTAGTGCTTTGAAGTAAAGTTTCAACCATCCCATCACTTCTTTTATCTCCCATTGCATACATGGATGGCAGGGTCGGGTCGGCTGGGTGAGTCGGACCCAGCCGACCCCGACTCGGGTCGGGTCGGGTCGGTGGAGCCGGCCGACTCCAATGGAGTCTGGCCGACCCTGGGTCGGCCAGAGTAAAAAATTATTTAAAAATGAAAAAAAAAAATCAGAAAAAATCAGGAAAAATCCCTAAAATTTACAGAAAATTACCTAGACACATACACATTCATTGAAATCAAACACATTGAAATTTAAATCTTATCATGTTCATGTACCATGAAGAACAATAACAATGACTAAAGACATAATCATTAATGTTCATACATTGCAAAAATTAAAATATGTACAAGTTGATAACATGAAATAAATAAAAATACCTTCTCAATTTGACATTTCTGAACCCTCATCCTCTACCTCATGAGATTGAATAGGTGGCACATACTCATGTCCTCCATACTGTGTATATCCAAAGCCAAACAAAGAATTTGCAATGTCTTGGAATCCTCTTTGGATGCCTCGCGGTGTTGTTGCTTGTTGACTTGAACTTTCTCCTGAGTGTCCCGGAGGGAAGAAACTACCATATCCAGTAGTTTGAATATTGCCCAAATAACTAGGCCCACTACTAGAGCTGATGTCTGAATATGGCAATTTTGGGGGACTAAAAAAGGGTGGATATGAAGCCCCGTATCCCCAATCATGCCCTGCTTGCCTTTGTTGGCCTTCATATCCCCCGTGCTGCTGTTGTGCTTCCCCTTGGCTTCCTTGTTGTTGTTGGGGTGGTTGTGAATAATCTTCATATCCTGACATAATACCCCCAAGCCCATAACCTCCCGTGGCTCCAATACCTGCAGCAGCACCATCATCATCATCAGGTGATTGGGTGGAGTCATCACTCCCCACTGTTTTTTCTTTTTCTTTTGTACTCATCTTTTTGCGACGTTCATAATGTAATTTCTCTGCCTCATATAATCTAGCCAACTGAGATGGCAGGGGTGGAGCCTCAGAAAATGGCTGCCCAATATGTGTCTCTGCCTCAGGGAGTCCTCTTCACCTTCTTGTGATTTTCTTCTTGGTTCTTCTGTTCTTCTTTCTTTGTTTGGCTTTGCTTTCTTCTTGCCTTTGTCTTTCTTTCTTTTGGGCTCTAACTGGGAGGTAGATCTTCTCAATTCTGGCTGAGATGAAGAAATACTAGTATCATGTACGGTGGAAGATCTTCTCAATTCTGGCCTCTCAGCTCTCTCAGGTACATGCTCTTCTAATAAAACATCTCCTTCACATGCTTGAACTAGCCGATCATCAGGATGAAAGTCAGCTAGCTCTCCCTCAGCTCTCGTCTCCACCCAAGCGTAAAGGTGTTCCTCATTTAGCAACTCATCAACATCTATCTCAGGAACCACCTCCTCAAATGGTCTACAGCTAGCTGCATGAATCTCTGTCTTTCTATCTTTTGCCTTTCTTCTTTTTGCTTCACCCTTAAACGCATATTATAATGACAGTAAACCAACTTCTCTAGCCTATCCACACCCAGCCTATTGCGGATTTTTGTGTGAATAAGGCTGAATGTACTCCAATTCCTTTCACATGGGCTAGAAGAAGTGGTTTGACTTAATACTCTCACTGCAACATACGCTAAGGGATTTGTTCCAGCTTGCTGATAATTGACTTGGATCCACCATTCAGCTGTTACAATAAAATAAGCGAACATTAATCATTATAAGGATGGTGAAATCTTATATTTATGATTTTAGGCAAACACCCAAACATGTAAAACCACCTGGACTGAGTCTTTGAGCTGCATATGTCATGTCATATCCTCCGTATATCCCAACTTTCATCTTATATCTCTCCACCTACAAAATGGAAGACATGGCATATGTCATGTCAAATGAATCATACATACATATGCAAATAAAATATACTATCCTACCTCTGCCACTGCGTCTAATCTCTCATTCATGCTCCTTGCAATGCGAGTGATGACATTGATGGTGCCTCTCATCACTTCTCCGTCATTGTGCACATCATCTTTATATTGAATCCTAGGGTTGAAAAAATACCCTGCATATGATAAAAGAAGTTTAAGTATGGTATCATAAAATAATTCAGCAAGTAATTACATTAAATAAATTACCTGCAGCATGAAGATCATGGTGGAGAGTCATCTCCCATCGCTTGTCTATGATGGCCCACCATTTTCTGTAGGCTTTAGGATTCCTTTCCCTCAACTTTTCCTTTGCCTTGTCCATTGCCTCGTACAAATATCCCATATCATTTTTGTCGTCACCATCAACCATTCTAAGGATAAGTACCAAAGGCTCTATTACTTTGAGGTAGTAGGAAACCTTCTCCCAAAATCGTGCATTGCTAATCAGGTCTTGGACTTGGAGAGCAACATCTTTACTATCAAGCCGTAGAGTGTCTACATGTTGCAAAAATTCTGTAGAATTAATCAATTGGCCCAATTGATGCCTATATTTCATTAGGCTCTCCAAAGAAATAAAATTGGATGCAAATCTGGTGGGACCAGCACGAAGGAGATCTCTCCCATCTGTGTACTTCCTCATCATATTCAAAATCCTGTTGTGACTATAAATAAAGGAAGTTATCATCTGAGCATCATCAATGATACCATGAATATGAGAATCTTTGCCTATGTCCTCCATCATTAAATCAATGCAATGTGCTGCACATGGAACCCAATAGAGATGGTGTCTCTTTTCCATTAACAACCTACCCGCAGCCTTGTAGCTCGGTTCATTATCAGTCACAACCTGTACAACGTTCTCTTCACCCACTTCCTCCACAACTGCATCCATAAGTTTAAACAAATATTCTGCATTCTTGATTTTGTTAGATGCATCAACAGATTTAAAGAAAATAGACCCTTCGCAGCAATACACAAGAAAATTTATCATGGATTTTCTTGTGGTCCCTGTCCAACCATCACATAATGGTGCAACCACGTTCTTTCCAATATTTTTGAAGCTACTCACCCATGTTTTCAACTCCTCATTCATCATCAAGCCCAGCATCATAAATGTACTTCCTTGTAGGAGCCTTAATACCAGGCCCAGCTTCCGCAATTGCATCCAACATACTCTGAAAATATGGGCTCTCTGCCGTATGTGCTGGGACACCTGCATGTAAAAACCATTTGACAATGCCTTTGATTGCACCCTTTGCTGCCTTTGCAGTGGATTTCACTCCTTTCAATGCCTGCTTGATTCCTGGTTTTTTACAGACCTTGATCTATACAATATGCATCCATAGGACCCTGTGTACTTCTAGGAAGAGATGTCCTAGAGTCATCTCTAGACACATGTGCACCTGATGTGCTTAAACCCCTTCGTCTCTCATCTTCCTGCATAAGAACGGCGACTAGCACGTGCCGCTGCAGTAAACTCAGGATCAGGATCATCATCATCATCTTCATCATCATCCACAGGAATTGGTAGATCATAATCTCTACGAATCTGTCTCCCAGAAAGCTCATCTTGAAGTTCTTGTTGCTGCTGAGTTGTCAATATTTTTTCTGCTCTCTTCCCCTTCAGATATGCTTTTATTTCATTTCTCACTTCCATTGGACAATTCGGACATTTTGAAACATTCCCAGCAATCCCAGCAAGATGTTGTTTAAGGCGATAAATGCCTCCAAACATCTCCTTTCTACACCAATTACATTTCACTTTTCTCTTAGATGCATCAAGGAGAGTACCATGAGCCCAACCAGGATCAATGGCCTGCTCCACCTCTTGCTCTTCATGTTCATGATGTGCCATATTCCTGTGTAAGAATGCAATTAATTGCACGTTAAATACACATAATCCCTAATTTAAACCCTATTTAGGGTTTAATTTGGGAATTTATGAAAAAAAATATCATGGACTATAAATATTGTACATACAAAACTCTAATCAACTCAAAGAACACACTGAACACTCAATTACACATTTATTATATTAATGACCTACAATTCTTATTTTTAAACCCCTAATTAAGGTTTAAGTTGAGAATTAAAAAAAACAGATCATGCAATGTTCATACAAAACTCTAATCAAGTAAAATAACTATATTGGACACTCAATTACATAATAATTACGTTAAGGACCTAAAATCCCTAAATTTTAAACCCTAATTAGGGTCATTTGGGAATTTTCAGGGAAAACAGTCATGTAATGCAATTAAGTCTACCAACAAACTCTAATCAACTAAAATAGTTCTATTAATCACTCAATTGCACATTAATTTCATTCATGACACAAATCCCTAATTTTTATACCTTAATTAGGGCTAAATTTGGAGATTTAAGAGAATGAAGTCATAAACATGTTAAATATGCTATAGATCTACAGATCTATAGTCTATTTACCATTTCCTATTTTTTCAGATTTTAAAAAAAAAATGAAAATCTCACCTCATAAGAGAGAGAAGAGAACAGAGAGAGAGGAAGGGCGCCGGCGGCTGCTTGCAGTGCGCGGGCTGGCGGCGAGCCTCCCGGAGCTCCGGCGGCGGCGGCGGCGGCGAAGGTGGCTGCTCCGACAGGGGGAGGGGGGCAGGGGGCTGGGAAGGGGGGTGCTCGGGACTGCGCAGACAGGGTTCTGTCTGCGCAGTCCCAGGACGGGATCCCTCCTTAAAGGGGGATCCGCGGGGTCGGGGTAGTCGGGTCGCGGAGTCACGCGACCCCGGCGGATCCGGCCCGACTACCGGGAATCCGCGGATCCCGGCCAGTTCCCCCGCCAACTCGGGTCGCCGGGCGACGACCCCACCCCCCCGACCCCGACCCCGACCCGCGTGATTTTGCCATCCATGATTGCATTGTATCTCGTGGCTTTGTCATCACAACTACATGCCAAGGTTTTTCACGTGGATTGCTTATATAGAAAACTTGTTGTGCTTGAGAAGCGAACACAAAAGGCTCTTCATACGTAGAAGACAATTAGGATTCACGAGAGTAAATCCATGTTTATCCACTTCAACCCATCTTTATGAAAAATGTTTATCCAATCACCCTTGAACAAAACAATAGAAAATTGTCCATAATAATCTAAACGTATCATATCCTTGACAATTCCATAATAAGACACCATTCCTTGATCTGGAGTTTGTGTTGCTACAAGAATTCCACTATTTTGACATTTTCCTCTATTGTCTCTCTCTTGAGTATGAAATCTTATTCCATTAATATCAAAACTAGTATAACATCGAACTTTATTAGATGGTCCCTTTGCTAACCATCTAAGCATTTTTTATCTTTGCTCGTCCAAGACAGCACAGAACTCATATACCTACAGAAAGGAATAGAAAATGATATTCATTTATAGATATAAACTTAAATTATATATAGACAAGGAGAAGTAACTTACATGATGTTTAAACCATCCTGGAAACTCCTTGAAATGAATGTCATCAATGTCTTTTGATGTAGCACCAACAATTTTTTCTTTCAACTCATTGACATGTTTTCTACGTAAATGCGAATGTTGTGACTTCAATATAAAAAAATATATTAATAATGTAAGAACATTCTAATAATCAACTAAATTACTTACTCAATATATGGTTTCAATGCATCACAGTTAAACAACACGTATCTGATAGCTTGTTGCATTGTTAGATCATCTAAATCCCTCCAACTCCCTCCTTTAAGAGGGTGACCATCACAGAAAAATATTTCAAATCCAGGGACTATAATTTGATCATTACCACCATCTTGAATTGCCACATTCTTAACACTTCCTTCATTATTGTCATTTAAATATCTTGAGCAAAAATTCATGCACTCTTTTGCTAAATAACCTTCTGCAATCGATGCCTCCACATATCTTCTATTACGAACATATGACTTCAACGTCATAAGAAATCTACATGAAAATAACTTGTATTATAGTATCTTCATTGTGATTGATTAAAAGTATTAGTACCATGAAAAAGAGAAATTCATACCTCTCAATAAAGTACATCCATCGATATTGAACTGGGCCGCCTAACTTGGCCTCTTCTGCTAAGTGAACTACTAGATGCACCATCACATCAAAGAAAGATGGTGGAAAAAAATTTTCCATGTTACAAAGCACTTCTGCTATATCTGAATCCATTTTATGTAATGTGTCAATGTCAAGTTCTTTCGAACAAAGATTTCTAAAATATGATGACAAACTAGTCAGAGTGGAAATGACATGTGCTGGCAGAACTTTTCGAAGAGCAATTGGAAGTAGTTGTTGCAACAAGATATGACAGTCATGACTTTTCAGTCCAATAATTTTTCTCCCTTCAACTTGCACACATTGAGAGATATTCGAAGCATATCCTCTGGGAACCTTTACAGCTTTTAACACCTGAAGAAAGTCAGCTTTCTCTTCCTTTGACATTGTGAAAGAAGCAGCAGGCAAACACAATTTATTAGTTGCACTATTCACATATGGGTAGAGTGATGATCTTATCTGCATTTCTTGTAAATCAAGACGAGCATTGTAATTGTCTTTTGATCTACCATCGGCATCTAAAAAGTATATATCAAACTCTCACATACATTCTTTTCAATGTGCATCACATCCAAATTGTGACGCAATTCTATGGTTTTCCAATATGGCAATTGAAAGAAGATATTCTCCTTCCTCCATCCTGTCTTGTATGATTGTTGACCTCTAGATTTTCTTTTTGTCCAACTGTTTGCTTGAACAATTTCAATTGTTCCATCACATCAACACCTGATAATCTTTTAGGTCTTTCTCTTAACTCATTTTTTCCATCAAAAGCAGAATATTGCATGCGAAATTTATGACTTGATTTAAGAAATCGTCGTTGATGGATATAGCAATGTTTACCAGAATGCTTCAACCATTGCCCTTCAGTCTCATCATTACACACAAGACAGGCTTTCTCACCTTTAGTGCTCCATCCAGATAAATATGCATACCCAGGAAAGTCATTAATGGTCCACAAGATAATAGCTTGCATCCTAAATGATTTTTTTCTAGCAGCATCATAAGTTCCTACACCTTCATGCCATAATAATTTCAGTTCATGAATAAGAGGCTGAAGATACACATCGATTTTCATTCCTGGTGACTTTGGACCAGGTATGATAGAAGATAAAATCAAGCTGGATTCTTTCATACACATCCACGGTGGCAAGTTATATGGTATTAAAACAACAGGCCATATACTGTAAGTACTTGATAATGATCTAAATGGATTAAATCCATCACTAGCCAAACCAAGTCTCACATTTCGAATCTCTGATGAAAATGATGTATGCTCATGATCAAAATGTTGCCAAACCATAGAGTCAGCTGGATGTCGTAATCTTCCATCATTTCTTGTGCGGCCTTCTGCATGCCATGTCATAAAGGAGGCTGTTTTTGTAGACATATATAACCTTTGTAATCTTGGTATTAAAGAAAATAGCGCAATATTTTTTCGCTATTTTTTTCCCTTTATTCATGTCCCATCTATCTGAACCACATGTTGCACACTTATGTAAATCATCAGTTTTTGTTCCATCCCAAAACAACATACAATCATTTTCACATGTATCTATTTTTTCATAATCAAGTCCAAGATCTTTTATCATCTTTCTTGTTTGATAAAAAGTCTCAGGTATTTCATTAGGATCTGGAAATGCATCCCCCTTAATAATTCCAATAGTGCAGTGACAGATGTATGACAGATGTATCAGACCACCCATAAAGGGATTTTATGTTAAACAACTTAACAAGAAAGGAGAGTTTGCTATATTTCTTACATCCTGGATATAACTCCTTTTCAGCATTTTCTAACAGCTTATAAAATTTTTCAGCATCAATGCCAATTTGTTGATCCGTCTCTTCCACATGCATCAGTGGAATACCAAAAGCATCATGAATCATTCCATGCATATCATCATCAACTTTATTACTTGATGATGCAACATCATTATGCTGCATTGTTCTTTTTTCTCCATGAAATGTCCAGATAATGTATGACAACATCATACCTTTAAATAGTAAATGTTCAGCAACTTCCTTTGGAGATAATAATGCAAGATTGCAACACTTAATACATGGACATCTAATGACCTATTTGGTTCTGCATTTGCTATGGCAACTTTTAAGAATTCAGCAACTCCACTTAAATATTCTGGACTATTTCGAGACTTACCTATCCAACTTTTATCCATCTAAGATTTAGACCTGAATATAAACAATTGCATATTGTTACTCATATATGAAAATGCTGTATCTATTTTTATAAACTTTTATAAGAAATGAGCCACCACTCAGGCTCACTGGAGCACATACCTTTGTGAGATTACAATGGCCTCAACTTTGGCTGTTAATTGAATGACAATCACAATCTGACAAAAGTTGCACACAACTCACACCTTTTTGGCAATAACCTAAAATAAATCATGATAAAGCAAATGATAGATGTTAGCAAAGTGACTTATCATCTTTCATTATTTTAAAAAAACATGCCGAAAATTTTTGCATGCAAATACCACTATTAATCTAAATAGCATACATATAATCTAGTTTTAAAGAAGTAAGGAAAGCAACATGAATGTCCAGGTTAGTCAAAACAACATGCACATAAATCTTTTTTTGTTTAAATTACTTAACAAGAAATTGTGCATATCATGTATGTCACCATTTTTTTTAATGTAATCAAACTCAAAGAAAAATTTTCCAACTTTCATATAACTGAATTTAACCATCATGCATGAAATCTTCTATTAAAGATAATGGTGAAAACCTTTCTTTTTGTGGTCAGAAGAGAACAACATCAAAGTTTAAATAAACACTTGATTATTTGCAAAACTCCAACAAATCTACAAGATTAATAATTATTATCAATAAATCTAAAAACAAATTCTTAATTCACAAAAGATGGTGTAGACTAAAATAAAAAATACAAAATCTAAGTTATGCAAATCTTTAGAAGTAGATTTCATGATACAATTATATAAAAGTGCAGTCTAAATTTAAAGGCAACAGTAAAAATTTTCCTTTTTCGGGTCCGAAGAGAACCACATCAAAGCTTTAAGAAATAATTTTTACACACCAACAGATCAAGGGACCTTATGCAATATGACCGAATAAAAAATTCTGGGTTGGAAATATGAAGAGTTTTTTTTTTCTTTCTTTTGACAGGGAGGATGAGACATACACTATACAGGAGGACCGGCTGGGTGGGGCTAGAGAGAGAAAGAGAGAGAGAGAGAGAGAGGTGCTGCGGTCAAGTTTTTTAACGGAGGGTTTATCTTTTTATTGGAACACAAATCTAACGGTAGAAGTTAAAATAACTTTTGTTGGAGCAAAAGTTTGGAGAAAACCGCAGGAGCTTATCAAATGTTTGTGTTGGAGCAAAAGTTTAGAACACATGGCATAGAAAAGCTTAAAATAAATTTTATTGAAGTATAGTTTAAAGCACATGATATATGAGAGTTTAAAATAAATTTTATTGGAGCAAAGTTTAAAGCACATGGCGTATGAGAGGTATGAGAGAGCACATCTCACATTAGAGTTTAAAATAATCTTTTTGGGAGCAAAAATATAGTGCAACGTATGAACACATACCTTTTTCTTTTGAGAACCAAAACACCTATCCGTTGCAGGTGAGAGATAAGACAATGGGTGAAAAGGCTGCTGCAGATTGGCTTTTGTGGAATCACTCTTGATGGGTGATCTTGAAACTATTGGGATGCGGCTGCAGCATATCCCACGCAACAGCGACCTGCTCTTTCCCGCGGAAGGGTTGCGGTGTGGAAGAAAATATGGTGCGAATGGGAAAAGAGGAAAGAGAGAGAGGTCGAGGCGGTAAGGAGGGAAATTAGAGATTATTAAGGAGGGAATCTTTTAAGTAAATCTAGTGAATAAAAGCAAAGTTTTGATATTGCCTTTTATTTTCATATCAATAGAAGGCAGATTTTTACTTAGTCTTTTAATGTTTAAAATATAAGTCACAATTCACTTTCTGCCTTTATGATTGAACAGTTTATAAGGCAAATAAAATATCTACCTTCTAATCTATTGATAATAAGACTGTTAAATTTCTGCCTTTTTTGTTCTGCCCTTTGTCTACTTTTTCAGTAGTGAGAGATGCAGGAAAACTGAGAATTTTGCTTTATGGAAAGAGAATGTCAATGAGCGACTGAAGGGCAAGTAGGAGCCAAATGGTGATGATCACATAATTACAAGGCCCCAACAAAATCTGCAATGGCAGTAATACTACTTTATGGCTATTTAGACTAAGAGAATGTTTGAGATTTTGCAAGAGTTGCGGGGTGCTATTGGAGTTAAAAGGTGGATTATGACATTTAGGAAGAAGTGGGCCTATTTTTGTTTATGGGGGGAGTCATAGTTTATTTTCCACGGTGAGGATGGTCCTAAAATCATGCTCATGGATTTTGAGATCTGCTTTCAGTTTTGACCGTTGAATGTATATTCTTTTATGGCTGCTCAGGTTTTATCTTTGCTCATCAATATTCTGAATTTTTTTTAATACCATGATGTATAGTATGAGTCACTTGAAGAGAAAAACTTTCCCGCTTTCATCTTATGTAGGTCTCTCAGAATTTTGCTAAACTAGAAATACATTCTGTTCTTATCCTCGTGCTTCAATATATCAATCATCTTGACTTTTCTTTTCTTTTTTAAAAAAAATTGGGAAATCTCCTGATGATTATTATTAAATTTCAGCTATAATAGATTAGGGAAGAATGCTGAGGAGAAGGATGTGGATGAGATAATAGACATGGCCAGCAAGGCCTCTGTTTCTGATCAGCAGAAACAAGTCCAAGAAAATATACATACTCAGATCAAGGTACTGTGTGGTATAATGGATGATATTCTTCTCTCACATGTAAAGGACATTTCTGATAACCATCATTCAGCTGTGCTGTCCCAAGGTTCACCACGAAGAAGTGGCCTCAGTTTGGCTGTTGGCAAAGCAGCCACACCCTCTGAACAAGTTGGTAAGTACTTCGAAGGACCTTACTTCATGTGGTTCTTACTGTTTTAAATTGAACTATATATGTGAGAAGCTGATGGATAAGCAGCTGCTTTCATCTGAAGGTAAATACCACAAGTACCTTCCAGCTTGCATGTTTCCATGGTTTACTTTCACTGTGTCTCCTGTTGTGGAGCTTAGCATGTCAGTGGAGCAGATATGATTTGTACATGGCTGTTATCCAAGTCCACTCTGATTATATGTTCGGCTATCTAAATATGTGCTGTTATCCGATGGATGATTAGAGTAGCATATGTATCTGGATCCAAGCATTTGTATCGGTTTTGAAATATTCTATTATTATCTGTATCCAGATATCCCTATATCACATTGGGAAAAAAATGCAAGCATATTATGGTTGCAGTGCAAATCTGGGTAATATGTATTCCTGTTAACAAGCTCTATCGTTAAAGTTATGCACCTCAAGCAAGGCAGGATTGATAATTGCACATGGATCATTTGCCAGCTGTAAGCCAATCCAACCTGATCTGGGTTGACTGTGAGATGACATATCTACAATTGTACAAATTTAAGGTGTATATTGCTCATACATAAGTTACAGGGGTTTTTACATCTCTTGTAAGTAATCTTGACTAGTTCCAAATATGCCTTGTAATCTCAATATTTTCAAATAAGTTCTAAATTCTCCATCTATCTAATAGGTCTTATTTTTAAAAGTGATGTTTCCATTTTTTTTTGGTTAATAGTCCAGTGGCATCCGCCACTGGACAACCCAGCACCGCCCCGGGATCAAACCCGGGCGTTGCTCCCCCCGCACCCCTTGTGTCCAACCCGTCTAGTGGCGGGGCACAGTGATGTTTCCATTTGGTAGTGAACAATGTTTGGAAAAGCTCTTAGCCCTTCACTAGTTCTAATATTTCCATTTGGAAGTGAATGATAGGTGCTTGAAACCAGGAAATCATAGGGATGGACTTGAAAAGGTTGGTGGATTATGGGGACATATTTGGAATTAGGCCAGACTGTAAGGACTGAAATTTAATCATGAAATTAAAAGCATTTGTACACAAATTTAACACCCCTCCCTTCTTAAACATCATTGTCTCTCCTTCCTGAACCCTAATGTGTTACTCTGCTGCAATAAAGAAAGAGGAGAGGGGGTGGGGGTTGTTCTGCAGCTGTTTCTGCAGGCTGCATCAGCATGGCCCTTCCACTTTTTGCTTCTGTTTCTGTAGACCATAGTCACTCAATGGCAGTAGTCAGTGACAGTGGCCCAACCCCCCTCCCCCAACGGGCACCATACAGCAACCGGAATAGGTGTGAACAATTAGGCTAAGTTGTTTTTGGATTGGTTTGGATGTGGGTGGACTTATGCCTGGGATGGTCAGCTATGATCATCTGATCTAGTGCCTATCCCTTATTGGATCGCCTGATCTTGTGTGATCCCATCTGGATTCATCAAAGAATGAGGGAGTGGATGACATTTGGATCAGTTTGGGTAAAATCCAATTGTATCGATGACCAATGCCATCCCATCCAATCCAGTTCTGCCTTCATTAGTGAATCCAAACTTTTGATACAAACTTGTCAACAAGAAGATTGGTGTTATTAGGAGGAACATTTTTATGTGTACAAAATGAGAATTCTCCATACTATGCCCCCGTGTAACATCCTATCAGGATAATTTCGAGCAAAGTTAGATTGTATGTACAAAAATATCCTTCTCTTGAACCCTTTTTTCAGCTATTTGATGCTTGGTTTGAATAGCATCATTGGTTTAACTTCTTGTATCATCTCTATCTAATTGTGTTTATCTAGTGTGGCATTCATGATTCATTACCATACTTTGTCAATGCAGAAATTGAAGCTTCATATAAAGTACTATTGCCTTAGAATCCAATTTCTTCTGTTAGGAAAATCCTGCCCTGGAACCATAAAATGCACCTAACAAAATTTAGATAAGAATATACTTTTTTGTCAGCTTCAATTTTGGTTCTGTGGGTCCAGAGGAAATCTCTTTTTTACTGCTAATGGCACATCATCTGCTGCCTTTTAGATGGAAGTACATGCTTACCTGGTACTGTAAAGTATCATATGAATGTCTCTAGTAACAAAAGCTGACTTATTATGTTTTGCAGCACAGTCATCCCTAGTACACGGTCATTGACACAAGGGGAACTATCTGAGAGCTTGAAGGATAAAGTTGGTTATACACTTCAACTCAAACCGTCCCAAATAGTTCACAAGGAAGCTGGACAAGGTCTGTTCGTATCTGGAGAAGCTGAAGTTGGAAGTATTGTAGCCTTTTACCCTGGAGTAATATATTCTCCAGCCTATTATCGACATATTCCTGGATATCCAAGGATTGATGCTGGTAACTCCTATTTAATGACGAGGTATGATGGGATCATCATCAATGCACAGGCTTGGGGATTGGGTGGTGAATCTAGGGAAGCATGGGATCCTATTTTCCAGCATGAGTACAGACCAGTACCAGAAGATTCCAGGGGTTCTGATCGGATTTGGAGATTGCTGAGTAGGCCGTTGCATGGTAACCAAGGGGCTAATTTGGAAGTTTTGGAGAGAAGAAATCCACTTGCCTTTGGTCATTTTGCCAATCATCCAGAGAAAGGGCAGGTCCCTAATATCATGGTTTGCCCCTATGATTTTCCAGTGACAGAAAAGGACATGAGAGTTTATATCCCGAATGTTCCATTTGGCAGCGAAGAGAATGTGAAAATGAAAAGATTTGGGAGCTTTTGGTTCCGGTCTGGAACTTCAGGTGATCATGAGATGGATGTGCCAGTCATAAAGACGCTTGTGCTGGTGGCAACACGCCATCTGTCTGATGAGGAGTTGTTCTTGAATTATAGGTTGAGTAATTCAAAAAGACGGCCTGCATGGTATGTTCCCGTAGATGAGGAGGAAGACCGTAGGAGGTGGAGCTAGTGTCTGCATTTGAACTCACTACAGAATCGAATCATTGTCTGGTGTCAACAAGAGGGGATTCTTGACCTCTTTTAACACTCCAACAGTGGTAACCTTTCAGTGGCTTTAGTGATCCAAGAAAAGTTTGTGGTGTTTTTCTTCCCCAAATAACACCCAGACAGAGAGGGAAGCAAATGAAAACTGCATTCTCAATCCGTTTATTTTTGGATATTCTGTTCCTGGGCATTCCTTGTCTTCATTTTTTTTTCTTGGGCGAATAGCTTATGGATTATCTTATTGGCAAGTCAGGTATTCACAGAATTCCTTGAATAATTACGTGATTTCGTTCAGCTTGCAGTTATTAAACTTTCATATTTTCCATTGCTTTTGAGATTGGTAGTTTCCTCAAGAACATTTATACAATTTGGTTCCTTTCTTCCTTCCACCTGCTCTTGCATCCCCCACCTCAACTGTTGTAATTGGTACCCATTGATAAAGCACAGTTGTCAAAATTAATAATAAAGCTTCTTCTTTTTTTTGTCTCTGATGGAATTTTGAGCAACATTCTTGCTTATAGCAGTTGAAACAATGAAAATCTCAAGTGGTCGTCCTCGAAGTTCTGATGTCGGGGTATTAGCATATAATCGGCTTTTATATTACGATTTCAACCTAAATAAATGTGAAGATTATCAACAACAATGTGCTACCGTTGAATACCCTATGTTTGTCATATGGTCTTTTTTCTTCAGTGTCGAATATTTATTCGAGGTATTGTTCCACTCCCGGTAGAAGGTTACAGTCTGTATGTATAAATCTTTTCTTGGGTAAGTAAATGGTGTGGTATTAATAAAGAAAAAATAATATTATGTACTGTAATGTATAAATCTTATTTGTGCGGAGAAACTAGGTTGTGGATTGAAGAGATGCATGTATGGCAAAATCATTAACAACAACGAGATTTTCATGCTTTACTCAAAGATTTCGACTATGGAGTTTATTTCAGGTTTTCCTTCACTTCTATGGTTACGCTTCAATCTAGGAGAAAGCTTCGTCCCATCCATTATGTAATCCGCTCTAATGTGACTTTTTTTTTTCAATCTATTTCTTTAATTGAAAAAATTATGTACTGGAACCGGAAATCCCATGTGGTGTATATGAGATAACCAACAATTTTTTATGGTTGTAGTTTTATTGTAGTTAGGGTTTAGACAAATTATCCATAAGAGTGGGTCTTTGTAGGAGGGTTGGCATTTGTATTCTTGTTAGGAAGGAAACCCATGGGAAAGGACAATAGGTAATTTTATGTAAAAACAGTGTAGCCCATTTTTTCTTTCCCTCTTTCTTTATTTCTTCATGAAATCCATCGTAAAACTTACAGACGGTGATATCTCTTCTTACGTGATTTCATATTGTTGTTCTTGACGTATAGTTAGAGTACGTAAAATATTTTTATAAGAATTTTTTTTAAGAATAATTTTTACATGAAAATAAAAAACATAATTATTCATTTGATTCTCACCTAAATGTTTTCACTGGCTATTTGTGTAAATAGGAGAGAAAAAATGTGAAAGATCAATAGCATTAAATGCAAGTCTTTAATATTTAAGAGGGTTGCATGAGGGCGCATGAGATTTTATGGTCCACTCTAATGAGAGTGAGCCACATATCTCATGTGTACTATTTAACATTATTCATAAAAAATTTATTATATTTTATTTTTATTTTTGATATTTTTTATAAAAAAAATTAAGACAAGTAATGGACAATAAATAACTTTGACAAGACAATTTAAAGTAGGAGAAATAAAATAAATACATAACTCGAATGAATAGTGTTTTAAGGATATTTTAATAAAAAATAAAATAATTAATAAAAATAATTAGATTTGACAAAGATGACTTAAATAAAGGAAAAGAAAATAAAATTATAATTTGAATGAATAATGCCCAAAAAATTAGCAGTGTAGCTAACTATAGTACGAGAAAGAAGGAGAAGATGGCGGCCAGGAAAATGGCCTCCGAACTCTTACCGTGGATGTCAAAATTAGAATTTTTAGGATAAAATTTTGCATATTTTATTAAAATAATTTTTTTTCTTAAAAAAAGTTTTTGTGGGTTGTGTTTTACAAGCAATCAAACGGAGCTTTAGGATCCATTTGTTTCAACGGAAAACCCCACTAAGAAAAGGTTTTCCAAAGAAAATTTTATTTTTAGGTCATTTGGTATCTTTAAAAATTAAAATCGTAAAAATTTTATCCTGAAAATTTCAAATTTCGGCGTCCGCTGTAAAAGCCGGAATGCCATTTTTCAGTTTTCACGGCACATTCATGTTAGCTACAGTGACAATTTGTTTTGACACTATTTATTTAAGTTGTTTTTTTCTCATCATTTAAATTATTTTTGTCAAATCTAATTATTTTTTGTTTTAATTTTAATTTTTTATTAAAATATTCGTAGAACACTATTCATTTAAGTTATGTTTTTATTTTGTTTCTCCTAATTTAAATTGTCTTTGTCAAAGTTATTTATTTTCCACTATTTTTTTATTTTTTATTTTTAAACATTATCAAAAATAGAAAATAAAATAAAATAAAAATTTTTGATGAATAATGTACTAGGGGTATGTGGTCCCCTCTGATTGGAATGGACCATAATATCCCATGTGCTCTAATACAACTCTCTAATAAAAGTTTACATTTAATGATGTTGATTTTTCACACTTTTTTGAATCTTCTATTTACATAAATAATTAGTAAAAATATTTACGTAAGAATCAAATGGACAATTATGATTTTTATTTTCACGTAAAAATTATTTCATAAAAAAGTTATTTTTTAATAAAAATATTTTGCATGCAACCAAATGAACCCTTAGTGTTGCCAAATTGACAGCTACGATCAGATTTTATTTCGTTTCCTTATTTTTGACAAAATACAATCAGAATTTAAACAAGCAAAACACATTGAAAAGTAAAAAAAAAAAAAAACTAGAGAGCACATCTTCTGGGAAGCAATTAGTTATCTCTGACACAACTTCCAATGAAAGAAAGCGTTTTTTATCGTTTGCTCATTTTGAAATCGTACGAGAGGGCTCCAAACTAACAAGATGGCCCAAATCTGATATACCCAGATCCAAAAGAGAAGAACCAAGCCAAGTCATTTTTATGTGCTGCTGCCGTTTGGCTCCCACCATTTTTGTCCCATGAACTGGGTCCAGCCATTGCAAGCTAGCTGTGACATACTTCTAGAGATGCTCTCTTTCCACCACGAGAGGCATCCCCATTCCCTTGTTTTCTCCCTCTTTTTCCTATGATGCAAAACGAGACAATGACGTCTGAGCTAATCCAAATGTTTGGACCAGTCTTTGACATGAACCACCCCTTCACACACAGTGATGACCTATTCATGATCATGACCCCTCCACGGTTCTTTTTAATCCACGTCCTTGTAGTGAACAGGGACCTATTCAGACGTGGTTGCATCATCCCGTGGATGTGGCGTAGAATGGTAGTTTGGCACGGTTTGAGAGGCTGCCCATGCACACATCTTATAAGCTCACTAGTCCCTATGCACTTGATTGCATCGCATGCATAGCTTGTTCCAAATGAAGTCTTAAGCCAAAATAATATTCCACATGACTAAGCTCTTTGTTTGTTTGACCAGTGACTATGATATATACAAGCACGTATAGATGGAATCTTCCACTTCGTGGTGCAGAATGTTGAGTCGAAAAGAAGATATTACAGTCCCCATGACAAGGCATATGCATGAGACAGCTTGTAAAGACATTGTTGTCGGCACCCCGTTGGTCCAAAATCGCAGGATTCCGCGCGTAACCTAATGGGTATTCTAGATGGTCTGATCCTACCAGAATATGCTTTGTTGATAGCAACTAAAAATCTCCTCATAAAATGACAAGAAAGTTGCATCAGCTTCTGTACTTAATTTTCTTCACCAATGATGAACTGAGTGTCTCCTAAATTATCATTCCTGGGTCCCGGGATTTTGCAAAAAAAAAGATTCGGAAAAAGAAGAAAGTAACACGTACGATAGCGGATCATGCAAAATTAAGATGGGTCTCATCAAAACGGATATGTGAACAATATTTCTACCATATGTTGCGTACGTAGTAATGCCCTCTTTAATCATTAATACATTAGAATTACTTGCTGGTCAAATATTCTCCTAGGGAGTGGTGTTATCGTTCTGTGTTCCATTAATTCCTGAGCTGTTGATGGCATAAGTATTCCCTATTGATCTCATATCCCTTTTGATTTCTTTGTTCATCATCCTACGCAAAGCTCCCTCTCCTTTTGACTCCGAACTTCACATATGAATCCACGAGTACATGAGAAAGAAGGATTACAAGCTTCGACTGTGGAAGAACATAACGGGTTTCAACAGCCATAGAATTCAAGTGCCACGTTCATATATATGAGCTGTTTAGTGGGGTACCGTACGATGTCGGTAAAAGCTTTGTAAGGCAGAATGGTCAGCCCGACGAGAACCTAATGGAAATGCCCACGTCCAAAAAAACTTGCCAGTTGAGTGATTAACGGGATCTAAACAAATTCTAAATGTTAAACTTGCATACTTGTACTGTCTCACCTCTTCAAACAAGCGAATTTTACTGATGCAAATAGCGTCAAGAGTAGGTAAATGGGTCAGATCAGGTTGAATCAACTTGACCAAATTAAGATGGGATGAACAGAACAAGGAACACTAGTTTATTAGCATGCACATTCCTTGGAGCTAAAGTCTGATCGATATTGGTAAAAGCCATCCCAAGTTTATCACTTACTCGTACCCAGGACAACTTGTCGGTACCCTGCAACAGAGGGAGTTGTGGGTTATCGCTGCCGTGTGTCAGAAACTTGGTGCCAAGGAAAGGTAGTAAGAACTGTGTTACTAAGCCAAGTGAAGGTCGAGTTTCGTGTTAAAGCATCACTTGTAAAATTAATCGACCGACCTAAAATGGGTTTCACTCGTCACACACGGATGAAACCCCTTGCCAATTTATATATAGCCGTATAGCTAAGCCCAAAAGATGATGGAAACCAATTGCTAGAGATGGGCCCTCATCATTTAACGCACAGGATTTCCATATAGATAGATAGAGAGAGAGAGAGACTTGGAATTAAAAAAGATACTGTGTCTGCTGAGCTTGGAAGGACCTCCTCCCTACCATAAATTGACCTATCTTAAATGGGTTTCACTTGTCACACACACAAGAAACCAATTACCAATGCATGGCTATTGGTAGCACACAAGATAGTGAAATCAATGGCCGGAGATGGCCCTGCACCCTCAATGCACAGGGTCGGTCTCACTTTGAATATTATTCCAAAACCCACAAGGGAATGGATAGGTCGACGGAAAGAAATATATACGAAAACTGATAGATAGATGGATGGAAGGAATAGATAGAACAGTACTAATTATGATATTACTTTGTGTGAGCTTGGGATCGAGAACCTCTCCTCCTCCTCCCCTATCACTTCAGTGGGGCAGTTTGATGAGGGAAGGGGGAAGGACCACATCGTTGTCATGAAGCCCCTCTCCTGCTCAACTGCATCTGGACAAAGGTTGGAACAGATTGCTCCAACTTCTTCCTGAAATAGAAACGCTGCTGACAACCCAACAGATGAGATGGAGGCCGTCCTCCACCCATGGACCCATGCTCGGGATAAGGCTCAGCTGGTTCTCTCTCTCTCTCTCTCTCTCTCTCTCTCTCTCTCTCTCTCTCTCTCTCTCTCTCAAATCCTATATATCTGGCTATCAAAATATGCTCGTTCGAAAAAGGGAGTATTACTTGTATTGTTTAAAGGTATACTTGTCAAAATTGTTTCCTCCAATATTACAGGCCAAGTTACTAGCATGTAGTATAGTAATCTATCTTACAACCTACCCCCCCCCCCCCCCCACACACCAACCCTCAAAAGAGAGAGAAAAAAAAAACATCTTACTACCGAAATGGTCCGTCATTACCTGTTTCTGTGGATTTAAGAAATAGGATAGCTTCAACCTTAAAATGTAGCTCTGCTATATGTCAATTTCTTGCCGGATTCTGATTCATCTAGATAGAGACGAAAAAGAAATCATCTCATAGTATATCTTTCTTATTTTGAAGCCCGAGAATTTTGGGCCACTTTGGCCAAATGGTAAGGGGGATAAAAAGGAATAAATCTATAGTTAAAATGTATTTTACTTTGAGTAGTATAGGCTATCAGAGGTAAGTAAAATTATCTATAGATAAAGAGTGATAACTCTATCACTCTTCGTGAGGGGAATAAATAGATAACCCCAGATAAAAGAGGATAGGAAAAAAATGTGATAAAGTGAGATTGTTTAAGTTTATGGATAGTCTATACAAAGATAGACTATCCCTATAATATAAATTATCCAGAAAAGAAAGAGATCCTTAATTATTTATAAATTCTACACTATTTAAAATATATGATAATTTGGTGTGGGTGTGTGTACATATGTACATTTTAATAGTATTTACATCATCATCAGAGTCTTATCTCATTTTTTGGAGTCGACGTTTTAATAATGATTATAGCACAACCAAAAATCATATGTAAATCTTAGTGTATAGTCAAGTTATCCATGTGCAAGTACGGGACCCATAAAAACATTGACCCATATGGTTTTTACCCATTGACATAAACCAATCACATTGATAGGCCCTCTCGGCCGACCCCTTTAATTATAAGTAGGCCCGACCCAAGTTAAATAAACTCAACCTAGATCTGACCTCTTGAAGAGAGAGCAAAGAGGGGAAGAAGATAATTAAGGCTCAAAAAGGGGTTTTATCCCATATTGAATGTCACACTTTCTCCCACCTTCCGTTCATCTTCAAAGAAAAGCCAACAATCTAAGGTAGGCCAAAGAAGACATTGTCAAGCAGGACATTACTCTACATTTCTCTCATTCAAATTTTTCATATCTATCATTGGACTAAATGCGACAAAATATTGACTTGAACATTGAAGGGTTAACATCAAGAACACCTTCTCGAGATCGACTTCTTTACAGATGTAAGGGATGTCAATAATTGGCAAGTGATCCTTATCCTTTCTCATCTACGTTGCTCGAAATTTTAACTCGGATTCACCTCAACATCCTCCGAATCCGATCGACCTCACCACACATCTTATTGCAAACTTTGGTGTGTAGTTGTTATTCTTCTATATTTAAAAGCTTATAGCACATGCATAATATTTGACCAGTGGCAACGTAATCGTGGGGACAATTCTATCCGCATTTGATGGCGGCCTTGGAAATCACGATGGGCCTTTAGTCAAGTGTTGTGAGCTGAAATAGTGAGGTGGATAATTAACGAGGGGCCGAGCACCCTTCCTCGTTCGTGAATCTAGACATAATTTAGCTTAGAGCACTCAAAACAATGGTGCCAAGTAATGGACTTGGGTGTTGAATGCAAGCCCACGAAAAGAGACAAAATTTTCATATGTTCTCTTGAATGAAGCCAAAACAAGTTGATGTGAACCCTTCGTTCACTAAGTACTATCTAAGAAAATGCATTTGCGCATCCTTTATTTTTCTTGAACATCTATTGGACATGATGGTGATCCCTGACTAATCGACGGGTCAAGTTGATTGCCCTATGTACGAATAGTTTCTTCAGTGTTTCCCTTTCTAGTCAAGACCTATCTTTTGAGGAGTTGATATGGTGCCACATTTTTTATTACTTGTTTTTTGTCATTCTCACATAGATATAGTATACTTTTGTAAATATATCAGATGATTAAGTTAATTATAAAAAAACATGCATGAAACTACCCAAGAAAGAAAGTAATGAAATTAAGTTTAGAGCTCGATTTTTCGAATCGAAGAATGATAATTAATAAAAGTTTATAAAAATTTAAAGAGCCGACTCTTCGCAGTCCATTGTGCTGAAGCCGGCCCTTGTTCGCTTAGATGAGCTAAAACCTTCCGGTCAGGACCGGACATGCCCGACCTGCAGCCGGCCCGGACAACGACGTTCGGACAACCGTTGCCGGCAGCAAGCCCCATCCATGCCCCTTCCCGCCATGCTCTTAACTAATTACTACAGACCCGACGGAGTTGGTGACGCCAGCTGAAATTTCTGCGCCATTCACGGGGGGACCAAACTCCCAATATGGGATGACCAACGCTCACTTTACCCTTCTCTGAAAAAAAAAAATCTCTTTAAGATGGTCTCTAAGATAGATTATTTACTCTAGCTTAATTTACCAAGGATCAGGGAAAGATATCAATATTCTTACCCTTCTCTGAAAAAATCTCTTTAAGATGGCCTCTAAGATAGATTATTTGTTCTTTACCAATTTGGATCAGTTCAGGAAGCACCTTCAAACTAGGATGCCCAAGGTAGAACCTCCATTTTGAAGTATTAGGGTCTTCATCGTTGGGTTTGAGGCCAGGCAGCTTTCAATCAAAAGCAACTTTGGATTTCTTCATAGGTTTCGGCCTTAGTTATCTTGAGAAGAATTAAAGAAAGCACGGTAATCTTTTGGAAGTCATGATTAATTGTTACTTTTTTAGCTATCTTTAATTTAGTTGGAGTGTCCAATTAACCAAAAGATCTCAAGTGTAATTTCCTATATATATATATATATAATTGCATCTTTCTTTCTATACTTATATTTTTATTTGAGATATGTTGTACATAATTTTTTTATTAAATGTACGAATTTTTTTATTATAGTTATTTGAATTCATTACTTATCTCATTGGACTAAATTCTAATTCTTCCAGATTTTCAGATCCGTGGATGACGGCGCGACTTTTGAAGTCTTTGGCGGGGGTCCGAAAGATCGGCTCGTTACAATGATAAGTTGAAGGTTAAAAGTAGCTTCTGACGTTTAATCTCAGTGAGATCATGTGAGATGGAGAAGAAGAGTTAAGGTGAATAGAAGTACAAGACTTGCACTTGATCACTTATAATGAGGAGGAAGATGCCGCCCATGCACAAGGTGTCGGCCGGTGGAGACACAAAAGCTTATGGATATTTATTGCCATTAGAGGAAAGTTCTTTGTTGGCAGGGTCTCAAGATTAAGGTACTCTCCTATTGACCACCTCCAATTAATACAGCGTAATACTTCCTATCCCAATATATATGTACATATATACACCTTGAGAAATATTAAAATTAACAGATAGAAAGTACTGCACATCGAGTTCCCTCTAACTTGTTGACGTGTGAGGTTCAACCGTACGTCTTAGAAATGATACATATAAAGATACTTTCTCATACACTTTATCTCCCTCTCCTATGCTCCATCTACTTAGCCGTTTCAGTAAACACACGCCACCCTCACCCATCGATACAAACTATATAAGATGTGTGCCAGCATTGAAGAGGCCTCACACCCACCTCCCATTATCCCCGCCTCCATCCATCCTACTTCCCAGCTGCCTCTCCCAATGGGGCCTTCCTCCTCCACCTCCTCTCTCTTTCTCCTGTTCCTCCTCTCCACCGTCTTCTGCTTGGTGCCCCCCACCGTGCTGGCGGCGACGTCGCCGCTGCCGCAGGATGTGCTGCTCCTGCAGGAGGCCGACCGGGTGGTGAACCTTCCCGGGCAGCCGCCGGTGAAGTTCCGGCACTACGCTGGGTATGTGACGGTCGACGAGGACCGTGGGAGGGCACTGTTCTATTGGTTCTTCGAGGCCGCCAAGAAACCGGAGGAGAAGCCACTCCTCCTGTGGCTTAACGGAGGTAAGAATCGGAAGATCACATTAAACATGTTATATACGTAGGAACCAAATCGGCTAGGAGCTTTCTTCCCTAGTGGGTTTAATTAGTTCTTAATCTTAAGTTGTTCTGTTTGCCGAACCTAGCTCTAGAGAAGAGCTCTCTATCCCCATGGACATATAGGTTAGTTCTGTCGGTGGGAATTATATTTCTTGCTTTCTTTATTTATTTATGGTTTTTTATATATGTAGTATTTGCTCTGTCTCAATTGGTGCACACATTAACTAGCTAGCTAGCTGGGATTACAGCTGGTTACCAGGATTACATAATTCTGTGTTTGGAGTCTGGCAACCAATCCCAGTACTGGAGGATGTATGTCCTCTTGTGCTGATAAGGGTCCTAACTCCTAATTCCAACCCCCCCAACAGTTTCAGATGACTCAAGATGCTTCTTAATTAATTGCAGTGGTAGCTTTAAGTGGCATCTCTCTTTCGCCTTCTTCCGCATGCAATTAATAGCCGGTGTAGAGGCCATGAGATACATGTATAGCAAGTGATGATCTAACTTCGTCTCTCATGAAAGAAATTAAGTTCAATTGAGGTGCATCATGGGCTCTTCCTTCTTCTCGAGTTCTTGGCACTGCTCAATATATATATACATCTTTGTTCTCTATCATTTCGACATTCGGAGATGGGGGACTGGACTTTGCCGATCACCCTCATATAATTTCCGACAATATTAATAAAAGCTACCATTAATCTTAATTAACATCCCATTTCTGAACAGCACCTCTGGTTTTCTTTCCCGGCCCCCAACTTTTCAATGATCTGCACCATCTTGTGTGTTTGGCGTGGTGGCGTCTCAATTAGTCCGATTGGGCAGGCTGCCCACTTCGGATCTGCTAGCTAGCTAGTTCATACGTTTGTATAAGAAGCGTCGATCTCTGAGATTATGCCACGCCAATTCAAATGATTAGAAGTAAACTGTGTCTTTGTTTGATCATTGACTTAATAGGATGTGGGGGGTGCATATATTTCGTATCCTAGCACTTATAAGTCCCACCCTCCATCAATATATCACAATGTAGTTCTTCTGTTCAACACCCTACATATATGTGGAGATATTCTTAATATATTATTATGTTATGTACATGGCAACGTTCGCCTTAGGATTTCATATGGGTCCAATCAATCCTTTGGGGTTCGATGCTATTTGGAATTTGCTGTTTTGGAGTATCGATCTTCTCAGATTCTAAGGGTCGGACTATTTTGGAGGTGACATTATAGAGTTGGTGACAACACTATCCGTCTCAACCGTGTTCACCATCGGAGAGGGACTATAAATAATGTAGGGGTACTAGTTAGCGGCCTACGTACGCTGTTCTAATATCCCTTTCAGGATTGGCCGCATCCTTAATTTGTCGCTAAATGAAGCAAAATCTCTCGATCCTTGCAGCTTCTCCTTCAATCTTAATTAATCAATTGTCATGGAACGAGATAGTTAAAGGGACTAGCTAGACTTATTATTCATAAGCAACTGAATCTTGATAGATATGTATGATATATAGTGCAACTTACATGTTATTCTTAGATGAAGTATATGCGCCGGCCGGCCGTTCGCTTATGATCTTATTCTGACGATCGAGTGGTTCGTGAATGGTGAAATCTCTTGTCTTTAACTGTGATTATAGGCCGGGAGAGAGAAAGATTAGATAGATATATAGAAGAACGAGTGATGTAATTTTTTAACACATCTGGGTATCTGACTTGGAACATGGCATGCATGTTACCTAGGAGAAGGGATCGAGTTGCTCTTCCATATAAAGATTAATAGTGCTTGTGGGCAAGCATGTATGTTGAGTTGTCCACACGCAGCCAGCTGTGGCGTGGGCATGCAATATCGTCGGCACATGAACCTTCTTTTCACCTCCCCAATTCACTCGTGTACACAGCCACACACACACACCCTTTCAATTGTGTCCCCATCAACATGGTGGGATCGATGTTGGAGAAGAAACGCCCATCCTCCCCTCCTTCCTCTTCTTCCAACGTACCCCTTGGGCTTGGTGGCCGGGTGGGGTGTTCGTATCAAGAGGACCACACAGCATGTTGGCATGGAGATCATGAGCGCCTCGCCTCACATGGAGACAAGTCTCCACTGCTCTGCCCACCCCAATAATGCCCCAATAATGCTGCTGAAGCCCCACTGGCAAAAACAAGAACCTTTTTTTTCCCGTGCTTTAATTAGAACAGTGCTTAAGTAATGGAGACATGTCACACCACCTCCATGTAACCTTTCGTTCTTCTGTCAGTCAGTCAGATCCATTATAGAAACTACGGCATAAAGGACCATCTCTCGGCAGAGATATTTTCCTTTTCGGATGGAACTAAGATGAGATTATATATATATATATATATATATATATGACTTCCGATGTGAACCAACTCTCGTTTATATGACACCAGTAGCTCCCAATTTAGACACCACCCTGTAATAGTACTAGAGTTTTGCATACAGGTACATGCCAGAGTTGACAACCACTCACTCTATTGTCTGTTAGTTCTGACGGAGCCTGGACATGAACGAAGAATCCAAAGATTATCTCAGACGTCTGACTTCCAGAAACACAGAAAGTCCAATATTATGGACAAAGATGGAAATTGTTATGACATATAAGCTAGGCGATTATTGTCAATTTTAATGTCTAAGACTGTCGATGGGCCAGGCCCAGGGTAGTCCGGCCCTGAGGAGGCCTCCTGGTCTGGGCTCACTTTTAAGGGGGACGAAGCCCCGTAAGGGCCCGTTTAGCTACCCAGTCGAAGGCCCGGCCCTCACCAAGCACGGATCCAACCTCCTCCAGCCTGGACAATTTGTGAGCTATCGACGGTTGCACGTCGAGTTTGCTATGTCGTCGTAAGAAAAATTATTAGTAGCATTTGTTCTATATTCTGAGTGTCATAAATTATTTTACAAACATATTTCTTATGCTTGGAATGTCAATTGCATACGGTATTTCCCTTGGTTTATTTTGCTTCTGGACCAGGATTTTTTTCGAATGTTAAAGTCGCACATTTTAGGATTTATCTACAAATGTCGTCCGTCTAAAAACAGAACATCTTAAAATTAACGTTCTATTAAATTTTGTGCCATACCAAACGACTCAGGATGCTCTACCAGGTCTCCAACGTGAGTTTGGTCACTGCATTGTTAAGTCGCACAGCTCTCCTTTGCTGTCCAAATGACAGAATGTGAGGAAATATGTCAGTGAACTTCTTGCCTCACACTGATTGAAATACATAAATCAAATGAATACCACTAAGTTTCAAGCCGGATGCCCATTTCTTAAAACGGGTTGACTGGCACTTTTCTTAGGCTTGATCTCTGCTTCCTGTGCTTGGGAGTATCACATGCTCACCTTGGGGAGTATCCACGTTCAGCTCATGTGGGATTCTCCTAGGATCTTCAAGTTTTCAAGTAGAACTAATAATGTTAATAATCACCCAGTCCAAGGAACAAAAAATTAGACACTGCATACAATCAGATCAGCTTCAAACCCAAGGTTAAATTCTGCCAAGAAGACATCTGGCCCCAAGTCTCAGATCAGCATCCAAATAAGAGCTTTTAATTAAGTAGGATGATAAGAGTCATGTACACTGAAAACAAAGAAAGAGATAAAAACAGAAGCAAGCACATGAATGTGTATTGAGTCTTTTCTTGCACGGGCTTTTAATTTCATTTCCACAATGCAGGTCCTGGTTGTTCCTCCATAGGTTTTGGGGAGGCAGAGGAGCTTGGCCCTTTCTTGACCCAGCAGGGCGTTCCGGAGCTCAAGTTCAACAAGCACGCATGGAACAAAGGTTAACCCACTTAAGCCACCGAACACTGCTGGATTATTTTTGTATTTTGGTGTTCTTTAGCATGCTAAGCGGCACCCTTTGATGTCGCAAATTTTCAATTTTAAATCATCCGTTGAAACATTTGTGTGGGTTATGGTTTGGAGTGGCGACCTTGGACTGAAGATTGAAACCAAAGAAAGCAAAATAGAACATACAAATAAACATATATATGTGCACATATCTCAGACACATACACACCAACGCATGCAAATCACATAATACGAAAGAAGTAGAATAGGGCAAAGAAATGTCCGTTCTAACGTTCTTCATACTTCATTATGTGTGTTCCATATTTCAGAAGCCAATCTACTGTTTCTGGAGTCACCAGTTGGTGTGGGGTTTTCTTACACAAACACAAGCTCAGACTTAGACGAACTTGGAGACAAAGTCGCTGGTAAATTCCGTGGCATGGTAGTTGTTAGTTTTATAGTCTTTACAGTGATTAGATTGATTGTTAGTAGCCTTCCCAACTGTTTGTACTATAGTTAGACTGATATTTTATGTTTTCCTTCGTTTATGTTAGCAAATAATTCCTACACGTTCCTGGTCAATTGGTTCAAACGATTCCCCCAATATAAATCTCATGATTTCTACATCTCTGGAGAAAGCTATGCAGGTACAAGTCCAAGCCTTGGCTTATTACTCTTCTCACCGTTGCCACTGGACATCAGCAAATTATCATATCGAGTAATTTTGGATGCTTCTATTTTTTTCTAAATCCTCTGCAGGTCATTACGTCCCACAGCTTGCTGAAAAGATCTTTGACCAGAATAAGATTACTCAAAAGGAGAACTACATAAATCTGAAGGGTTTTATAGTAAGTCACAAAAACTTGATGGAACCTATGGTCTTATATACCCAAGAAAATTGTGGAAATCAGTATATAGCAACAATTGACTAGTATATCATAATGTTTAACCTGCCGTATCAAGGTCGCAAGAAGCTGGACATTGTGGGAGACCAGAAACTAAACAATACCGTTCATCCTGATGTAGGAAGAAATGAGTTTACAAAGGCAACTATAGGAATCGATACAGACAGCAAGAACTCCTGAACCATGAAAAACTGCTAGAATAATACAAGAATGATGTTTTAGCATAAAAATTCTATCACTAGTCAGCAGGGACTTGCATTGCACTGAAAATGGTTTGATGTTAACAGATTGGGAACGCGCTGATGGATGATGAGACAGATCAGAAGGGCATGGTCGATTATGCCTGGGATCATGCTGTTATCTCTGATAGTGTGTACCATGGAATCAAAAAATCCTGTAATTTTAGCCAAAAGGCCAGTGTTGCATGCAACACTGCACTTGATAAGTACTTTGCTGTCTATAAGATCATAGACATGTATAGCTTGTACACTCCCCGATGCTTCAACGACACAGTTACAACCTTGTCCAGGCAGCGAAGGAGGATTGAAGGTTCAGCACCGCAGTTGTTCTCCAAATTTGTATGTGAATTTCTTGACATTATATTCCAACGTAATAATTGATGTTGAACAGAGACTAACACCCTTCTTTCTCACAGGATGCATGGCATGTGAGGCCATCAGGCTATAATCCTTGTGCCCCATACCATACAGAGTTGTATTTCAATCGCAAAGATGTCCAAGAAGCTCTCCATGCTAATATCACACATGTCAAATATAACTGGACACATTGCAGGTGAATAGTCCTGTTTGCCAACTTAGGAACTACACATTTTCTTGAGGGAATTGAGGGAATGATCCAAGTAAAGATCACAACCAATATCTGCACCTCGCAAAGCTATCAGTTGCTTTAATACCTATTATCAGCATTCCACCCCATTTTCTAGAGAAAATTAATCAAAGCAATCTAGACACCAGTTTTTTTTTTTCTACGAGTGCTCAGAAGTTTCTAACAAAATGCCATGACCCTGCACCAGTGATGTCATCACCAAATGGAATGACGCAGACTTCTCCGTTCTCCCTATCATCAGGAAACTAATTAAAGGAGGCCTCAGGATTTGGGTTTTCAGGTGAAGTTCACAACCTGTATTTTTTCCATCTTAATGTATGCACATTAGTACATCTTCGATGTTTTATGCAATTTAAGATTGTGAATTGAGAACCCTTCAAAACATCAAAAGAGGCCAACTTGCCTTTTTATTTTTTGGCTTTTAGAGAGTGGTTACTATCAAATAGTCATTGAAGATTAGAACCACAACTACATGTATGCCATGATATAACCCAACACCCCTTAGTATAATCATCTAAATCACAGACCTAAAGAGAAAACCCATCTGAAGATTTTCCACATCTTGCTTGTCTCTATTTCCCTCCATCCTTCATTCGATGCTATGCATATTGATACTTTTTCTTGGAAGGTAAATTCTCTCAGTTCTCAAATTTTAGTACTTTAGCTTCCAAGGATGTTTGATACTGAGAATATTTTATACTAAACTCAATGGATTTTCATTTCCCACTTGCCCATTATCATTTTTCTAGTGGAGATACTGATGGAAGAATACCAGTTACTGCAACAAGATATACATTAAGGAAGCTAGGACTGAAAACCATTCAGGAGTGGACACCCTGGTACCACCATAACCAGGTATAGGGAGACCCTCTCTCTCTCTCTCTCAACACCCTACTTTAGAAAAAAAGAACCTTTGCAGTATAATAACATTTTTTCATTCCTGTGATGAAATAGGTTGGAGGATGGACCATTGTCTACGATGGACTGACATTCGTTACAGTTCGAGGTGCAGGACACCAAGTCCCAACTTTTGTTCCAAAGCAAGCAGCACAACTGATCGAGCACTTCTTGGCAAATCAACCTCTACCATCCAGCCAGTACTAGGATTGGGATACGAGATATTGCTCCCATTATACCATTCTCTTACATAATCCACCATCATAGAATAATGTCAAAGTTCATAGGATAAAATGTTAACTCATGAGAAAATCAGCCTTCTCACAGATGTACGGACAAAGTTCATGAGCCAGTTCACATCAATGATAGCAGGCAGTGGCAAAAGCTCAGTTGTTGTTCATCTTATTTATTTGATGGTCAAGCTCTTTAAGGACAAAAAAGGTTCACAGATATGCAATTACCAAACCACATCAACAACATACATTGGGAGATGATGCATATTTATTCTTAATTCCTGATCTACTGGATCTCCTTCAATTTACCAAAGAAAGAAACCCAAAGGCCAGTTAGGTTTCAGAAAGCCCTCTTCTCAATCTTTATTTTTACTCTCTAATGCCCATTTGTGGCAACATAGAGTTGGATAGACATAAGGCTGAGCTGCTGGAGTTTTTGTTGCAACCGGCGCAGGTTGGTACCAAATCAAGAGCCAACAAGCAAACTTGCATTGATTTCCACCAACATGAACTGACAGACTAACCATTTAATGACGGGTAAGCCTCCAGCATGATAAAGATGATGCATATAAAGGTAGATCATAACAACATATTACATACACACCTAGTTGGACACACATATATACACATGCAGTGGTTCATTATACAACCAAGTCCACATGGCAGATAATGTTTTGCGGGAAGCCCTCTTTTTTTTTCCCTAACAGTAGTGAAATAATTTCTACGAACAGTAAAAAGGGAGACAAAATGGGTATAAGAAAAGGAGTTGAAGGACCCTGATCAAATAATTTTCCTGACAAATCAAAAACAATTCAGAGAGTATTCAGTGACATCATAAAGTAAGTGAAAAGCAAGTTGGCTATAATCGAAGTTCACCTAGGGCACCAGGCCTATCAGAAAGGACAAAAGACAAACAAGCTCCCACTTAGTTCCAACAAAATGTCTTCCATTCCATTTCTACTCCTACAAACCAAATGCTTAATGAGCAAAAAAGTCGCGGCATAAACAGAGTAAAGGAAAAGTAATTGTCTTGAGGGTTGTATGCAAGGATGGCATTGTTAGTTTCGGTATTGGTTTCGGACCCATATCGGTTTTCAGTTTCGCCTGGTTCTGAGCGTATCGGGTGGTGTGAGCTCCCCTAAGAGGGGAGTTCATTCGTTTTGACTGGTTCTGGACTCTAGTTTGGGATCGTCCAGGTCCGATACCGATAGGTTTCGGTCAAAATGTATCGATTTTGCCCGAGAGTGCCATCCATGATTGTATGTTCAAATTGGACATGGATGTGAGGGAAAAACCTATGAAAGGTCATTTATTGAAACAGGTATGATATTACCCAAAAAAAAAAGACATGCAGTGTAAAGTTCTTGCAGTATCCTCCAAATAATGGCATTTCCACAGCAAAATCAAGCTCCAACTCCATGTCCTCTCTGCCAGAGAAAATGAATCAAACGTAACTTCTAATCCCATCCAGCGTTACAGCATTTTTGCCCAGATACTCATGAAAGACTCTACCTTTACATAGACAGACAGAAAAGATGCATAAGAACAAAGAAGACCCTTCTGACCAAACTTCGAGAAAAAACAGCAGACAAGAGGAAACATCCAGATAGATATACAATAAAGAAAAAAAACACTTAATTTGTCTAACACCAGCCTCTCATAACTGCCCCAGTCATTTTCCAATTTCCACACAAAATGCCCTTACGATCTCCCGTAGACCTCAAGCACCATACTTTAGAGAAAAAAACATACGATGCAGACATCACAATTTATTTCATAATCGGTTTCATGGACCAAAATGAATATGTTAGGCTCCAATTCCAATCCCCTACTACTGTCCTCTCCTCTCGTATTAAGGTGTCGCAAGTTTCCAAGTGCATAGCTAGATCACCAAACTGTGAACTCGAATATCACAAGATTGAATCTCTACGGCACAGAAAAGAGAAAAACAGAACGCTGGAAGAAAAACTGAACCTTATGTACTGAATAAGATGGGCAGACTCCGTGGCATAACCAAAACCACCATTAGATGTTGCAAACCCGCAAGCAGCAGGAAATAATTCCATACATTCATTACTCAATCATCACTCCAAAACATAAAACCTGAATACCAAAAGGGAACACAGTGAGACCCCACTGCTTCTTTTTCTTCCTTTTCCTCCTTAATATCAGATCCTCGTGATTGGATCTGAAAATGGTCTAAATACGAACAACTTCAATTTTGCAGGAAACAACAGAATTGGATCTATCGCAACAAGAGATTCCACTTCTATGCGGAAAAAAAAAGCATCGGCGAGATTTCACCCAGACTGAACACAACTGGAACTCGCATGAAGCATTTCCAAGATTGAGACTCGAACAGGACAAAACAATCAAATAAGAAGGAAGTCCTAGGTACCAGTGCCACCAACAAAATACGCCCTCATAAAGAAATAATTATCTACGCAAGACGGCTCGGTCTACGCATCGACAGAGGCACTTACAGCGCAACACAGGAGAACCACCACCCACCCTCTACCCCAGGCCGTGGCTGCCGACGTTCCTACCGCTGCTGTTTGCGCCCGCCTTCGTAGCCGTACTTCTTGCGGAGGTAGTCGCGGACGAAGTCGTCACGGGCTTTGGTCCGGGCCTGCTGCGGGGCCACGTTGACGTAGGAGAGATGGGCGCCGGCGGCAAACAGCGCAACCCCCGAGAGGAACCACGCGGCGGTGACGGCGAGCTGCTTCCGCGTTGGAGGGAAAGACCACACCATGGAGGTGCCCTACTGCTTGGCCGCCATTTTGTGGATGCTTCTCCAGTTCTCATCTCTTTAGATCATCCCGGGAACCCAACAAGGTCGTGTCGGGCGGGCCGCTGGAGGGCCGGGCCGGGCGGGCCGGATCTCGGTGACGCTGACCGGGCCGGTCCAGTATGGTGTCAGGATAAACCGTGCTATTTTGTCAGAGAAAGTTGTTCGGACGTGCCGCTTGGTTGATCGAACTTTTGAGTCCCACTCGTGAATAAGGTGTGGAAGACCTGATGTCCGATCAATTGACACACGAATAATATTTTTATCCATTTCACAAGTAAAAAATATTTATTATTTTGTTATTATTTTTTTAAGAATAATCACAAGCAAAATTCGTCGCATCGTCCGGATCGATCGTATTGTATTTTTCGTGGCACGGTACGTATCGTACCGTACCGTACTGCTGAAGTACGGTGGAAAATGACTTGTTTGATTTTTTTTTATGACTTAGTTAATATTTGAAATGAGTAAATTTCAAAAGAAAATGAGTAAAATATAAGAACATCACATAAAGAGGTTGAAAATATATAAATAAATTATTTACTCATTTAAGTTAACCCACCACAACCATTTAATATTCATCTAACATACATACAATCATATCAAGATCATGACACAAGCATTAGTGTTCATCTAAATATTAAGGATATAATCATGATACAAGCCAAATACAATATTCATATCGTCAACTTCATATTCATCATTTTTCTTTACATGAAAAATTATAAATTAGCATCATCTTCCTTAACATGTCACTAAAGACATTTAACAAGTTCTTACATACTCTTCCTCATCATGCTGTGCATGTATGTCCACAAAACCTTCGTAGTAGGGAGTATAACTTCCATCTCCAAACAACCTCACATTATAAGTGCTCTCCAAGAAGCACAAATAATCAGCATAAGGCATGTAATTTTGATATAGGTCTTCGTACATACGCTGATATTCTAAATATTGACGTGTTCCTTGACGTACTATTGTAGGTCCTGGTGGTGGAACGATTGAAATTTACATATAAGAACCATCATGACCATACTAGTATCCAGATACATAATAGCCACCATATTCATGATGTTGTCAATATAGATCCAACTGTGTATATCCTGAAAAGAAACTGTGACCCTCACTAGCACCTTCAGATGTTGTGTTGTTCTATGTGCTCAGTCTCTCAAAATTAGAATTTATTTTACACTAGGTGAAAATTTACCCGAAAAATAGTTGCATCGGCTTAATATCGAAATTCGTACGTCAACAATTTTGAATATTTACATTTCTGATATCACCATATTTTTCTGAAAATTATAGTGTTCTCAAATTTTATTTTCGTTACAATTTTTCGGTGTCGTCCGTCGGAGCGCGCACTTCTGAGTATGACATTGGGCTATCATTTATTAATGCTAATTAATCCCAGATATTAATAAAATTACTATAATTTGTATCATCTTATAATTAGTTTATGTTTGAAATTTTATCTCAATTAGACACTAATTAGACCCCTTAAGTAGTGCACACAGAGTTTGTCGCGGTACGACGAACTCTTTGTGCACGTACTTCAACGGACGACATTTAGTTTCGAAAATAAAATCAAATATGAAGTCATCATAATTATTAAAAAAATATACTGATTTTAAAAATATAAATATCATGAGTTATTGATGCATAGATGTTGAGATTAAGTCGACCTAATATATTTCGGGACAATTTTTACTTGACAAAAAATTAATTTAAAAAATTAAACTAAAATTATTACAATTTGTATCGCCTATTAATTAGATTATGTTTGAAATTTCATCTCAATTAAACACCATTAGATCCCTTAGATGTTGAGATTAAGTCAATTTATTAATTTTTTAGGATAATTTTTACTTGACAAAAAATAATTTAAAAATTATAATAAAATTACTATAATTTAGATCATCTCTTAATTAGTTTATGTTTAAATTTTTATTTCAATTAGACATCATTTAGATCACTTAAACACAACGAATACGGAAAAAATATGAAAACAAAAATAAAAAACCGAAGTTAGCGGACCGGATCGTACCGGTCCGCTGTGTGTCGCGGCGTGGGGGTGACCCTAGGGGTGACCTGACCGTGCGGTTCACCCGTGCCACCGCGGTACGGGCGAACCCTGATCACAAGGAGTATATATCTTGTTAGTTATATGTATAAACGTACGTTACGTTTGAGTGTACGTTGATCAAGAAATAAGATAACTGTCAGATAAGATAATTTTCTGGTCGTCAGAGAAAAAGTATTATTTATTGATCAATGGGAATTTTTTATATAAATTATGTTTATATTAAAAATTATAGATTTATCATTCTTATATTTGTATTTACACACTTGTTCCTAAAAACATCAAAAGGACGACAAAATGGCCTTTTTCCGCATACTTTTTTTTTTGCATACTTCAAATGTGCAAGAAGAACATTTCATAATCTCAGTATCTGTACAGATGTGAGTGCAGGAGCAGTGGAAAATATAATGTTACTTTTATGACGATTTATATGTGAAAACACCATAGTTGTCGAGCGCCCAGGCGTTTCCTTAGCCTCCTTAAAATACCCTGCCTTTGTAAGAGTAGAAAAGGCACCCAAGGCGCCGCTAAGGCGGCCAAGGCGCACGCCAGGGGCGCTTGGGCGCGTCTAGACCTGTTAAGGGTCCGCAATATCCCACTTAGATAGCAGGTTCAGGTAGATTTTCAAGACTGAGTCCAACTCGATTCTAGGAAACATCTTATTTACCTAAATATCATTTAAGTAAATGTTATAATTTGTTGTTTCATTTACTTAAGATATTACATGTAAATAAAGAAGTACCCTCATTTGAATCTAATAAAAATATCAAAAAAAATATCTCTTACCCAAAAAAAATCAACTCTCTCATCGAAGAAAAAAATCACGATTTTGATGATTCTAACGAAATGCTAACTTTTTAATCTCTCATAATTTGGCTTACCTAAAATTTTGATAATTCAAATAAATCATATGGAACACTAAAACCAAAGTTCGGTAAAAAAAGTCAAACGTGCATGTGACTTCTCCAAGGGAGCCGCTCTCCTACTGAAACCCGAAGTTGATTTTTTCAGTAGGAGAGCGCTCCCTTGGAGAAGTCACATGCACGTTTGACTTTTTTTATCGGACTTTAGATTTTTAGTGTTGGTTTATTTGAATTATCAAAAGTTTAGATAGGTCAAATTACGAGAGATTAAAAAGTTAGCATTTCTCTAGAATCATCAAAATCGTGATTTTCTTCTTCGATGGGAGAGTTGATTTTTTTTGGTAAGAGATATGTTTTTTTTTTTATATTTTTATTGGATTCAAATGGAGGGTATTTTCTTATTTATATGTAATATTTTAAGTAAATGTAACATTTACTTAAATGATATTCAGATAAATAAGTATGAAGAAGAAACCGTGTTCCCCTATGGGTAATACACTATATATAGTTTTAAGTGTGTTAAGATATTGCACTTCTTATTTTTATTTAACATATTTACACGTATGTGTATTTACTGGTTTGTTTTAAAAGTTGGAAATTAGTTTTCTAATGATAGAATGATATTTGCACTTCTTGTTCTTATTTAGTGTGCTTATTTATTTGAAGATGTCAATTTAAAATTTTTATGACTTTATGATATATAATGTGAGTTTGTTTACTTGTAGTTTAATTTTTATTACTTTCATATAATTTTGATCTTTTTGTTGTGACATTTTATTTTTTTGCGAGTATTTTTTTTGTGATACATAGCTATTATATATATTTCTCAAATTTATGTATTATTTTAATAATATATCTACTATAGTATGATATGTCATTGTCTTTATGTCAGTCATATTATGATATTTTTTTATTAAATTTTTATTATTATATATATTTATAGATACATAAATATCATGTAAGAGAGACACTTGAAAACAACTCATACTTAGTTCCGTCTTAAACGCCTAGGCACCGCTTAGGCGGGCGTCTAAACGTTTAGGCGATCCGAGACCCCAACTATGCTTTGGTCTTCTTGACGCCTTGACAACTATGGAAAACACCCCCAAGCTAATCTATCTCCGTAGAAACCACCTATGATTACGAACCGGAACAGGTTGTAAGACATGTGGTTAGCTTGATTCACGAGAAGTTATAAAGCATCCATGTTTTGTTTGATTGTTTACTGCAAGCAAGTCTCGATTATATGACATCACTACATTAATATAAGCGCAAAGATACACTTTATCATATGCCATCAAGTTAGGAGGAATTCTGACTTTTTTTTCCCTACAGAAGACATATAAACTAATGGCGCACCTTTTACTTATATACTCCTGTTAAACTATTAATTGTGTAAAAATCTTTTCTAAATTTGTATTTGCATATGTACCTCTCTTAGTGATGCAAAATGTCCTTAGAGACTATACTGTAACTTGCCATCTCAGAAGTCAAAATATGCTTGAAATTATCCCTTCACTGTTATTTTTTGGGCTTCTATCGCGACAGATTGTGATAGAATGTCTGAAGACATTTTGTATTGCTCAGCGGGGTTTACACGCAAGTACAAATCCAAGAAGGATAAATTATTTTTTTGAACATGATAACATGTCTCACCGGATGTATACATGCCATTAGTAACGTTTTAGGAGACCTGCAAATACCGTAGTTTATTATAATAACAGTCCCTATTCGAGTGACAGAAGTCCCAAGTATTGTCCCAACATGGCGACACCGAGATAAAGCTGAGGTCCCCGTTCGATCCGCTTCTGCCATGCCACCGATGCAAACTCGCCCAATCATCACCATTTCCTGTTGGATATGTTTCATGAATCATGTAATTATTTTCAGCAAATGAAGTTTTCGGAATTGACAATTGACATAGCATGTGATGTAAAATATTTTTTTTCTTGATAGTTAAATTACCAATCCTCTCGCTCACTAGTGCAAAGCTATCATCATGTCATTGGACACATTCACATGATATTGGGATGGTAAACAAAGATGCAGGACAAGTGAAGATCAGATAAGTAGCAAATGCAGTGCCGCACTGGTGATATGAATCCATCAGAAATATAATAAACAAGACAGTTGTATCAGGGTTGCTGCTGAGGGGGCACACTCAAATCATGTTGACGACAAGACATGTAGCCAGAGAGCAATCAACAAAAGCATAATTGGACAATATGCCGATTGAGTTGTTTATTAAAAAATTTTGAAGCTCTTCCATTCAAAACAAACTCATTTCCTGTGTGAAAATAAATAAGCACTTTCTGACCAAGTGCCAAAAGCCGGATGCACATAAGAAATAACAGTTCCCGAAAACCACTAATCTACAAGTCAGCAGATCTACTCTACAAGACCCCTCTGTTTGAAAACCTCGTGCATGGCCGTGCCGATCTTAGCTGGGGACTCCACCACTGTGACACCTGCCTCCCTGAGATCTTTGATTTTGTCCTGCGCAGTTCCTTTTCCACCAGAAACAATTGCTGCACCAGACAGAAGCTACAGATCAGGCAAGCAGAAAGGTAGTCATATGGTCAGGAAAAATACAAATGTTAGTGAAGAGTGAGAACCCCAGTGATGTACTTCATCCGATTTAATTCATAAGGCAGGGACTATGTTCAAAGCAGAAGTTAGAACAGGGAGGATCAGGTCCATCTTAGAGGCAGTATGTGAATACTGTAGGCCCCAGATAGAATGAAACAAGGGACGCCTTCCACCTCTCCAAGGCACTTTGAACGTTAAAGGTGTTGATTTTTTGCTTATTCATTTTTTTAGCCCATGCTTTTGGCCATAGAAGAAGTGTGATTAGATATCTATCCTGCTTCAGCCTCATTAATTCATTTTGGTAAACAGAACTGCTGAAGAAATGCGAAACCAGCATAGTTATCTCCTCTCCTCTAAGACAGAAAAACTGCCAAATATCTGGCCATCTGATGAAACTCATCTTACAGGTTATGGTTACCAAAGAGAGATTGTATTCTTCAGAGACGAACAGACATCTTGTTGGGTTCTTTATCCACTTGTTGAACCAGGATTCATGGGTACTGTTCACTAGTGAACTTGTGAAGGAAGAAGGTGAAGTGCATTATGGAAACAAAACAAGGCTCCCACAAATTACCCGGTTTTTCCAATATATTCAGCAGGGGTGCCTAACAACCTGCTATATCTTAAAAGGTACCTAGACAATAATCTGTTAAGCAGCAAATACAGATGCAAAGTAATGATTGTGCATTTAAAGTGCAGGTTAAACCCTTGAGCTTAGCTTGAAAAACCTAAAACGAAAAGTGAGTTTCAAAGATGGTATCTGTACTTACCTCCAGCATGACCCATACGACGACCTGGTGGTGCAGTTAGTCCAGCAATAAAAGCAACTACAGGTTTTTCAGTTCCACTTTCCTGTTCAAATTGCAGCGAAGGAATAAAGAAATATGATTCAAGTCCCATAGATATGGGGGAAATAATAAGAATGAACACAAACAGAGAAAAAGAGTCAATCAGATTTTTCCCTTTTCAAACATAACAAGGAATCAGGTGCAACTCAGTCTTGGTTTTTGTGGGTAGAAAAGATATGGAGGCAACAAACTGGGAAATGGACATATTATTTAAAGGGGCAAGAAAAACATGAGCAATAAATTGTATCACATTTACAACGGCAAATAATGAAGCCATGCATGGCTTGTATGTCGTGAAAAAAAGAACTGCACAATAGCACAGTGGCTTCCCCCCTTGCCGAAATGGAAGGGAAGCAGAAGCACACGGGATCGATCATGTGCCCTCTCCTCACCTTTCCCACTCCCCAACCAATTTACTTATCCAAAAAAAAAAAAATAATAATGACAAATTAGGAGAGGGGGATCCCTTAACATAGCTAATGGTATTCAGATTTCAGACACAGTAGCATTCTCCTTGCATGCAAAACTGCCATATATGTATAAAGATCAAAGACTCAGAGAAAGAACAGAATAAAATCTTTGCAATTGTCAAATCAAGGAACATTTCCCAATTAGCAAATCAAAGAACTGTTAAGGCATATATATGGTCAGAGAAAAAAAAATGCATATCTACATGACAACAAAGATCCTTCAACAACCTTGCATCTTCTGCTGGCAATTTTTTATGGAGAAGTCGGGATTTACCAGGTGGTCACAATTCATGAGGAGACATAAATGGTATATAAGCGAAGGTCAGGCCTAGGAGCAATGGTACGGTTGCCCCTGCATGACCTGGAGATCACGAGTTCGAAACAGGAAACAGCCTCTCGACTTGTCGGGGTAAGGCTGCATACATCGTCCCTTCCCCAGACCCCAAGCTGGTGGGAGCCTAGTGCACTGGGTACACCCTTTTTTTTACATAACTGGTATATGAGCCTTGGATATGTGCTAGAAAATGTTAAACGGTTATATATGGGATGTCATACTTCATAGTTCAAACTTGAAAGAAAAATAATCTAAGAGAAGTTTTTGGGATCCTAACTCATAGAAGAACCAAAAACCCAATATATCGGGAGTCGGATAAGACATCACATCTCAGAGACCTTTTCGCTAATTTTCCAGCATGTTCTCTTTTACTAATACACATTGACACAGAATCAAAAACATACCCATGATAAAGCATACCAAGAACAAGAGTTAACTAGATATTATTCCTGTAATTTTTTTGAATTGTGATATTATTCCTGTAAATGCTCAACAGCAACACAAAAGCACAATTGAAGATAACTAGAATATCAAGTAAAAGGGATACAACAATCTGATCGGTAGCTCAAGTGCAAATATATACATGCAAGATTTGAAACAAAGAAAACAAGCAATTGCCACCTGGGGACCAAGCAAACCAGATGGCTGCTACATCTTACATACTGACCTTCTTGTATTTTGCTTTCCTCAAAAAAATGTGGCATATATTGTCATCCTAAAAGGATGACAATTAGGATGACAATGCAGAATGAATAACAGAGAATGCCAAATGCTTTCTTGAAATGAAAGGGAAATGGCCACCATCAAAACTCAATTAGCACACATCACATGTGGGCAGACACATAAAGCCAATATTAAAAGTTCAATAGTGTTTTAAAAAGACAGGTAAAAGTACGGACAAAAAAATTTATCAAGTAACATACTAGAGCAAAACATGGTTAATCATTGCTTAACACCTTAATGAAGGTCGCTGCATCCTCTTCTGCAGTACCTCCGATCTCTCCAATGAGAATAATACCTAAAATGAAGATATAAACAATAGTGGGTTAATGTAACAGATATTATCTGACAAAATAATAGCAAGTTCTGCTTAAATAAGCTCTTAGGAAAAACACTGGCATTATACAAATATATAACTAGTTCAGTTTCAGCCTCTCTTCTAATGATTGAGGCTTCAAAAGCCTTCCAAGGGCAAGATCAACAAAGAAAGTAAGAAACAAGCGTTTTTATTTCACTAATAGAAAACTAAATTTGCACTAGATCATCAAATTCACTGCAAGTTATATGACAATCAGTTGAGTAGCAAGGGGTGAAGAATAATATGAACAATTTAAAACAAACAAACCCAAGAAGCTACTGGGCCTAGCCACTAAGCTTCATTAGTTGCTTATTTTATCGCCACACAATCAGTCATTATTCCAACACGTATGCAGCTGAAGGGTGGCAAAACAAAATGTGTAACTATAATAATTCCCAATCACACTGCAAAAATGTGTAAGAAACTCAAAAAATAAACAATGTTTTGACTAAGTATCTCTACAAACTTGCCTTCAGTTTGTGGGTCTTTAATGAACTTGGCTAAGCAGTCAACAAAGTTTGTGCCATTGAAGGGATCACCACCTATACCAACGCAAGTTGATTGTCCAAGACCAACAGCAGTTGTTTGGAAGACCTGACACATCACAATTACGGTCATGTTTCTTGCAAATGAATATGTAAATGCTTACAAAATTCAGAAATCCATTACCAATTGATATAGGTACATACCGCTTCATAGGTCAAAGTACCAGATCGGGATACAATCCCTATGCGCCCTGGTTTGTGAATATACCCAGGCATGATTCCAATTTTACATTCTCCAGGCTTAATGATACCAGGGCAATTTGGTCCAATCAATCTCGTTTTTGACTGTCTGTTAAGAGCAGCTTTCACTCGTACCTGACATCAAGTGAGACCACACAAAAAATCCATTAATCTATCAAGCACAGGGAAATCCTTTGTAATTATTGAAATCACAAAACCATGGTATTGAGATTCACAGGCCGAGGGTCATAAGGAACAGGAACCTCAACCTAGAAACCGGTGTGGAACTAAATGTCCAAATTCCACACTCCCCCTCACAGCCAAGATGGGTCATGGAGATTAATTGGGTGGAGGTGGAAAGGAGTGGGGTTGGGTCCAGGCCCATGCACTGATACCATGTTGAAATCACAAAACCAAGGAGGAACTTCAACCTAGAAACCACTGTGGAACTAAATGTCCAAATGCCAACAGTAATGTTTGCATCATGCATTATGATGTTAAGTGATATGAAAAGCTTTCAGGCAACTAAACCAAAATATTGTCATAAACTGTGGCCTCACCCAAAAAAAAGGAAAGAGAACATAACTTTGAACCAGAAGAAGATGATGTGAATAGCAGTTTCATGGAAGGCATGTTGCCAACCAAAAATAAGTGCTTATGCTGATACTGAAATCATTTAAAATATCATGATCTTAGATGGAAGAATGAACATGCAGTGCATTCTATTAACAGTAAAAAACTGCCACAACTAAAAATTTCTGAAGCAAGCGACTTCAAATTAACCAAAGAAAACTTAAAATGTAAACTTGAAGTAGTATCCCATATAAATATCTGTATCTAGGGCTGCAAACACTCCGAGCCGAGCTGAGTAGCACTCTGCTCAGATCGGCTAGTTCGGTTTTTGACAAACTCAAACTAAGCTCGATACTCGCTGAGTACTTACAACCCCTGTTCGAACTCGGCTCGATAAGTATTTGTACCATTCGAACTCGGATCAATAAGCTGCTTGTTTATGTAAACAAGCTCAAATTTGAGCTCAAATTCGAGCGTCGAGTTCAAAAATTTTTAGTTAAATTTTTGCTCGAGTTTGAACGAGTTCAAAAATTTTTACTCAAATTGAGTTCAAGCTCGAACTCGAGCTCGAGAATCAAAAGGTTGAGCAAGGCACACGTTGTGACTTGTGAGGGGGCAGCAAACTCCATTTTGTAGCAACTCAAGCCACTAAGTGATTTTTTATATCAGATATGGGATTAATGGATACAATGTGAAATACACACCACGAGGGGCGGCCGGTGCAGGGTTGGGCAGGGTGGACGGCGTATGCAGGGGATGAGGAGACTAGAGGATGCCACCGGGGGCACCGCGGACGGTGTTCGGCACCACCGGAGCCACCGCGCAGGCGTCCGCACAGCCAGGGGTAGTGCTGCAACTCCGGGCACCACCGAGGGCGGCACTGCGGCCGTCGGAAGCTCTGTCCAGCGTTGGCAGGCAGTCCGCAGCGGTTGCCGGAGACTCCGGTGACTGACTATGGCGTCCCTCGGCCGCACCGGGATGGGGTCGGGGCAGTCGGGCGCACCTGCACAATCGGGAGGAAGAAGATGATTGGCGATACCTATGGACCTTGAAATTTTGAATTTTGTGTTCATACCCCTATTTGCAGTATTTAATTAAAATCAAAATTTGTGTATACTCTTACATGATTTGTGTATATACACCCTGGTATTTAATCTTTTACTTATAAGTTCTCACAAGTAGTTTATACTTCAACAATAATTCTATAAAAATAAATAAATATATTTATGTCCTCATTTTTTATAAGAAATTCAATTTATTAACGAGTATCAATTCGAGTATATTAACGAGTAGTTTATCAAGTATCTTAATGAGGTGCTCGCATACATAATCAAGTCGAGTATACCTTTGTTCAAACTCGGGCTCATTTATAAACCAAGTTTTTTTTTGGTTCAAGCTTGGCTCGTTAATCTAATAAACAAGCCAAGCCTAACTTTTATCAAGCAAAGCTCCGAGCTACTTGTCAAGTGTGTTGGTTTGTTTACATCCCTGTCTGTATCAGAATCCTATTACATACCTGGTACCCAGCTATAAATACAATCTTGCAGATCAACGCAGAAAAGTTTCATTCACACAAATTCCCCAAAATTATCACTATTTAATAGGCCTAACCCTTTTCTTTTGACAAGGAAAATAGGCCTAACCCATAACATGAAGAAGGAAAGGCTATGAAATAAAGAAATGGCTTGATGTTGAAGCAATGGTAGCTCCATGTTATTGATTATTCTGGAACAGATAGCGGCAGCAGAAACAGCTAAAAATGCCCTTAGTTGTCTCAGAAATTAACTCAAGAAGCCTGAGGCAATATAACAATACAAACACCTATATTTTCTTACTTCAAAAATTTTCTATTCAATATATGTCCCAAGACCCCAAGTAATATTAAGCTCCCCAACTCATGCATTAACTGAAACCGAGTGAAAGTATGCACGTTCATTCTGCATTCTCCTTTTCTTTTCCTTATTGATATGCCCATGCAGCCCAAGGTCCACTCTGTTAGACACTACATTTTGTAGAGAAAGAACTCAGGTCAAGAGACATTAGACCTAATTAATTATGGTTCCTCCCAAGAAACTAGAAACCTATTCCTCATTATTAAGATGGCACTTGCAGCCAGGTGGATGCTCAAGTCAAAACCTACCAATCTGGTCTTCCAGTCTGCAAATTCAGATGTTCCACATCACCTAAAGGCTGCAAGGTCTCTAACTTCTCAAATATTCCTGCATAAAAATTTAAAATGTTATGCCAAATTGTCACTGCCCTTTTCCAAATGTACTTATTTTCTACCTAATCTCCTTAGATTTCAGGGCATCTTTGATAACTGGATAACTGATGGGCTATTCAAGTATAGCTTATGCCTATTTATCTCATGTTTTGATTTGACGGGTTAAAGTTATCAGGTGATAACTTTACCAGGGGTGAGAGGGTGGGAAAAAATTATTACATTTTATCTGGGTTTATCCTGGATAAGTCTTGGACAGCATATCTCAGTTTTTTAATCACTTTTTACTTATCAGGGGTGATAAAATGGGGACAGCTCCCCCTATCTTGTTATCAAACTAGCCCAATGCATAGTTGGCCAAAACCATTGTCCATATGTAACATGAGAAATATATAAATACACATATCAATAGCAAGGTAAGAGTCTGGCATAAGTTGTAAGATAAGGCATCTCCGCCACACACACAGAAGGAAAATGAAGGAATAAAGTATTTTATTCTAATGCATAAGGTGAGTAGAACCTATACATATATTATGGCAAAGCTATAGAAGCTTCCATGTGTATGTAGATATCTCGTGAACTGATTTTAAATCATTTAAATCGTAAAGTCCTGATACAAGATACACCATTGATCTATATGATGAAATTGTGAATGATTACTTCATGATTTTCATGCTTCTTCTGATCTCATGGATTGCTATTACGGTCAGATGCACAAAAGTTCAAGTGGAACAAGATTGTTATACTGTTAGGAGAGTAAAACATTTGGAATCTGCAGGCAAGCTAATGACATACAAGGTGGTGGATTTCATTTGTGGGGAGGTCGTCTTTTGCATGGAGGTTTTTGTTTCTTTTTACCTCTACACTTGTACATCCTTTTCTTCTATCAATATAATCTGTGGTACCATCCACATTTCAAAAAAAAAAAAAAAGATAATGACATACAAGGAGAGAAAATAAAACTCCACTGTCAATCTTAAAATGCACCTAAAAGTTAAATAGTTAATGCACATATCTCCAGGTTTGCCAGGATAATAAACAAATAAATAGGTCTAGCAGACTACAAGAAAAAAACAATAAACAAATAAGAAGACCAGGGTATCAGAAATAACTAGAAAGGAGGTTACATTACCATGTCATGCTGAGGGATCCCTTCAGTTATGCACACAACAAGATCCAACTCCGCTTCCATGGCCTCCATAATAGCTGCTGCAGCAAATGGTGGGGGAACATAAATAACAGATGCATTTGCTTTAGTTTTTGCTTTCGCTTCTGCAACTGTGTTGAAGACAGGCAGGCCCAAGTGTTCTGTTCCCCCTTTCTTTGGTGTCACACCACCAACCTATCGCAAGAAGGGAGAGACCAAAGCAAGGGCTGATGTAAATATTAGCAAGGTAAAAAAAATAACAATAACAAAACTTGAATGATTGATGGACATGGACAAAAGCATCAATGAGAATAGCTAGTAAATCACAATACACGATATTTTTCGATGCAATGAATAGCAGATTTTCTTTTTAGAAAGCATTAAATGAGTACATTTTACAACAGAGCTTAGAAAATTTAACAAGATGGAACAGATGGTAAATTTCAACAACCATTTACCAACAGTTCCATGCATAGTTGACAAAATCCAACGTCAGTAAGGGTGTCATAATTCAGTTCAAACCAAACTTATGATTCCATTTACTAACAGTTCCATTCATTTTCACTCATTTGCCTTCTCTCGCGAAACCCTCTCTCCCTCTCCCCCTTCCTCTGGCAGTTCTTTATAGGGTGTTTGGTTGCAACTTTTTATCAATTTTTCCCTTAAATTTAAAAAAGAAGGAGGGACAAATAGACGTGTTTGGTAAGTAATTTTTTATTTTAGGGAAGAACTTTTATCTTATGTAAATCTCTCTCAAAATAAAAACAAGTGTGAAGCAATTTAAAAAAAAAAAAAAACACAACACGGCTCACTCCTCTTCTACGGACTACGCCCCCCCCCCCCCTTCCCCTCCCCGCCGGAACCCTCCTCTGCGCCCCTCCCCTCCTTGCGCAGCAGCCCCACCCCCCCTCCCCCTGCGCAGCACCCCCCACCACTCGCCGCCCCCTCCCCCCCCCCCCCCCCCGCGCAGCACCCTCCCCCTACTCGTCGTCCCCTCCCCCCCTGCTTCCCCCCCTCCCCCTGCGCCGTAGCCCCCCCCACCACCACTTGCCCCCCCCCCCCCCCCCCCGGCGCAACACCCCCCCCAACACCACTCGCCAGCCCCCCCTCCCTCCCGACGCAGCCCCCCCCCCCCCCACTCGCCACCCCCTCCCCCTCGCTTCCAGCCTTCCACCCCTCCCCCTGCGCAGCACCCCCCCCCCACCCCACCCACTCGCCGCCCCCTCTCCCCTGCTTCCCTCCGTCTTCTCTACCAAACACATTAAAATAAAATTTAAATTTTTTACCAAACACATAACCTCTCATTTTTATAATTTAAAATTTAAAATTAAAAGTTGACACAACATAATTTTTTAGGAAAAAATAACTTTTAAAAATAAGTGTTTCCAAACACCCTATTAAGGTACTTCATACTCTCTCTATCTCTATTTCTACCTCTCATCTCTCCCTCTTTCTCGGTCCAGAACAACTCCTCCCCACCCCCCACCACAGCTGTGGCACTGTGTAGTGTGCACAGTACCACAGCCATACTTCTCTGCCCCTTCCCAGGCCCCTTTCCTTCCATACCCAGCCCCATCCCCTTAGACTATGTTTAGCAAACACAGCTACTATTAATATTACTATTTGGAGACTTTAAAAGAACAACTTTGTAAATTATGAAGTACGTAACTTTACATTTGATATTTCATTTATATATAATTATTTCAATGTTTCCTTCTTTAATTTTTGTGATATGTTATTGCAATAATGACTGTCACATTATGATCTTTTTATTTAATTTTTATGAGAATTATATATTTTTAGAGAAATAAATATTATATAGAAGGATACTCTTGAAATAGCCCAGATTGGGCATCCTCCTGGGCACCTAAGCACTTAGGTGCCCAAGGAGCCCAAGCATGCCTTGGTCACCTTGACGCCTTGACGGCTATGTTTTCTACTGAAAAGTGTAGACACCGTTTTCAACCCATAAGTTGGGTCATTTTCTTGTTCACACCATAAACGCCCCAAGTCGTCTATCCCTTTGGAGCCTTTCTTTGGCTTATCTCGAGTTCATAAAGTCAAGCCCAATTTCAAATCAAAGGCTGAAATTTACTCAAATTACCAAAACATTATAGAATTCCTGAATGCAGACAGGGTTCCTGGCGGGTATAAACCACATTCACACATAGTCACCATGCAACATGCACATAATCACGTCTTTTAGTACGAAACAGACTCTCCTTCGATTCTTATCCTTGTCCAAAGGATTTTTTTCGCTTGCGTTATGACCCAAACTATTTATCCTTATCCCCTAGAGTCTGCCATAGGCATCAAGATTAGACTAAAAAATCGCACACTGATTCAGATTTAACTCCAATATGGATAGAACTTTCTCTCTCTATAAATACATCCCCTTGGCCTCCTGTTTAGAGGTTAATCTCTTCCAAGAGCTGAAGGAAGTCCCCAGCAACGCACTAACAATCTCCATCAGCTAGGAAGTACCCAAGAAATTGGGATTTTCCTCTTCTCTCTCTCAAATTCTTCCTAGTTCATGCATGCTTAGGATAATTTCATTTTCATAGATTCACTTTCTCTTTTCCTCTCTCAAACACACACAGCACAATTACACACCTGTTTTCTAAATCTATAGGGGTTAAAAACAACCATCCTGAGGTAAATTCCTACCAGTTTTTACATGCTCTTTTCATGCTTTGAATAGATCCATCACAATTGACACAAACCAAATTCTAAAGGAATTTTCTTTTATTTTCTTGCTTCTGGCAAGCCTAAACAGGGAATTATAGCACGAGAACCTTGCTCCTTGGCCTACTGAAGAGGAAGAAAATAGAATCCACAGTTCCATTCCACCGCAATAAAATGCACCCAGGAAGTCACTGGCCTTCATAACACACACAGGTTCAAGCCCGCTTTCACAAAGCGCCCCTCAGGCTGCCTGCATCTTCAATCAGGAGGCTTCCTGGCTGCTTTCCATCAATTCTGAGGTACTTAGCCCAATCTTTACTCGATCCCTTTTGGCAATTACTTCAATGGCGATCACGGTCAATTCATAATCATATTTTTCATTGGGTAAGATTTCCTACTTACAAAAAGTAAATGGTATACTTTATTTAATTTTACTTGTATGGTTGTTTCACCAACTTAGTATTTTACTTGTTTAGTACTGTGGTTTTCAGCGAGGTGGTGGGGTCAGAGGATCCGTATTGAGTCTATGGCTTGCGAGGTTCACTCCCTACCTTTCAAGTGAAACCTCTTAGAGACACTAGAGTTGTATTGGTTGTAGTTCGAGGAGATGACCTAGACTTAGCAACGCCAGCAGCAACATGTTCAGGGTATGCTGAGTGATGGTGTATCCCTGCTTATACTTGTACCTGGGACTGTATAAATATTGTGAATATGTAAATTATTTATTGTTACAATTGTTCTAGTTTCTTATTTGCCTCTTTAGACTAACAATAATACCCTTCTGGGTCTTAAAACTGTGGTGGCGGACTGGGGATTCCTGTGTATTGGTTTTCTACTAAGCTGCAAAACCCAGGTCGTTACCTAGAGCATCATAATCACCACTATAACTACTTAACCAACATGGTATTATCAAATATCAATGACCTCATTTTCATCAAGCCTACACCACTTTGTTCTTTGTTTTTGTGAATACTGTCCCACCTAACTGATTTAAGACCTTTCTTCTCTCTTTTGATTCCTGCCCAAGACAAGGAGCTTCTAATGGAATCAATTCTGAATAGTTCTTGGAATCATTAACATTGATAGCTGATAATTGGCAAAGTGGACAACATAAATTCTGAAAGTATCTATCTTCCACCTGTTGACAATAATTTAGCCTTCGGACTCTCTAATCATTTTATTAAAAAAAAATCAGTATGTCGTCGCAACCACAAATCCTAGTGGAGCCATTTAGCAATGGCAGTCCCAGATGTTTAATTGGGAAGGTTGAACTTTTTACTGCCGATAATATACACAGCATTGTTCATCCTATCCCGGCAAAAACCAATGAGTTCATATTATCATCAAATGCTAAAGACATGCTTAAAGCAAATGTCTTATTTAGAACTTACAAGGGCACCTATTCTGTACGACGCCCTGTACTTCAGTCGGTTGCCTGGGCCCTGGATCCTCTGCTATAAATATTATGAATACAATTTTGATTTATGTGTTTGACCTGCAGGTGCTTCTCACGATTAGCCAAAGCTATTCCCAGCTGCAATGATATTGCTGGCAAAAACTTCATAAGTGTATCTTCTGCCAGTAATGAAAATATAATGTTTCATGTTTTTTTCGTTTTAGAATACTGCAGACGGCCTTCTAGATGCTCTCTGCTGCTGCACTTTCCTCTACCACGCCTTTGATTTCAAGAAATACGTCCAGGGGGAGAACAGGATCACGGTAACATACATCCAGAACCACAAGGGACGCAGATCAGAAGATCTTGCCACCAAAGTGGAAAGTAGTCAACAAAAAAAAAATGCAAGAACACGGACAGATCAAAACTTACATACGTGATCGACTAGGGGAGCGAATCGGAATCATTAATACTTTCTAATGATTATCTAATACAATAAACTACGACAACACAGAACCCCGGGAGAGCAAACCGGAGGGAGGAACGACCCCAAAAAGCGGCGGGGGGCTCTCGAAAAATTCAAGAACCAGAGAGAAGGATCGAACTAGAGGAGCGGGGATGAGAAGAACCCGCACCATTTTGGTGCCATACTCGATGGCTTGCTCCGTGTGGAAGGTACCGTTCTTGCCTGTGATCCCCTGGCATATGACGCGGGTGTTCTTGTCCACGAACACAGCAGGCGGCGGGGACGGTGCCGCCGCAAAGTGGCGAGACAGCAAGGCCAATGAGGAGAGAGACGACGACGAGGACAGAGAAGATGAGAAGGGGGGGAAGTGCTTCGCCTGAGAGCAAAGCCTCGCTGCCAGGGCACCGATGGCCTTGGTGGATTGCCGCCCGGCCATGGCTGCGGCTGCTGCCGTCGCCGCCGCTGCAACGCTCCTCCCGTTCTCGCCGCCGCAGAGGCGAAGGGAAGCAGGGTCACTGCGATCGTGCCGGGTCCTCCCCTTTGCCTTGTGAAGGAAATGTGGAAGAGGACAGCGGAGAGGAAGGGGGACTCGGGACTCGGTTCGGGGGAAAAGGTGAGTCTGAAAAACTCGTCTGGTCCCCGCTCCTTGTTCAGGTAGGAGGAACAGTTCCCTCTCGGGCTCTGCGATCGGGCCTCAGTGGCAGCCCAGATCCAAAAGAGAAAGACTTATTACACATGTACATTGCATTTTAAGTACAATGTGACTAGACAATAGCTCATATGGCATACCTCATATGAGGAGTGATAAAGTGACAATCCAATTGTTAGATGCCACGTAAACTTGTTGCCTAGTCAATGTGAAAGTGCAATAAACTTTTCTCGATCCAAAAACCCAATAAGGCTAATCTGAATCCACCTAAGTTAGCCTAACTTTGGATCCAACTTAAAACCCCCTCTCAACAACCCCCGAACCCCATCACCTTTTCCCTCTTCTAGCGAAGTCCCATCCAGGATTCCTCTCCCTGGCGGCGGCTCTGGCGGCGACCGCAATCACCACTTGCGATCTTCTTCTGCCAGAGTGTCAGGTACTCTCTCTCTTTCTCTAACCCTGCAAAGTTGCCCCCACTCTCTACCTAGTTGGCCAGCGACACTTTTAAAGTTTTTCCCTCCCTCCTCCCCACCCCGCCCGCCAACCTTGGTCGGCAGTGACTTCTTCCCTCCACTGGCGGGCCCCCCTTCCCCTTACTCTAAGACTCTCTATCTCTCTCGACTGTGCAAGCACGGACCCCTCGCCCCCTCCCCCTTTTCCCCTCCGTTGGCGAGACTCCGGTGTCATAATATTATTTGCAAATTTTAGAAAAACAATTTTGTAATTATGGGGTTCATAATTGTATATTTATATTTCATTTATACATTATTATTTTATTATTTTTCTTTGATATATTATTGCAATAATATCTGCCATATTATGATTTAAACTTCGATAATCATTATTGCAATAAATACTCCACATGTTAGTGTGTTTGGTGTGGGGGGGGGGGGGGGGGGACGGGGGTGGAAACACTTGAACACAGACAATGGGTTTTAGGCAACATTTGAAAACATGTTGGAGAGATTTTGATGTGCAAAATCTCTGACAATCTTACAATCGTTGCCAAATGTTCCCAAATGTCATTGACTTCCGCATATGGGTCAATTTTGAGAGAAGAGAGAGATAGAGAGAAGATAAAGTGGCGGCTGCTTTTGCGAAAGTGGCTCGAGAGCCACATCTTTGAAATTGCTCATAAAATCGTTGTGGGCTTAGACGTGGCGGGCAGGCGAGCGAGCATCTGAACTTTTTAAAAAAAAAATAGTGATGCTGCTTTTAAAGGTGCAACACGGACGACGAGGTGAAAATCTTGTCGCTCGTACATCAAATATGTGAAATCGACTTTTAAAAGGTGCGGGCGGGTGGTTGTTCAAAGCTCGCATCAAGAATATGTCAGACGGAGGTATCTTTCTTTTCGTCATTGTTCCCCTGCATCATATATACAATATGTTCAATAGCCACCATATATATACAATATGTTCACCATTCATAAGGGTATGCATCTTAAAACTAGAACAAGTCTACATGACAAGCCATGGAATGTACACTGTTAGAAAGAAAACAATAGTGCAAATTGATTGTGTAGCACTTGGGAATTGTGTAATCCATATATACCATGTTGGTGCACACATGATAAACAGTTATTGCAGCAAAAATATATTTTCTGTTTCAACTCTGTTTGCAACTGAGATTTGTTTTTTGTTTATGCTTTGTTTATCGATATCCAAAGAGGTTTCTTGATAGAATAAATGCTCAACTACTTAGAGTTAGATTCCCTTTTATAAAGACAAGTGATTTAGCTTAGTTAGAAGTCCTGACCACCTATCCTTCAACTTGTCTTGTGTTAACATATTGCTTCCAGACATTATGATGTATGTATCGTAGTGAAGTTAATAATGTGATCCTTACATGGTTGTCCTCTTCAGTCTTCTTTCAGCATGCACATATCATATCATTTCTCTTGCTTTAGCTTATAACTATCTCGCATATTTCCCTTGCATTGGGGTAGACTTTTGTCTCCCATACCAGATTCAATAAGACAAGTGCATCTCATCCCAAGGCCAGCTTACCGAAGACACAAAGAGAAAAGGAAAAAGAATAGGAAATCATAATTTTCATCTTTTTTGCACTCTTTGAGGTCCGACTTCTGTAATGTAATGACTGTTGATGGTCTTTCCTTAGACAATGTACTTCATTAGACATATATACAAATGCATAAACAATGTACTTCATTAGACATATATACAAATGCATGTATGAAACTTATATTTTTGTCCATTATCGAAAGATAGAACTTTTGTAATCCATTAAGATTTTGTAGATGACGGAGGTGCGAAAGGTCGGCGGCCGAACTGGGACACCCTTAGTGATCGCATCCTATTAGACTTAATTGTAGACGAAATACATAAGAAAAATTATTCAAGTGGAAATTTCAAAAATCATAGTTGGAGTGTGATTGCTAAAGCATTCAACGCCGCTATTGGGGGTGACTGCACTTGGTTACAAGCAAAGGAGTGATATAGAAATCTGAAAAAAGAAGTTTAGCCTGTATGAAGAGCTTTTGCAGTTGAGTGGTTGGGGCTGGGATCCGACTACCCAAAGTCCAATTATGAGTTACGATGGGGCATGGGACGAAGCTCTGAAGGTAAGTAACATTAATCTGGCTTTTGTGTGTAAGAAAATCATGTTATGTACACTTTTATTAAGTTAAAGTGTCTAACTTTTTTAATTGTGAACCCAAACTCTCTGCGATAAAGAGAAAACCATTTCCTCTTTACGATCAAATGCAAATGCTTTGCAAAAATAGCATTGCCACAGGCAATCAAGCAGAAGGTGTATCCTGAAATACCAATCGGAGGAGGGCAAGGGAGATATCACCACAGAGCCCACACGTGGCCATTAATAAATTTCGCAATGCTATTCCAATTGCACCCGATGTTGAGGATGATCTCATCCCTGCCTTTACATCAGGGGACTCCCAAGAAAGGATGAATGTATCTGCACAGCAAGAAACACAAACCAACAGATTTCAGAATTCATCAACACTACAAAACAATGTCACGATATCTGATAGTATGGCCAGCTCTCGGAGTATGAGTAAAGGGAAAGGGAAAATTATATATAGAAAGAGTGGTATTTCAGCTCTGGAGAAGATAGTTGATTTGAGTCGTGAGAGGAATGCAATGCTAGAAAATGTATTCGCAAAAGAACTAGGCCAGAGATCAAACAATGTTCAGTCTATTGGCGAAGAAATACCTTCCATACAACAGGTTTATAGGGACCTCAGAGATATTCCAAACCTTCCCTACCGTGTGTATTTGAAGAGCATGAACCTATTCACGGATCCTAACATGAGGATGGTTTTTCTGCTATGCATGATGTTGACAAAGTGGAGTGGCTAAAAATGATGACTTCAAATGCTTGATGATCTACCTCGAATGTGACAACCTTCCATTGTATTTCTTATGCTTAGGATTAGTTTTATTACCTTTGTGTATTCAGTGTCTTTCGTATTTTTGTTACCTATGTACTTGTGTTATGTACTTTGAACTGGTGCTTCCAATTGGAGTAATGTGCTTACTTATTTGGTTTTCAACTTAGTCTACATATGTTAAACTGATCTACTTTGTCGTGTGAAATGTTTGCTACAATATACTAAATTATATCATGGGTAAGTATTATTGCTATGTTGTCTGGGTGGGGCGTAGGCCTGAGATATATTTTTCGTGGCCTGAATGTTTGGCGGAGGTCCATGGTTTTCCGGGTGCTCAATTCAAGGGCTTCTACTCTTTGGAAGAAGTTGAAGCTGCTTTGTGGAACCAAGTCAGTTAAGAAGCTCACATGCCATCAACATCATCCAACCTCATTAGTCGTCATGAGGGTGCTATGCATGGCCATGGAAGAGGAAGACAACAAGTCCCTGTGATGACTTACATCCTCATTGGGTTGTTGTTGGTTGTTATTCTCTTGTTAGCATTGATGGTTGTTGGTCTTTTCTTGAATCTTTTACTTTCCCACTAAACGCATGGTTATGTTATCTTTTTAGTTTGTCATGAATGATCACTACTACGTTATTTGTTGTGAGGTATCAGCATAAGCATCACTTGTAATACATGTCATATGCAAGTAAAAGTTAATTTCTATACTAATTAGCATTGTCGAAATTTTTTTGGATATCTGCAGCTCGAAGGTTATTATTAGTTGTTTTGCTGGAGGAGGAAGAAATGTACGATGTTGTACTTAATGCTGTTTGGGAGGAAATGGATACACAACCGTGAATTCCACGAAGAGTGATGAATACATCTGAACATACGGGGGAGATGTGGGTTAATAGCATTTTGACAGGGCATGAGGAACGTTGTTATAATGTTTTCCGAGTACATCCACAGGTATTCACTAATTTAAGGGACTTGTTAGTCAACAAATCCCTAATTATGGACTCACGTGATGTAAGTGCCAACCAACAATTGGCCATGTGTTTTAGACGTTGTTGGCCATGGGGTCCCAACTGGTGTGTTGATGGAGTATTTTCAACACAGCTCACAGATAATCAGTCATTATGTAAACAAGCTTGCATTTGCATTGGCCTCCTCAAGGATGAGTACATTTTACAACCAACGCTCACCAATGAAATACATCCTCACATTGCCGGGAATGAGCGATTTTACCCATTCTTCAAGGTAATTTTTCTTCACATACTACTGATCAAATTATTATATCACTTGCACTCTTTAATTGAACATAATTTTCTTACTTGTTGGTTGTCAAGTGCAGAATGCCATAGGAGCTCTTGATGGAACTCATATCCCTGTAAATTTGCCGATTGTGGATCATCCTCGATTTTGCAACCGCAAGTAACAAATAACACAGAATGTGTTGGCAATTGTGTCCTTCAATGGTCTATTTGTATATGCTTATGTTGGTTGGGAAGGGTCTGCTCCGGACATTAAGGTTTTGAGATGGGCAGTTTCAAGAGAAGAGCTAGTTGTGCCGACAAGTAAGTATTACCTTGTGAATGCAGGATATGCAAATACTGACTCCTTCATTGCACCATATTGTGGTGTACGATATCATATTTCATCATTTCGCCGTCGTGGAAATGCACGTATGAGAACAAAAAGGCAAGTTCAACCATAACATGCTCAACTTTGAAATTGTATGGAGCGAGTATTTGGAGTTCTCAAGATGAGGTTCCAAATGCTTTGTGAGGGGGGAACATGTATCCATTCTCTACCCAAAAGAAGATTGTGTTTGCTTGTCTTGTGATACACAACTTTCTTCGGCGAGAATATGGATTTGATGATTTCTTTAATCAAACCTTGGATGAACATAGTTGTGCGGATGATGTTGGGGATGATGAGGTTCCGATTGCAATGAACCTCGATGCAACGGCGGTAGTAGTTGGGCATGCCGTTAGAGAAGCAATCGACAAACTGTGAGTTGTGGGCAATGTTTAAGATTATGTATGTGTTAGATGCATTTCCACTTTCTTTTAGTTGAATTTATGATTTTCAGAAGTGTACACGAACAATGTCATATCAGTTTAACCTATTATTTGTGTTGAACATATGAGCAGTAAAAAGAGCCCTGAAGAACATATGTTTTGTTTTCATAATTACCAGAAATTACAGATGTCAGAATTCAGATGTCAAACCATGGGGATGATGACGTTTTCATTTTCCAAGTACGTCTACTTGTTTTATAGACCAATTTGAAAAGATGAAACAAGGAGTTGCAGAGATTCAGCAAACTCTGTTTCTCACGCTGCCATCTCGTTCTTTTTTCCCTTATAAATTGTACAATATCTTATAGTGACAACATTGAGGTTAATGTTATCAGCAGAAACAATAAAAACAAGTGGATAATGTGGACATCATACTTTTTTATACACAATCAGGTGCTCATGGTGGAGTTCGTGAAAAGATTTGTTGCAGACACAGAAGAGAGGTTAGATTGGGGGAAATGGGCATTGCATTTCTCTCATGGCCAATTGGCTGGGCTTTTAAGTGGTTACCAGTTGCGCTTGACGTTTGATAAAACTTAACACTTAAGTCTTAAAACTTATTTGTCATCTATATTTTAAATTTAAAATTTAAAAAGAACTTAATATATATCAGACATAATATAAGAGGTGTTTGATAACTAATTTAGACAAGATCTGAATTGTAGTGCAATGGTTAATATATTACACTTCTAATATGGAGGTCTTGAGTTCAAAATTCAAAATAGTTTAAAAAAAGATTTTTTTTTTTAATTGAGATCGCTGGCGGCCGGTCGCCGGAAACCGCCGCCAGTGGTCGTCGGAAACCACCGCCGGTGGCCGGATTCCGGCGATCGCCGGAAACCACCGCCGCTGGCAGCCGGTTACCGGAATCCGGCCGGCCGTCGGCGGTCGCCGGAATCTCGCCGCCGTCGGCGATCGCCGGAAACCGCCGCCTCCGACCGGATTCCGGTGATCGCCAGAATCTGCAGCGGTGGCCAGATTCTGACGATCGCCGGAAACCGGCCACCGGCGGTCGCCGGAGGCCGGACCGCCGGAATCCCGTTGCCAGACCACCGTCGTCGGACGTCGGAAAAAAGATCTGAAAAATAAAAAAAAATGATTGTTCTTAACTTAAAAATTAAGTGGTATTTCAGATTTAAGTGATTAATTAAGACATATTTTTAGACATTTTATCAAACAGTCTGAAATCTTAAAAATTTAGTATTTCAGACAATAGACACTTATTAAGTGTAATCAAACATACCCAAGTCTATTTCCAACTTGTTCAAGTTCTAGGATGCAGACACAGGGGTAGTCTGTACATGTATTCATTAGTTTGGAATTATTTTGATTTTGATGATAGTAAGTGAGTTGTCAACTTCTTGTAAAGTTGCATATATAGCTTTCCAATTGCAATTACAATTGCTCGTATTATGGTATGTAATTTTTTATTTCTTCACATTTTGACCAAACAGGGGGTTTCTTTCATTATTAACTCAGGGAAGTACTTGCAGTAAAGTGGTTGTATCATGTATTCCATTTTTAGGTAGAAATATTTTAATTGCTCATCAGTTGCCTATTTTTTTCCTATTTATTTTTTTACACGAACGGCCGGGTGATCACAGTGCCGTTGTATTCGTAATTCTCTTGTATTCCATTATTTTTTTACACGAACAGCCGGGAGCATCCGAACCACCATGGCGGGGGTAGGAAGGTAATTTTGTTGGGTATACAGTGGACAGGTGGGTTGAAGACGACTCGCCCAAACCTCCGACTGAAACCCTCCATCCCAAACTTTGTCTCTGGCGCCCTCGCCGGCTCGCCCCTGCTCGCCCCCCTGGATCGACCCTCGATCCCGCCGACGGCCCCCGCATCGCCTCGCCCCGCCGGCGCCTCGCGCTGCCGCCCCGGCCTCTGGCGTCGTCACTCCTGAAAGCCTTGCCAGTCGCCCCCGGGTCGCCCCGTCCGCGCCGTCGCCTGCTCGCCCCGGCGCCCCGACCTCCGAAGCCGTCGCCCCCGGCAGCGGTCCCCCTCTGTATATCTCTCTCTCTCTCTCTCTCACTCTCTCCCTGGATCTCAGCATCTCGCTCCCCCTCCGTCGCCGGTGATGAAGGGGGAGCTCCCCAACCCCCCTCTACGATCTCTCACTCCCCCCTCTCTCTCTCTCCCTCATTGTCTCTCTCCGTCGCCGGTGGGTGGGGCCTCCCCAACCCCCCCCCCCCCCCCAGCCGGCCCCCTCTTTCTACTCTCTCCTCTCCCTCATTGTCTCTCTCCGTCGCCGGTGGGAGGAGTTTCCGCGCTCCTTGTCAGTCCTCACAGTCGGCCCCCTCTCTTTCTGCTCTGGGAGCCCCCCCCCAACCCCCTTTGTGCTCTCTCTCTCTCACACACACTCACTGTCTCTTTCTGTCGGTTGTGGAGGAGACTCCCCAACCCCACCTCACAGCCCCCCCCCCTCTGCTCTCTCCCTCTCAGTCTCTCTCTCTCTCTGGATCCCTCTGTTCTCACCCTCACAGCCGACCCCCTCTATCGCGCGGCGTCCCTTGTCCGGCTTCCGCTTTGGCTTCCCACTTCTCCGGTGTGCCCTCTCTCCTCTTCCATGGCCCTTCGTCACATCTCTCTCTCTCTCTCTCGTGTGCTGTGTCTGCTTTAGCCACTTTGGCAAAAAAGGGTATATGGAATATTTTTTCTGTTTGTTCAACTGGACGGTGATTAGCTATGTCAGATTAAGATCTTTTTGTGTCTAAGGCCCTTAAAAAGAGATACTTTTGGCATATATAATCTTTCTGGTGTTCTTGATACTTGATAGATTCATCCAATGATACACACATCGTGTCTTCCTGAGTAGGTCATATAAATGATTGAAACTGACGTCGAGAACTTCTTGAGCAGATGCTGTTTGTAATTTGATACTATGAAAAATAAGAGAATGCTCTTCCTTTACATGTTAATATTGAAAAATGAGTGCTGGTAGCATCAAATGTAGTGTTTTGGCCGCTAGCCTGTTCTCCATATTGGCATCTATGTTTATTGTGTTGGCTTTTGATTTTCTTGATTGTTCATAACCAGTTAGGCAAAACTTTTTCCTTAAAAAATGACCTTGAACCTGATGATTTATCAATGGTCTTTACTCAACTAGAAATGGGTGGCATGCAAAGAAAGGACTTCTTGCTCGCGAAGGAAAATCCCTTGGAGGAAGCTGATGATGATATTCCTGATGAGAACGATTCTGAATTTGAATCTGACGCTGATTCTGAACCTGAGGAAGTACTACTGGATGAACCTTCGAAGAAAGCTATTTACAACAGGGAAGGCATTATTGAGAAGCTTGAAGACATTTGCTGGCCAGATAATGTACAATGGGTCCACAAATTGACCATTGATCACAATGAGGAACAAGAGGTTGATGTGAATGATGATATTGTCCGTGAATTAGCATTTTACACGCAGGCATTGGAAGGCACCAGGCAGGCATTTGCAAAGATCCAGTCCCTGGGAGTGCCATTTTTTAGACCACCTGATTACTATGCAGAGATGGTGAAGACAGATGGTCACATGTTGAAGGTGAAAGGCCGACTCTTGGAGGAGAAGAAGAAGATTGAAGAGGCTGAAGAAAGGAAAAAGGCCAGGGAAGCCAAGAAAATTGCAAAGGAAGTCCAAGCCCGAAAGCTCAAGGAGCGCTCTAAGCAAAAGAAAGAGGAAATTGAATCTGTGAAGAAATGGAGGAAGCAGAGGCAGCAGAATGGTTTCCGGGGAGGAAAAGATGAAGACATGGACTTTGACTTTGATGGTGAAAAGGCATTTGAGAAGTCGAAAAAGAGGAAGCAGGGGGTGCCTCTTGGTGACAGGTCAGGAGGAAAGCATGGTTTCAGAGGACAGGAGAAGGGCAAGATGAAAAGAGAGCGCAGGAACTCTAAATTTGGATATGGTGGTAGAAAGGGTTTGAAGAAGCAAAACACCTCCGAAACAACGGATGACTTTAGAGGTTTTAACAAAGGGGATCTCTTCAGAAACAAGAGAAGAAAGGGGTGAAACTTCCAATTCAGTGTATAAGCATATGTTCTCATCCTCAGGAAACTACTTCTGTTTGATGTATGTTAGATTGATGCAGCTATGGCGAAGAATTTTGTTTCTAAAAGGTCGAGCATGGCTAGTTGGAGGAAGAAGAGATGTTCTTCTTAAGCTTTTATGTTTCTATTTATTGTTCAGAGAATACTTTTTCTCCTTAGAGAAACAATTTCGTGTTCTTGATCTCAGATGACTTGGACTCTTTTATGTGATACTATCATTCCGTATTTTGAGCTTCTTACTGCTGCTATTGAGTCATGTTCATCTTTTCTATGTTAACTGTGATGTGCAAGAACAATTTCCCAGTTTGAGTTTTCTGGAGAAAATTTCGAGCATGCTACTATTGCGTGCATATGTTCTTTGCATGTAGCAATATTTGGTGACTGAAATTACAACAAGAATGCTGGCATCTGTTACTCTCAACACTTTTCCTGTTCACTCACTTTTGTGCTTGTCTTGTAGAAAATTATTGTTTGGAAAATGGGCACACTGAAATAAGAGAAAATCGGAGACTTTCTAGTCATAGTATTGTAAGATGGGTTGCCTTTAGGAGCTGAGTAGAAGCAGTTACTATTATGTAATCTAATGTACAAAGACATGTTGGCCAAAGCACTACCCGAGCTTTTTCATTTGAGGCTCCCGGCTCATTTTTAGGATGTTCACATATCTGGTTAATCCATTCTGAATAAGCTTACCTTAGAACTGGCCAGAAAAATCCAGTCTAGTTGCATCCCTGGCGGATCCTCCATCACATCCTGATAGCAAGAATGTTTGGGGAGAATATGAAGTGCATGAAGTTTTGATGGTTGATGCATTTATCATGTAAGCTGATGAGAATTTGAGATTGAAATGATTGCTTAATTCCTGGATTATTTGAAATAACATGCATATTTGGAACGCCTGTGAACCTTGTGCATATTTGGAAGGGGCATCTTCTGTTTCAAGTAGAGTATTATTTGAAGTACTGATGTGCTGCTTCTCATTTGACAGACGATTCTGAACCTTACTAGATCTCTTTAATTTGTAGTACATTTTTATTTGATCATTACTTGTGCACAGCACTGGTGCAGATAAGATACATGTATGTCACTTTTACATCATCATATTGCATACTTTAGTATAAAAGGCAGGCATATAATAATCATTGGAAACCACCCCATATGCTTCTTTCTGATTGCTTCCCACTGGAAGCTTTTGTTCTCACTTCTCTGTCTGCTGCATGTGGGAGGGCAACCTGTGATATATTTTTGTGATCATTCTGCTTGTTACACTCACTGGTTTAGTTCTATCACTTCCGTATACATGGTAGCCTAGATTTGTTTGTGGTTTTTTGATTTATTAGTTATTACTTCGAGAAGAGCATCGAAATTCCCAACATGGAATCTTTAACAGAAGTAGAGTAGATGCCCAAAAGCTGTGAACATGGGCCATGAAGGCATGCACTGGAGCAGCGACACTTTGCTCACATGTTCTCTCACTGCATGTTACTTGTGAGATCCCTGGAACGCTTTGTACAGCTATTCCAGTCTGTTGTATGTAGATTGGGGCTTCAGGATTTGCTGGAGCTTGTTTGCTGTGTCACTAGATGCCATTCTCTGGGATCTCTTAGTTGATAGAAATCGTGTGCCCATTTCTAATTATTGACAGGAAACAATAATGATTTGATTCATATTTCAAGACAAAAGCATGGGAGAAATGGGATTCCTAGAAACCCACTGTTGGATTCCCCATGGAGAATTGAAGTAGGTTTCAATGGGAATATCCTATAGCCCAAGCCTTCTATCCTTGTAAGATCTGTGAGGGTTGGAGTTGGTAAATCAGATCACTGGTGATCTCTCACTTGTAGAGTAGAACACCTGAAGTTGCTAACGTTCTGCAAGAGCGCAGCTCAATTTTATTGATCCCAACCATCAAGCTTGCAACCAAGAAAACGTTCATGTATTGCTATAAAGAACATTTGCAGAGATCCATTTTTAAGGCTGAGAAAAAGACTCTGTTTTTCACAAGGACATGTTCTTCCTAAGATTTTATCTTAATTTGAAATAATTTTTGTCCTCTCAGAAGTCAGAAATAATAATTAAGTTAAAATATTTTAGTGGTTAATGTGACCCAAACAACGCAATTATGGGGCAGACTCTTACCCGCTTTGCTATTGGATTGTAGCTGTGTTGAATATTTGAAAAATTTTTACACACAAATAAACACGCGAAAATGATTTCTGAAAAATATTTTACGGAAAAATAAATATCAAAAAAATTGTTCAGGGAAAATATTTATGTGGGAAACAAATGAACAATTATGTTTTTGATTTTTCTGTAAAAAATAATCATTGAAAATTTTTTTCCTCGTGAATATACTTTATAATCAACCAAACGGACCCTAAACTTGTATTAGAATCCGCCTCAACTTTCCTTGGTACAGGTCCCACAGACATTCCATTATGCATCGGCCTCCAACTACACAGATTAGAAATTTTTTTGTTCCCAACAAGCCGTAGCTTATTGACAATCTCCCCCCATAGATTTTGCCTTATCAAATGAAGGATATGAGGTTCTGGCAGTTTGGAGGCTTTTTAGTTCGAATGAGAAGCACGAAAGTGCCATTTCTTAAATTTTGGAGAGTTAAAAAAAATAATTACATTTGAGGCATTAGGAGGGAAATATAAACGGACTAAAAAGTAAAAAAACTCGATTATTTATTCTCCTCACTTGCCGTAAGTTGTAAAAATAAGAGTTTTGTATTTTATATTTATATTTCTTTTTTTTATTGGCCAATAGAGAAAAGACACAATGTACCCATATAATGAAAAGTAAGAAATACAAGTGCAAAGCACAAAATTTAAGTGCACTAAAATTTTCTCTTTTATACCATTAAATGTGTTTTGCAAAAAGTATAGAAAATTAATAATATTCTTATGACATGTGATCTCCACCTATCACCTTTCTTAATTTAACTTGAGTCCTGATTCATGATTTCAAGATGATATGAGTAATAATTACAAATATTTTAGATATAGCAAGGACATTTTAAACAAATTATGATAGTACCAATATATATATAATATGATGGTTTGGTGGTTAATATATGACGATCCCCTATTACAACTAAGTCAAAGAAATAAAAAGTAGCAAACTATGAGATCATCACAAGACAATTTGAAGGATCATTTTTAGAATATGAAGACAAGTAAGATTGAACTACTGTTAAGCTTAATCTAATGTGAGGTAGCTATTTTATACTTGAAAAAAACGATATGAAAATTGAAAATTTTGGGGATCATGGCCCTCTTGACCCATAACATATATCAGCCTTTTGATTATGATAATAGGAGCAAAATTTCTATAATTTGTTCGCCAAAAATGTGCTGAAAGAGTCCGGTTTAGTGCCCCTGCAAAAGGACATTTATTTTATCCGTCCTAGATATAATGTGCTTGCGTGGGAGGTTCACATACATATTTTATGCGTCGATAAATATTTGTCAGTACAGACACTTATGATTTATCGCACAAAGATATTAACTTTGACATTGGCAAAATAGAAATAGCTTAAATAGATCAAATAATTGCTACTAGATTTATATGGTTAATCTAACCAGAAGACAAATGCACATCCATCTTATAAAATAAAACATATAACCGTTTGAAATGGGAAAAATAGCTGTTAGAATAACATATACCTGTGCTGAATTTAATGTCCTCGATAACCTCGACTTATGCAGCCCAAGCAGTCGAGATTTAGAGAGGAAGAGAAGGAACGCCAACGAGCGAAGGAGATTAACTCCTAATTTCTATTGCACCAAAAAAATCTCTCTACATTAACATTACATGAATCGGCTTCTATAAGGAGGCAAATTTTACCAAAAAAGAAAGGCTTTAAAATTGATATTATTCAAGAGAGTAGATAATTACGAGAAAATTTCACAGCCGTGATTTCTTAATAATCCCTTTTTATCCCGGCCTAAAATGTGGAAAACAACTTTTTTAAAATAGAAATAAAAACTTTGACTATCTTGATCGAGGGGTAGACGATAGAATTTGGCTCCGAAACTTTGCGAAATCTTCAACTTTGCCGATATTGTCGAGCAATCGCATGTCTCTTTTGACGATGATTTCAAGAGTGATTATAATAGTCATTTTGATACTCCTACTAAAAATTATGACCATTTTATTGTAAAGTGTGTAATTGCTGTTTAATCTCTACTAGGCCTATCTTCCGTGCCCAAATTTGACATAGTCATCTTGCTCGAGCTAATTGGTCGCCTTCTGGGCTACATCATCGACTCTCGGTTCTTATCGAGAATCCAAATTTCAACATCGCCATCTATAAATTTAAAGATATGAAAAGATTGAAAGATTAGTCTAACATAATATATACAAAAATAAATAACAATTATTATATTAGAAATATATGTATAAGTAAAAGTAATAACAAAATACACAGTACAACATAAATCTCAAACATAATAATATATAAAAAAAGAAAAGATAAGCATACTCGAATGGTGAAATACTAAAGAGACACTACTAGAAGCGAAATCAACGACAAAGAGCCCGCCTTTTTCGCCCGCCGCACAACCTGTTCTGGGTGCCCGGGCTACCCGATTTGACGAAGATATTATGCCAATCCGATCGGCCCAGATCCGAGTATGCGTTGTTCGGGCATAAAAGTCTGACTTCGGCTGTACTCCTCAGTCCTGTTCTGCTCACTCCCGCCCAAAAAGAACAGAAGAAAAATGGTGAAGAAAGTCGGCAAGGGGGAGGCGGAGACCCCGGCGGCGAACCCGGAGGCGGAGCAGAGGAAGAAGCTGAAGAGCCTCGCCTTCTCACGGAAGCTCCTCTCCCATGCACCGGTGAAGCAGCTCACCACGCTCGAGGCCTCCAAGATGGTGGTGAAGCAACAGGGCAGGGACGTGATCAAGAAGGGACAGAGGAAGAACAGGTTTCTCTTCTCCTTTCCCGGACTACTCGCTCCCATCTCCGGCGGGAGGATCGGGGAATTGGCCAATCTCAGCACGGGGAACCCCGTGCTCTACCTCGAATTTCCCCAGGTACTGAAAGATGCGCTTCTGTTGTTGTGAGGGTTTATTTGGAGTTAGATGTTAGGGTTGAGATGGATTGCATTGCGTCGTCGTGGGTTCCCGTGGCTAACATCTTTTTTTGTGTAATGTCAGGGTCGGATGAAGTTGTTTGGCACCGTCGTCTATCCGAAGAACAAGTACTTGACTCTGCAGTTTTCGAGATCTTCTAAGGGTGTTTTGTGCGAGGATTCATTTGAAAGCATGGTTGGCATTTACATATTCCTTGCTTAACAGCTTTCTTAGTTGCACTCTTTTCATTTGACTGTGTTTTGATTTTTCAAACTCTAATTTCACTCCTGTTATTTTGTATCTTTTACACTAAACACTTCGTTCTTCGGAGGAAGCATTGCCTCAGGCATGGAACTAGCTTCTTATTGGAATGCTTTTTTTCTGTTCAAGAGGTCCAGCAAGTTCAGAATTACAAGATCCTTGCTTGACTGGCTTACTCTTGGAAACAGATGAAGCGTGTTTGGAAATTGATGAACAAAAAGATGTTGAATAATGCAAATGCTTAGTAGAAAAAAGTTCTAGAGAGTAAGGGATCAGAATATGGAAGGATCGGAAGCATCCTAATCAAAATTTCTTGGTATCTCTTTTCTTTTACTGTTTTACATAGGAGGAGTGTGCTATTGAATATTGATCAGGAAAGATTTACATCCCTAGTCCATTGTCTGGGCCATATCTATAGAGTGCTGTGTAAATGATTTTATAAAATCAACATTAGCAGTTATTGAGTCTTAAAAAGAAGAATGAGCATGTTCAGTCTTCTCCTACCAGTTCGCCTTGACATGTTTCAGGTGTAAAACTTATGCATGGTATGTCACTTTAAGGGACAAGTAGTTTCTCCTGTTCTTATCTATTGCATATAAACAAACTGATTTTGAGGAAAATACAATTTACCAGAGCACACCAACTCTGTTCAACCAACACTAGCATTTTCCAAATTGGTCAAGTCCTTATCCATTAGATATAATCAAGATACAAGCTCTTTCCTCATATCTTTTTTCTATCTTATTTGAATCATTCTACACAAACCTGTATTTAATGAACTGCATTCATGCCAGATTGTATTTTCCGAGGCATGGTGGGTTGGAAGGAAGGAAGACAATCCAGAAGAGATCCAGCTTGATTTTCCAGAGGAATGCAATGTGGTATGCTTGTGAAAGTAATGTCTTTATTTAATTTGAAGGCAGAACATACCTGTTTCATTGATTACTTTTATATATTTTTTTTCAGGGAAATAATGAAGACTTTGATTTTAGAGGTGGGGCTGGTGCAACAACGGGTTCAAAGTCAGATTCCAACAATAAACAGGCTAAAGAATTTGCTGAGCATCTTTCTCCCAATACTGAATTGAGGGAGGATGTCTCTGATGATTCTGATCTGGTTAGAGAGGAAAAAGTGGCAAAAATGTTGGAAGAAACACCAGTAAGGCATTCTTCAAGGACAGCTGGAAAATCATTAAAGTATGTGATTCAAATGCCATGATAAGAGCTTTCATCTTTGTGCTTATAGTAAGCTTGATGACTTGGTATGTCAGTATACTAAATGGGTTGTTTTACTTTGTAAAGACATGATGTATACTGGTTGTCTGTCTATGCTGTTTTATTTTGGAAGAAACTGTCGTCGAGTTCAGAGCATATAGACATTCTTAAAGGAAGAGAAAATTTTGTACAGAAAAAAGTAATATTTTTTTCATGCAATTTTCTACTTGCCTTTTGCAACTAAAACTTCTGATAGGTCCACTTGATAATAAGCTCGGATTTTGTATATTGCATGTGAGTGAAGAAATAATTCATAAATATGCCTGGTTTGTCACCATTTTCCCTTACAGATGCAATATTACTTTGATGATTTAGATATTCTTTTATTCTCTTAGTCATTTATACTTTTCTTGCCTCATGTCTAAATTGCCACACATATATGCTAGTTTACATAAAATTATGCATACGATTTGGTGCCTTCTGCATGTGAGAGTAGGATCTATCTGCATTTTTTTTTATGAAAGGTAAATTGTATCACTGATTTATTCAATATAAATAGAGGTAATACAATTGAAAAAAGGGGGAGAGATTCCTCCGTCAGACTACAACAGAACAAACCACTTACCAGCATAATAAAAAAATGGAAACAACTCAAATGGGTGCTACAGGATTCCTTTTGGACCCATAACTATGCCTATGCTTTGACTGTCCTTCAACAATGTTGTCAGCTCAGATTTGCCATCGATAATGCAATGCACCCTCCATAATGAATCTGCCAGACTTATTCCCTTGTGTTGTATCCTGCTTCCTGCTCACAGCTGCCTATGGATTTCTTCAAAGGGTCACCAGCACTGCTCCTTCTGCAACTGGCCAATATTGCAATCTTTGGGATCTGCATAGAATCTGGCATAGATCTCATGAATGAATTTTTGTTCTCCGGAGCAACATGCATGGGACCCCAAACCAGCCAAGATCCAGCAGATGGCAGCGCAAGGCAAGGCCCCTAACCAGCCTCACGACTTTTGTGACATCCATAGGATCCTGAAGCAACAAAGATGTCATGGACAATCTCTCTGGATTGACATCCACTAGACCCACATCTCCCTCCATCTTGCCTTCTGCATACCATGGAAGGTGTCATATGAAGATTTCCTTGTCTGATACACTTGGAATATCATTTTTTACTTGATATTTTCCTTGTGGAGGCCTGTGAGAATCTCGGATGCTAACTGGGATATTGCATTCCTCACTCCTGCAAGCCACTCCCCTGGTCTTAAGATATTTTGCAGCTGGTGCTGTTCTCTTTTGAAATTTGAATAAGTTTTTACTATGTGGAAACTGCTCAGGTCTGGCTACAGTGGCGATGACTCAACTCAGCCACTCCAAAGCCCTCACTCAACTTTTGAGCTGATGTTGAAACAAAAAAAAAATATATATATATATATATATATATTATATATATATATATATATGTGTGTGTGTGTGTGTGTGGTGTGTGTATGCTACAAAAAATGCATATGTATGTATCAAACAAGAAAAAGGTATGCATGTATATACCCGGAAAAAAAATGTGTGGGAGACGGGGTACAGAACTGTTACCCTAGATCTTGAAATACTACGACAAACGCGAGAGTGGATGGTTTTGCATGGCCGGAGATTTTTCGGGGGAGAAAGGGCTCACCCCAACGTCACATCCACCGCCGTGCTCGCCACTACACGTTCCCTCGAGGTCGTGGTCGCGCTCACATGCGCTGCTGCGAGCCCCTCGCGCATGGAAGGCAGGATCGGAATCGGGATCGGGATCGACCAGGCTCGATCCGATCCTGGATCGGATCGGATCGCAAGATCCCATGGATCCAAGGGAAGTCTGGCCGATCCTGGATCGGCCAGTTTATAAAATGGTTTTTTTGGGGGAAAAAATTAGGAAAATTCAGGAAAAAATAGAAAAAAACAGCAAAATGAGGGAAAATCTGATAAATTGAAAGAACTAATATTTGCATAAAAAACCAATCATACATACATTCATAATATATGAAACATAAGATTGTGTATTATTACACTATAATAATACAAGAAAAGTATAAAATATTAAAGACTTGGTGTATTATTAACCTAAATACCATTTAAGTAAATGTTAAAATTTGTAGTTTCATTTATTTAAGATATTACATGTAAATAAGGAAATATCCCCCATTTGAATCCAATAAAAATATTAAAAAAATCACATCTCTTACTAATAAAAAGTCAACTCTCCATCAAGAAGAAAATCACAATTTTTGTGATTTTATCAAAGTAGCAACTTTCTAATCTCTCATAATTTGACATATTTAAAATTTTATAATTCAATAAGTCTAATAAAATACTAAAAATCTAAAGTCCAACAAAAAAAATCAAACGTGCATATGACTTCTCAAGAAGCCGCTCTCTTACTGACAGTACTAAGTCTACTTGAGACCTCTTAGGATTTGGTCAAACTAAGCTATCATCACCCAAACTCCGAGTGTCATGAGTGGGTGATGGTAGCTCAATTTGACCAAATTCTAGAGGTTTGGATGATGATAACTTAAGTTTGACAAATCCTGAGAGGTCTCAAGCAGACTAAGTGCTGTCAGTAGGAGAGTGGCTCCATTGGAGAAGTCACATGCACGTTTGACTTTTTTTACCGAACTTTGAATTTTTAGTGTTCCATGTGGTTTATTTGAATTATCAAATTTTTAGATAAACTAAATTACGAGAGATTAGAAAGTTAGCATTTCGCTAAAATCACCAAATCGCGATTTTCTTCTTCGATGGGAGAGTTGACTTTTATTGGTAAGAGATATGATTTTTTTGATATTTTTATTAGATTCAAATGGGGGGTACCTTATTTACATGTAATATCTTAAGTAAATGAAACTACAAATACTAACATTTACTTAAATGATATTCAGGTAAATAAGGAGATCCTGACAACCCTGCCTGAAGAGGATCCTGAAGGTAGCTGAGGGAACGACCTGGATCAGTCTGGATCGACTGAATCGAGCCGGGATCGATCGATCCCGGTTCGACTCGAGCGATCCAACTCAGATCCTACTGAGTTGGGTCGATCCAGCCGGAAATGTGGGGTTTTGGGGGGCTTCAGGGGGGAATCGGTCCTTGGGGGGTCGATCCGATCCGGGATCGAGCGATTCTGGCTCGATCCCGGCGATTCTTCCTTCCATGCCCTCGCGTGTCGCCATAGCCACCACGGTGCACCACCTATGCTGCCTACGGACGGTCGTTCAACCCTGACATGGGACGGCACACCATTGTCGTTGTTGCGTCGTCACCACCATTGTTGTGGTATAGACACCACCCTTGCAAGACCATCTTCGGAGACCCGCTGCAATGGCCCGGAGCAGTTAATGCCTTCTCCTCCGTGGTGCACCGCGACTGCCGTCGTTGTTGCCCTTGGGCGTTGCCGCCGTCGCTGCTAGAGACCGTCGGCGGTGCCGCTGCCCAAGAAGAAGAGGAGAGAGAGAAGAAGAAGAGGAGAAAGGGAGGGAGTAGCCGCAGTGGAAGGAGAAGGGGAGAGGAAGAGAAGTGGCGGAGGAGAAAGAAGAAGAGGAGGAAACATAGAGAGAGAAAGAAAAAAAAGGGGGAGGGGATTGGCGGCCTTCCCCCAGTTAAAAAAAAATTGAGGTGAGGGAGGGGGAAAGCCGCCCACGACCCACGGTCGCGTGCGGCGTGTGTGCCCGCAGTCGCGGGCTGCGCGAGCCCGCTCGCGGGCAAACATGCGAGGTCACTCTCGGTGCACGCCCATGACAAGCCGCGCCATGGCCTTCCCCCCCCTCTCCGTTCTCTCTTGCCTATCTTCTCTCTTTCTCTCTTGTAACTCTCATCTCTTTTAAAAGTTATTATTACTTGAGAGAGAGAGAGGTTAAATGAGAGGATTAAAAAAGAGGGGTTTTAAGGAGGGGGTTACGAGGAGAGAGATGAAATGGAGGGGGGGGGGATTAAATGAGAGGTTACAAAGGTGAAATAAAAAGTGGGAGGTGAAAATTACACAAAATGTCACTCTCAAAATCACCCCTCATGCCATTGGCTCCCCCTATAAATACCCATGGGTTCTCATTTGAAAAAAAAGAAGCAAGGTTGAAGAGAGGAGAGATTTGGGAAGAATTGGGAGAGAGGTATTGGAGTTTAGCTCTTGGGTGAGTTCTTCTCCCCAAGGAGATCTTGTGGGGTGGATCTTCCCCCCTTGCCAAGGCGACAGTGCAAGTGTTCTTATTTGCCATTTAGCTCCCAAGAGGACTAAAATTGTGAAAGAGTCCTAATATTCTTAAAAAAAAAGAGACTCTTGGGTGAGCACTCTTTCTCCCCAAGGAGTTATACAAGTTTGCCCTTTGAGATACACATTTGCAATTAACACCTTTTGGTATTTCACAATGTAATCCTTGTCGGTCCTAAGGATTTCTTTTGCACATTAGTCCTTGGACTTAAAAAAAATGTGCAAATATGTCCTTAAGGCCGTAAAATGATAAATAAACCTCTGAAATTGTAAAAAATGACATTTGTGCCCTTATGTTCCTCAATTGTTCTCAAAATTGTGAACTCCAAGTTTGTAAACTTATTCTTGTAATCACCCCTTGTGGTGCAAGTTTTAAATAAATGATATGCACATTTTTTTCCGTTCTTGCAAGTATGATCGGGCAATGTTCATGGCGTCATGGGTGGTTAATCAAGGGTTGTTGGTACACACCATGTATCAATGTAATTAAAGTTGACCGAGGTCAATGGATAGAGGTCAAAGGAATGAACCTATGCTTGAATAAGTCAAGCCTAGCGAAGTCTACTCCCGTGGACTTTGAGACCTTCCCTTAGCCGTTCTTTTTTTGGTTAATATGGCATTTAAAAAAAATTCCAAAAATAAATAAATAAACAAACAAACAAATTATATTTTTTTGGCGTAAAATTTCGCCCCCATCAGCTGATTAGTTCCTTTTCCACTGAGTGAGGTCACTTGATAGACTTGGTCCTCTTGAACCCCTATTTAACATTCTCCCATGCAGAAGCATTCCGGACCTCTTCCCTGTACTGCCATAACCCCATGCATGAGATTCAACCACAATAACTATCCAGTAACACTCACTATACCAACAAAGGAATCTGTGGCAACTTCAACCAGTAAACGAGCATATTGCAAGGCGTACCATGTTCTTGTATTTTTCTCCGGACCAACTAATTTTCAAAATGATAATACCATGCTTGAGAACACTTCTACACACCACTAGGGCGGTGGAAACCTGTGCAGACAACACCAACACAGCAGACCTTGTGGAACAACCTTGTCATCCAACGTTAATGGCATATGTCTAATTGAGAGAGAAGCTGTTTTGAGACACGAGCTTTGGACCCTACTTCTTTTAGGAAAATTTTAAAAGAATTTGAGGAGAACATACTCATATCTATGGCATTCTGCAGAGCTTCCAGAGCCTAGAGAAAAGAAGCGAACCATGGTGCTTCAACTACAATGCCCTGCATTCTTATATCCAATGCCCTTGTTCTGCACGAGATATCATTCCATGCCCTTCACCTCAACCAGTTTTGATGATTGCTGCAGACCTACAACTTGATAAACATCCATGGGTTATACAAGCACATGGTGTTGCTGACTTCTAGTCCTATGCCTTATTTGTTTATACTTCTATGGCACGGTTTGTTAATACAGCTTCTTGCCTGATGGTCTTTCCCAAGTCACTTGGAGCAAAGGTTTGACATAGGGTGTGGGTTCCCAACATTTCCAGCGGCAGCAGAGAAGGCCCGGCTACCTATTTGTACATCATTCCCCCTTGGGCTTTCCCTTGTTCATGGCTATTCCATTGTCACATTCAAAATCTATATATTCATAATCTATCTGCATTTTCATCAAGAAGACTTTTTTTGTACCCTTCTAGAGTCTACACAGACTGCATAACTGTTCTGGGCATGGTTGTAGGTTTCGCCCGAAACCGAAACTGACACGCCAAAATGTGTCGGTTTCGGCCTTGGGCGACACGAAACCGGACCGGAACACTGTTCCAGTCTGAGACTTAAAAAAAAAAAAAAATTAATGGTTTCGGGCGAAACTCGAAACCGGTATCGCCCGGTGTCGGCCCAAAACTGCCGACACTGGGTGAAACCCGACGCGACCCGTGACCCCCTCAGATCTGAGATCTGAGGCAGAACTGGGGGGGAGGGGGTCTGTTGGTTTCTGCTTTGAGTGTTGAGGGCACACATTTGAGAGTTCGGGCTCCACATTCCAACAATAAGTACATATGTTTGACTGTTTTAGGTTCCAAGCATGCTCCTAATTGTCTTTCATGTCATTCTACTTACAAATCTTTATGCATCTAATATCCCATTAACATATCACCCACATATATCTATCACTTAATCCATTTTTTTTCAATCTTATATGCATGTCCACTGGTTTTGTTTTGTGTGTTGTGATGAATTTTTATATATTTTTTCAGATTTATTTGAGTTTTTTACTTTTTTTTTTTTTGCATTTTTTGTGGTCTTTTATAGGTTTCGGACGCTTTCAGACCCACCTGAAACCGAAACCGAAACTGGCTCCCTCATCCTTGGTTCTGGGCCATTTAGCTGCTTACTGTCTGCTATGTTTCATGTGGAAATAATCTTGCGGAATATGATAGGAGGTATCCATTGGCTCCACCAGAGACGCAGACCATAAATGAAATTAATAAGGGGTCTCATCATGTAATTGTTTTTCATAACATCTGAAACAAGGTAAGTAGGATGCTCTTAGCATCTAACTTTAATATAATCCTGCAGTAACTGCAAATTTGCTACTCTCTTCAATGACAGTCCTCATATTGACAATCATCCTTTTGTGCATGCCATTAATCAAATTAATATATTCTTTCCACCTTGATTTCTAGTCGTATTCCCATATAATAGGTTTATGTCTTGTCTGCGTCTGAGACTATTTCATGGTAACAGTTTACATGCTCTACTTTGATGTTTGAATTTATTGAATATAATATAAAGAACCTATGGGCAATGGATGTTGGACAATCTATAACCAGGGTGAATCGAAGAGAAAGCAAAAGTTGATTGCTGAAGGTTAGAAATCTAATGCTCTTTATTGTTCTTGTTCTTCTCCTCTTCCCTATTCAGTTATGCAGAATCTTCTGGAGATGATTCTAATGGTAGTGCTGCAGACAAATCTGAAATGGCGGACGAGGTTCAGACTGAAATTGGCGGTGCAGTGAAGAGTTCCAAACTTACCAATATCCAGATTGTATCATTTACATTCACACTTTTTTTGTAATATTATCATACTGTCTAACTTTGCCAAATAGTCAGATATTTCTCATTACCTTTTCTTCGTAATAAGTCTCTTTTACTGTTTTTGCATTAGTTTGTGGTCCTTGACGTTTAACACAAAATGAAGATTGTGCCCTTGAAATATCGCACTCTCATGAGGAATATGAAGAACTAAAGATGCGGTCCACAGGAAAAGTTAAAGATCATCATATAGGAAGTTCTGATGAAAAGTCTCTCGGCAAACGAGGTTCCCTAGTGCAGGCTACTTTATCCACCCTGTTTGACAAAGTAGCAAAGGTGAGAAGCTTATAAAACCAAGGTGGTTTTGTTGTGGATGGTTTATCTGACTGGTCTTTTTTGTTTAATATATGCACTTTTGCGTGCTAGTGTTCTTCTATTTATCTGTAAAATGTTATTCTGATCATGGGTGAAGTAACTGCACTCTTAAGGTAATATCTTGACCTCACTGAACATTTACCTGTGTTTTTTATTGATGATCTTAGTTGTTAATTTTGGAAACGTAGGTAGGATTTTACAAACTTGGATGGGTCAATTCTGGATATATCATCTACTTGCTACCCTTTTCTTGTATAATCATATGACATTAGTCGTAGAGGGTTCCTGTAGTGAATTGGGATAGGCCCCTGGGAATTCGGAAGAGTTAGTAATTAGTCTGGTGAGATGAACAAGAAACTGGAATTAAAGTACAGTATTTACATGATACGTGTTCCAAATGTTAATACAAGTAAAGGAAATCAAAGTACATCTACTACTGGGGCATACCATATACAAAATTATCTCTAATGTTTTGGCAAGAAGACTGAACAAGGTGATGGATGCTTTGGTAGATGGTTATTAGGGGGCCTTCCTCAGGGGAAGATAGATACAAGAGAACTTTCTTGTGGCGCATGAATGTCTCCATGCTATGAAAATGTAGAGGAAAAGAGGCATAGTTCTCAAGTTGGATTTTGAGAAAGCATATGACAGTGTTAGTTGGAGTTGTGTTTGTCAAGTGCTGGCAAAGATGGGATTTCAGAAAAAGTTGATCTGGTGGATCAAGCAATGTATTTCTGCTGCGTTCTCCGTGCTCATTAATGGGCATCCTTCTGCCACTTACGTTAGTGGGAGAGGGCTCAGGCAGGGCAATCCCTTATCCCCACTTCTCTTTGTTTTGGTGGCTCAGATCTTTGTTTCAAAGAGATGAGGCGGAGGGCATTGTGCGTGGCTTTCACATAGGTCAGGATTTCAGTATTTCTCATTTGCAGTATGCAAATGATACTATTTTGTTCCTAACCGATGATCATCAGTAGCTCATTGATGTTAGACTTGTGTTAGAGATGGTACAGTATCATAGGGCTAAGGGTGAGTTACAATAAGACCCAGGTGGTTGGGATTAACAAAGAAGACACAGCGGTGGCTAGAGCAGCATGTTTGTTTGGGTGCCACATAGGGTCCTTCCCATTATCTTACCTTGGTCTGCCTCTTTCTCCGAGAGACATTCACTGCAAGGATTGCCAGGTGGTGGTTGGTAGATTTGAATCTAGACTGGCCGGGGGAGTGGAAGGTTAGACTGTTTTCTTCTGGGGGTCGGTTGGTTTTGTGCAGATCAGTGTTGGATAGTTTGTCAGTTTATTTCCTTTCTATTTTCAAGATCCCAAAGATAGTGGTGAAAAAGTTGGAGGGCATTCAGACAAGATTTTTCTGGCATGGGAATAGAAGTAGGGAAAGTGGGTGGCATGATTTGGCCTGGGGGAGAGTGTGTCGGCCAAAGGAAGCAGGGGGTGGGTATCAAGAATATTAGAAGTTTTAACTTGACTTTGCTTAGCAAGTGGCGGTCATGGAAGGCAGGATCGAAATCGGATCGGGATCGCCCAGGCCCAATCCCGATCCGATCCGGCCGATTCCCAAGCAGAATCACCTAGAATCGGCCAGAATCGGCCAGAATCGGAGGAGTCGGCTTGGATCGGTCATAGCCGATCCGATCCAGAATCGGCCGATTCCGATCCGATCTGGTTGATTCTGCCTTCCATGGTGGCGGTGGAGGCTATTGGGCAAAAGAGGGAGGATTATGATTTCAGTTTATCTCTCAAAGGTACTATATTTTTGCGAGGGTGTGGGACATTTTCCTACACATTTATATTGTGTTTCTCCTATCTGGAATTCTGGAGAGGTATATTGCAGAGTGCGGATTTTATCACAGCCAGTGTCAGGTGGCAGTTGGGGAATGGGCAGAAATGTTTGTTTTGGCAAGATAGATGGTGTGGGGATTGGTCTCTTGCAGAGGCTTTCCTATCTTTATTTTTTGTTGTAGGCATGGTAAGCAATCTTGCGAGAATCTCGATCTCGGCCCCTTCTCGAGAAACAAGAACGCCGGATGTGTATTTTCATTTTTCTCTCCGTAGGATTTTACTTTAAGCATAAAAACATTTAATTCATGACATGTGAACCCATGACAAAATATCTTATTTATCTGAATATTGCAGTGGACCATGATTAAGACTTAGTTGCTGTCAGTAGGAGAGTGGCTCTTTAGAGAAGTCATATGCACGTTTGATTTTTTTCATTGGACTTTCAATTTTTAGTGTTTTATTAGGTTTATTTGAATTATGAAATTTTTAGATGGGTCAAATTATGAGGGATTAGAAAGACACTATTTTGATGGAATCATCAAAATCACGATTTTCTTTTTGGATGAGAGAGTTGACTTTTTATTGGTAAGAGATATGATTTTTTTGATATTTTTAATGGATTCAAATGGACGGTACTTCTTTATTTACATGTAATATACTTAAATGATATTCAGGTATATAAGGGGATCCTGACAACCCTGCCTGATCCTGACAACCTTGCCTGAAGAGGATCCTAACCCTAACTACACATCTCGGCCTTCTCGTTTCTCGGGAAGGGGCTGAGATCGAGATTCTCTCGAGATTGCTTACCATGGTCCACTGTGATATTCAGATAAATAAGATATTTTGCCATGGGTTCCCATGTCATGAATTAAATATTTTTATGCTTAAAGTAAAATACTACATAGAGAAAAATGAAAATGCACATCTTGAATCCCAATTCCCACACTCTTGTTGTATGACATATGTGAACCTATGTCATCTATGTTTGAGACTTGAGAATGTATGCAATATCTATGTTCCTTAAAGAATTATCAATGTGAACCTATGTGATCCACATTTTTATGTTATCCTGATCTCTCGAGATCTTACTGAGATCTCTTCTCTTTGACGCTTCCGAGACGAAGCCGAGATCTGATATGGCAAACCTTGGTTGTAGGTAGGAAGGGGTTTTAGTGTCTCAGGCATATGATCACCAGTTATTAGGGGGTGTTTGGGCCCCCACCTTTAGGTGGTCTCTTTCACCACAGGAGATGGAGCGGCTACAGATCCTTTTAGCTTTTCTTCTGGATTTCAGGCCTTAAGCTGGATTGTTCGATTCTTGGGCTTGGAGGTGGAAGACAGGTAGGGGTGTACACGGTTCGGTTCAGTTCAAACCGAAATCCAATTTTTCTGGTGTTTTTTTGACGTTTTTCTAAAAAAGTGGCAAAAAGTTGCGTTTTCTAGTGGTCGCGAGTTTCGAACTCGCGACCACCACGCGCGCGGAGGGCGCGCGACGCCGCCCTCCACTGCGCTACCCTTTTTTTGTATAATTCTATTATTTATATAATTATATATATATATATTCGGTTCATTTTGGTTTCCCAGCCTCAAACCGAACTGAACCACCAAGCCCATGAAACCGAACTGAACCGGCCGGTTCGGTTCAGTTTTTCGATTTGGACCATATTTTGTACAACCCTAAAGATAGGAGGAAAATTCACCATACGGTCAGCTTACCAGCCCTTTCAGACGGCGGCTTGAGATATCCTTGGCTTTCTCAAGTGTGGGCACCAAAGAGCCCGTTAAAGATGAAGGTGCTCATATGGAGGATATCTTATGGATGACTACCCACATGTGATAAGCTGGCCCAGTTTCTTTAGAACATTTCCACCCGGTGTTGCTTGTGTGAAGAGGCTGAAGAGGAGTTGGATCATATTTTCACTTCATGTCTTTTTGCCAAAACATTATGGGAAAGGATTGGTTAGCGGACCCAACATCCTTTTGGGATGTGCCCTTTGGTGCAACATCTGATGGCTAATTGGCACAGGAGGTGGAGGATCAAGGGAGGCAAAATTATTTTATGGCTCATCTTTCATGCCACTCTTTGGGCACTATGGTACGAGAGAAATAGTAGGATTTTTAGAAGGGAAGCAAGGTCAAAAGAGAGGGATTTTGATTTTGTTTGTGAGAAAGTGATTTTTTGGGCAATGCAAAATTGTAAATTGGGTGGGGGGGGCATAAGTCTTCTCTCTTTTTATTATTGGGGAATTAAGGGGACACACTAGCTTGGTGTTCTCTTCTTTAGTGGTTGTCTTTTGTGGGGTAAAGTTTCTATAGAGGTTTTTGTAGTTATATCTCTACACTTATACATTCTTTTCTGATTTATATATTTTGTGGTACCATCCACATTTCCAAAAAAAATGTGGGATATATCAGGAGGAAGTACACAAATATCATTACTGGTGCAAGGAGGTTGCCCTCCATAATCTATTGACTAGTTTGGGGGTGGGCACTATGCACCATGGATGACAGAATCGGAATTGAGGTCTGGATCGGCCTTGGCCAATCCCGATCCGAATCGGGCGGTAATCGGCCGATCTCCGATCCGATTTGACCGATTCTGCCATCCATGCTATGTGCGTGAGCCCTCACCTGCAAAATTAGGGAGTCTACCTCACGAAGTCATAGGCTCAATAGGGATCTTCAAATCTCATCACTTAACCAAAATAGTGTACAATAATAAACAATAAAAATAACAGTCATGGTAGTGAAATTAAGCTAAATAGGAATATATTGACTACGTTAGGAACCACAAGTAAGGTAAAGAATTGGCAGCGTAACAACTAACATGATAACAAAGCATGCACACACAGAGAGAACCAGCGACAAGGTAGTACACTTAGGCGTCGTTTGGAGACGCGTTAGAAAAAAATTTAAAATTTAAAATATCTAACATCACATCCACTTCGAAACGACGCTAACCGCCCTTGGCTTTTGCGCAGTGCTGATTTCACAGTGAGGAGAGATACAGAGACAGCGCATTGTCTCTCCCCACCTTTTCAAAAGCAGCCTCCACGCCGCTTTTGAAAAATTTCCACGGGATGTGTCTGACCGTGAAACGCGGCTTGTTTTTTTTTTTTTTAACCCCTTCGCGCGTCCAGCACGGAACGATGCGGAAACTCCTCCGTACTGGCGCGAATGGGCGAACGCTGATTTGGGCGATTTTACTTCTTCAGAAGCTATTCCAAACGCTGCCTTAGATCGAGACTTGTCAACCCCTACAATAGTCGACCTCTGGTCTGGCCACACACACTAGCCTTAATGAGAGAGAATTAGCGACAAGGTGCTACACTCAGGCTAGCACTAGTCAACCCTGCAATAGTCAACCTCTGGTCTAGCCATACACACACTAGCCTCAGTGACAAGGAAAACAATACTATTAGTCTTGTATTTAGGTGTGCCACCTAGTGTCTCACCTCCTAACTACTGCCTTCCATCTAACCACCTCCAAATGTACGAAGTGAGACATGTGAGGGCTCAACACTGACAACTCAGCTATAGCTTGGTCGAGCCATAGTCACACGTTTAACCACCTCTATCTAAGGATGCGAGTATCGGTTTAAACTCCGTTTCGGCTAGGTCTGAAACCGATATGTTTCGGTGTCGGGCGGTATTGGACATATCAATTTCAGTGAGTTCAAGTGATTTGGCCTTAAGGGATCTGTTTAAGCCGGTATTGGACATATCAGTTTCGGTATTGGCTAGGGCCGAAATCAATACGTTTAATCGATACGTTTCAGCTGAAACGTATTGGTTTCGGCCGATACTCCCATCTATGCCCCTATCAGGCTCCGGAATCTCATCAATTGAGACATGTGAAAAAGGTGGGACTAGTTGGGAGCCGTGGCTTCTCAAATTCCCCACATTGTCCTCTCCCCTAGCCACGTGTGCACACAAGTGATCTACACAAGACATGGCTCCAACCACTTATCCTCAGCTTGGATGTAGGTTCAAACAATGGGGCATCTAAGAAAATAGCTCCAAACTGGTCGTTCCCAAACACAAGAAATAAAACCCCCGACCTCTCCCTCGGTCGGATCGTGCTCGAAGCACTAGGATACTTGACTAGTGGGATGTTACCCTAGGCTTGTAGCACCGACAGCTGCACAACTTTGAATGTATGGAAAACCATTGAAACAACATAATTAAACTCACTGTGAACGTGTCAAGGTAGGTTGACACGTTAATGCCAGAATGTGTAAGGGAAGGTTGATGCCTACAAAACACGCGAGGCCCTTGTGACGAGACTACAAGAAACCCAAAAAACCTCTTGACAACGGATCCTCCCAAAAACCTCGGGGAACAAAAGGTCAAGCGTACATGGTTAACCAACCAAAACAAGTTAGGGGTCACTAACGCCTCTACGGGAACATGTCACAGTCAGCTAACACCTCCAGACTCGCCACAAAAAAAAAACCTCAGAAAAAATCCGAAAAGCATCATCCTTGGGTGATGCATTTAGAATGTGTCACCACCCCATGACGTCACTAGACTCGGTGCAAATGGAATTCTGGGAAAATGGGGTATAGACGTGGTAGGTTCGGTCAACGCGTCACACCAAGCTAATGTATCTATACACAGGCTCCGAACAGAGTCTTCGCTCTTCTGGCAGCCCCAAATCCAACATCAAAGACCACACATGTTGGAGGGGAAAATCGCAATAACAAGGGTAAAAGAGGAGGAAATCACCCCATACACTTCAACAAACATGCACTACTATCACGGGGAAATCAAGAGAAACCGAACTTACTCATCACCCTTAACATGGAGATCCCCCAAAACAAGGGAATACACCCCAAAATCTCTCCCCTAAGCATGCTTCTAGTGTGGGAAACCTCGAGCATTCGAACTTAGGAAGTCGCCCGAGCTCAAAATTGAAGATCCAAACTCGTCATGGCCTTCTTGTAGGTTGGCCGCCTCCTCGTCGTTGCCACCTCATCCACCACCACCACCACCACCACTTGAAGCCGAGCATTATGCTGTCGCCACCCTTGTCCACCAACCGTTGTCGATTGCCGAAGGGAGTGGAAGAGGAGGAGAGGATGGGATTCAGTTGAGGGAAATGAGGAAGAAGAGGGTGAGAGTTGGAGGGGGTCCCTATGTAAAGCCCAATAGCCTAAACGCGTCAATATGCATTTATACGTCTTGTTGGAAATGCGTCAACGCAGTCTGATGCATTCAGAACGCATTCCTCTACCCTGAAGCCTTATTTGTTAGGTCTGTCTGACACCTGACACACAAGACTGGCTTCCGGAAGGTTGACCAATGCACTATCAAACTCATACTTCTGACCAGATGCGTTCTCCGCCATGCGGGCTGCCACCTTGAGCTCAGAGTCAAACATCTGGCAGTTGATCAGCGCACTACGGAAACCTGTCATGTCTCCTAGATGTGACTACTATCGGCCAATAGGGGTCTGACACCTCGGTCAAAACACCCTGACACCTTGACTCCACTACAAGACAAACAACATAAATGTGTCACTCTAGGCTGATGCATTCAAGACTCATCAGATCGGGTTGACCCGTTAAAGCATCTGCCACAAACACCCAATAATCAGCTACTTCCAGGTTTGAAAATGGGTCTCACATTCACCCAAGGCTCGACGGAACCCGAACCGACCCACTAACCGGAATACTCAGAATTTGGAAGACCTGAGACATCACAGTTCTTATGATCTAAAACTCTTTTTCATCAGGGCTAATGTAATTATATTCTTGCATTAATAGCTTCTCATCACAAAATAAGTTTTCTGTAACCTTTGAGTGAATATTTGTCCCTATGTTATTTCATTCATCATCAAGCACCTGTTATGTGATTACATGCACAAAATATGTTGCATTTCAGTATGGCCTGTGCAAAATGTACAATGGGGAGCCATGATTACAGCTTTTTGTTCTTTCTTAGAAGGATTATGCAATTTTGTCCACCAATGCAGTGGACAATTATCAAAGAGGAATGAACCCTTTAGATTTCTAATTGATCTGACATTACCGGATACATATGTGTAGATTAAATATGTATAGGTCAGCCTTTACATCCGCTAGTTAGTTCTCGGAAACAACTAATTTTACTCCTAACATTCAAGCTGGAGTATGCATTTTTTTTTCTATGAATATTGTTACATCTCTTATGTGATTCCCTGAAAATTAATTGCTTTCTTATGAGGTTTTGTGACTTACAGAAATCTAAAAGTACTGCCGATGGTTCTTCAGCGTTGCAAGGTAATTCTCTCAACTTCTCCCGTTGTTTTCATTGCTCTCTTGACTGCAGTATTCATTTCTTAACCAGATTCTGACAGTAAGAGGCCAAAGAACAACTCAAAGCAACCCAGTAAAGCAGTGAAGGTTGGTAATGCAACTTATTATTCTAGTTGAGCACTAGGTTAGGTTAATCTTCTATTCAAGTAAAATTTCCATGCATCATTATGGGAGGGACCCGTGGCTCTGGCCTCTTGGGGCCTAGTGTCCTATTTTTGATTTGATACAGTATGATATGCGCCAACTTACTCGTCACTGTGATTATTCAGAACAAGAGTTCTCTGTAGAAGATGATAAATTTTGACCTTGTTTCTGTAAATATCTTGACATGTGCTTGAAGCTTCATCATTCTGGTAAGAATATGAGTGATGTGTGATATAAATCACGTATTATGATTGTATTTCATGCATGTACATAAAATGTTTTTAGTTTCTTAGGTGGTTTCCATCAGAATGTACTTTTGTGCACGTGTTTACTAGTTTTTTTAAATCTTTCTCTTTTGGAATACTGGTTGCATGAAAAAGGAAAATTAATCTTGAAGTATGTAAGTCTATACAAATCTTTAATGGCTCTGTACGATATCCAAATAAGACCCGAAGCTTTTGCTATTTGCATCATGTGACTGCTGGCTGCTTTGATGCAAAAAAATTCTATAATTGTCAACAAAGTTGTTTCTTTGTTTTTATTTATATCTGTCTTTGTTGACTCTCTCAGAAAAGACAGTATGTTTTAGCGGTTCATTGGTTCGTAAAACTATGGTTCTGGTAAGGTCAGGACCATGGCCATCCATCTCCGGTTTGCCAGCCAATAAGATCATTGAGATAGACCAAAACGAGTTAATTCCTGGATAAACCTGAACACCAGTTTGCTTTTTTTCCTTCAAATGCCAGACCCATGCTGTATTCGTCCCTGCAGAGTATATTTTTTCTGCCTAAGTTTTCCCGTTTCCCTTGGCCCTCTTTCCTAGGGAAACCCCCATTTTTCAGTTGCATGATGAGCTTGCTTCTCTTCATGCTTCTATGCCCTCCCAATGAGGAGCTTTGCACCCTCTTCTTCAGTTCTTCCTCAGCTGTGATTGTTTCTGGGATGGATGGACATCCCTGTCATGGAAAGGGCCTGTAGAGTTTCCTCTGAGTGAACTTGCTGTGTAGTGTGACTAGTGTCTACCTTTTTTTCATATTTTTTTCCTTTTTCTCCATTTAGCCCACTCATTGCAGGAGGGATGGACTTCTCGTGGGTGCACAATGATTGGCTCACTCAATTTAAGGCTCCAATCATTGTGTTCTCACTCTTTTGCACATCCATTGCTGTGATCTCCTTGTCTGGTAACATTGTGAAGCAGGATCCCCGCCATTGGTGCTGGTTGGCATTTGTTTTGGGACAACTATCTATGAGTAGACTCTAGATTTGGGTATTCCTGGAATTCCAAGTACCTCATTCACCTCATGTTACATATTTTATCAAGGCAACTGGAATAGCATTCCTTGCTCCTATACATTCTGGGTAGAATAAGACCCTTGTTTCAAATGAATCAAATCAGATTGAGGTTATTCCAGTATACTCTATCCAGGCATAACTATGGCTGGGCAAGAAGGCTGAATCAAAAGTAAATAAAGTCTTCAAAAGTAAATAAAGTCTCGAATGCGTGCGTGTGTGTGCGAGAGAGAGGTGAAGAAAAGAGGAACCACTGTGTTTTTCCTCAATTCCCCAAAAATGAACATTCATTGCACCATTTGAACTCCACCATACACGTGTGGAACAAGACAGCCTTATTTACCTTTCATTTAGCCCTGCTAACGGCTGGGCAAGAAGGCTGAATCAAAAGTAAATAAAGTCTCGAATGCGTGCGTGCGTGCGTGCGTGCGTGCGTTGCGTGCGTGCGTGCGTGCGTGTGTGCGAGAGAAGGCTGAATCAAAAGTAAATAAAGTCTCGAATGTGTGTGTGTGTGTGTGTGTGTGTGCTGAATCAAAAGTAAATAAAGTCTCGAATGCGTGCGTGCGTGCGTGCGTGCGTGTGCACGCACGCGCGTAGAAGCAGTGAATGAGTTACTACAACTTTATCCTGGACACACACACACACATATTGGAAAAAACCCTAAAGCAGTGAATGAAAAAACCCTAAACCCGTAGAAGCAGTGACCTGGACAGACTAGAAAAAACCCGTAGAAGCAGTGAATGAGTTACTACACCTTTATCCTGGACACACACACACACACACACACACATATTGGAAAAAACCCTAAACCCGTAGAAGCAGTGAATGAGTTACTACACCTTTATCCTGGACAGACTAGCCGACACATATTGGAAAAAACCCTAAACCCGTAGAAGCAGTGAATGAGTTACTACACCTTTATCCTGGACAGACTAGCCGACTAGGGTTTGCCTCTCTGAAGTTGTCAACATAGTTGGCTCCAGTGATTTGATGTTAATGAAGAGAGACAATAGGGATGCTATGGGACATCTTGCTCACTATTTCATCTTTGCAGTTAGGATTTGGAAGATGTTAATTATGAACATGGTTAGTTCTGGGATGATACTGGATTAGGAAAATTGGCTAGACAATTTCCTTATCTTTTGTTTATTTTATACATTTGTTAGTAATTGAATTATGGTGTTATTCATGTATATATAAATAATGTTATTCACCAAAAGCATTAGATTTATCCTCTTGTAGCTTTATCATTGAACCTGAATTCTGAACCTCGTGCATTACCCTTGTATCACCTTATAAGAAAATGCTATTGCTTTTGTTCATGTTATAAATCCAGTTGCATGGCCAACAGATGGAATCTCTGATGTTTCATATTTGCAGGGCAAGGCTCTTGAAAACAAGAAGACTGAAACGGGTGGGAACAAACCAGGTCATGTTCCTTCAACAATTTTTTCACACTGAAATTTTACCCTTGTATTCCCACATCATCTTCATTTTCTCAAGACTTTTTTATTTGTGTAGACAGAAACAGTAACATAAGAATAATGTTATAAGATGAGTACATAGTTGTCAAGGCAGCAACACTACCTAAGGCATGCTTGGGGTTGGGGTAGCCTGTGCGCCCAGGCAGTTGAGCATCCACTTAAGTGGAAACCTTTTCTGGATAGCCCTCTTAAGTAGGAGACCCATATCAGTAATAGCAAAAAACAAATAAAATAAAATAAATATCTATATTTGATTGTCTATGTTCCTGTCAATGTGCAATTAAATGGAAGTATAATGTGAACAATTAAATTGATGGTACATTGTACTTATTCTAAAAAAAATGAGCAACTAAATGTTTGTAACAAAAAAGAAATATAATCACCCAGGCAGTTGAGCATCCATTTAAGTGGAAACTTTTTCCGGATAGCCCTCTTAAGTAGGAGACCCATATCAGTAAAATAGCTAAAAACAAACCAATGAAATAAATTATCTATATTTGATTGCCTATGTTCCCGTTGATATGCAATTAAATGGAAGTGTAATGGTAGCAACTAAATCGATGGGACATTGCACTGGACATTGCACTTATTCTAAAAAAAAATGAGCAACTAAATATTTGTAACAAAAAAGAAATATATTAGAGGGTTGTACAAATCCCATCATGAGGAGAAAAGCTGAACTTTGAGTCTTGTGTTATTATCCCTTCCTCCCCTCTTAGATTATTCATTTATGTATTATCATTTAATTGTGGAAAGTTGTTTAACTATTTATCTATCCTTTGCTTGCTCTATCCCATCCTTACACATTTATGTGTTATCATTTAATTGTGGAAGGTTGTATAATTATCTACCTGCCCTTTCCTGGCTCTATCTCATCCTTGAAACCTGCATTAATTACTTTTATCTGAAACAGGTATTCTCTCACATGTTTTTCTTGGTCATAGTATTTGATAATGATATGTCCAACATTTATGTTGTCTCTCATACTAACACATCATGTCGTATACATATATATTTATCAACTTCACAAAAGAATGCAATACTTCATCCTTATTAACTCAGTTTTTAGGTATCATTTTATTTGCTATGCTTAGCTATTAGTTCTGTAATCCAACATGAAAACAGGCATTTTGGTCTTTTTAACAGTTTTAAGTTATTTCTTTGTGTTTTAATGTCTGGAAATTGTCACAGTCAGAACTGCCTATGTTTCATATTTTATCATATATGACCTCTTCATTCTGGTCAATCAATCACCTGCCTTGGGGAAGATCTCATGCACCAGCCTCTTCCTCTTTCTTTTCTTCCTATGAGTTCAATCTACCATTCCAGTTAGAAGCGTTAATCATAGTCAAGATAGTTATTTTTAATAAAATAACTTTTGTTTAATTTTGTAAAGAGGTGTAGTGGTTTGGCGTATCGAATCGGATCGGCCCGATTCTCCCGAATCGGGGCGAATCATGGAAAACCCGATTCTCAATTCCATCGATTCGGTCCGATTCGCCTCATATATATAATATTATTATATCATATTAGTAATATATATTGTACATTATAAATATCATATATATGATATATTATATATATAATATATATTATACCCATGAGAATCGATCCGATTCGGATCGATTCGGGTCGATTCGGGGGGAATCGAATCGGATCAAGAAAAATCCGATTCGCCTCCCGATTCCGATCCGGAAAACCATAGTTTAGAGTAGCTTGTAGGCATGAGCACTTGGATGTCAACTTGGATGCCTTTCTGGCGTATGTAAATGGTGTTCAGTACCACTAGTCGCAAAGGATATACTGCCTAGGCTCAGTTGGTACTGGCTGGGGGGTAATGTTGTTTATTTGGATTGTGCCCTACCACTGTGGTAGGGACCTCAAGAAAAAAGACACACTGCCTAGGGAATCATAATGACAACCATACATAGGCTTACTACAATTTTCAGACAATAAATATGTTGGTTCTGGCATCTTAAGGTGGTCTTGTGTCATGTGCAGGGGTTGGCTCTTCAGCAAAGAAAAGGCAACGTCAGGTACTTCTTGATGAAACAATTCTATATTTTCCGTTATGCAGTGATGACACTTATCAACATGTGTTTTGTTGTTTATCTCGTCCTTGGGACTCATTTAGTAGCATTGCAATTTTATACTATGATCTCACAGGAGTTAATTCCTTACTCTCTGAATATGTGTAGCACTGGGAACATTTATTGAATATTTATTGATCATTTATGCATTGCATATTTCCTTGCTTGGTGCAATGTGCCAATACTATTGTTTTTCATGTGGGGGAATGGAGGGAAGATTAAAGAATTTTGATGACATAATCCACCAAAACAACTCACGACCTTCTTGGGGGATTTGCATATGAACAATTTTAGGATGGAAATTTCATGTTTATCACTTCGGCATTTGAATTTGCAGATATATTATCAGGAACATCTACTATGTGCCAGAAGACCAGAGAAATGGTCTTTTTGTATACATCCCATTGGTCTTTTTGTGCACAAAAAAAATCACCATCTTTCAAGAGGTGGGTTTCTAGATCTGCTAGGTAGTGGCCCTGGGCTCTTAGCCTCTTACCAAGGGATGCTGGGTGTGTTATGAAGCCAGTAGAAAGGGGATGGAAGTCTTGAGGGATATAAAACTAAAACTTCCTTAACTGGGTTTGCAAATTTCATATATAGATTAGTTCATATAAGTCACCCCCTGCACTGGGTGCAAAGGAGTTTAGATATACACTTTTTATTTGGGTGGAATGGAAGTAGGCTGGGTCTTCTTTGTGGGATTTTTTTTTTTTGGTTTGGGGGGGGGGTGGGGGAGGGACAAGGGGAATCAGGATTAAGTTGCACAATATATTTGTTGAACGTCCGCTTATAATATCTGTTGCTGGCCACCTTTGTAAAGAAAAAAAACTGGAAAAAGGATGAATTAATCCTATGGTGCTGCTAATTAATTGCCTTGCTATGTAAATGTTTGACCATCAAACAGAATAATGGAACTTTAGATCCTACATGGTATGCCGTATTGAGCATAGTCGATGGTGAAACTATCTTCATCTTTAGATAGTGGATTGCACCACCAAATTTTAATGGTGAAAACTTATTGATTACAGCACGAGGATTTCTGTGTAACATAAATTGCATAAAGTAGGAAATGATTATGAAAATAATTCTGTGAAGGGTTGGTGGCTTTAACTATGTTATGTGCACCTTTTTGCTGATTAATGAAATGTGACCTTTTGGTTGCATTAAAAAAAAGGATGGTGGGTTGTTTTCCATTCTTGTCTATTTTTCCTCTTCAAAATCTGTTGACTCTTTTTCCTCTACAATTATGGCATTGTCTCTGCCACATACCTGAGATGATATCCATTACTCTAATAGGTTCAAAATGACGAAGATATAGAAGATATTTCAAGTGAATCAAAGGTATGATCTACTCTTCTATTACATATTGATGGTTCTGGATTGGAAGCTTATAACCACCATGAAAGTATATTGAACTTCATTGACGCATCCTTAGCACAAGCTTGAGAGATTTTAAACACATTTCACATGCTTTTAGGATATTCTTATTACATTATGATGCTTATTCTATTCTACAGCAAGTGATAGTATGGGGTTTCGTTTGAGGATATGGTAAGTCTCTAGAGAGTAGAGAGGCATGAAGCTAGAAATCTCATGTTCATGAAATCTTGATCTTGTATGGTTTGCCGCATGGCCTCCTCCAATGGCCTGACTCATGGGAACTCATATGAAATGGTCCATTTTTGCAGTTTCGGTACTTGATGGGCATAGGGATCAATTGGGTCTAACAAGAAACCATTTAGACGTGCAGGGTGTTGTTTAATGTGGTTCATGGAGATACACTCATAGTTTGAGCAAAGTTAGGCGCTACCTAGTTAAAACCAAGTTGGTACTTGACATGGTTCCCGGATGTAGATCTGTAGTTTGAGTGGATCAATCCTTACCTAGTTAAAACCAAGTTGGTAAAATTTGACTCAGTTTTCAACTTTCTGACTTCTGTGCCTGGCTGACCGAGCTGGCTAATCCTGCCACTGAGGAAACATTAATCTCATAATCAATTGGCAATAAACCAGGAAGGTGGAAGAGACTGAAGTCATGCAATGGAAGGTTATTCATTATGTGGAATCATGATGTGGGCATTGCAGCTGGATATGCTTATTGTGCTGTAGTTGACAATTTATGTTGGCTTATTATAAAAAACTCACCTATAATTCAACCCCAAAAGCTTGTTATCTAACACGATGAGATCCCATTCTCCAACCCAGAGTAAGTGGCTTGGCATACTTATTTGATTGTCATCTCAGTTGGTTGTCAAATGTCTTCCGTTTGCTTAATCCTTGATGCTGGGAGGGTTAGTTAATGGTGCTACTTACCAGAGGGGGGTGCAGTGGTGGGGTGGTCAGAACACATAAAATATAAGAGACTCTGAAGAAGTGAAACAAAAATGAACAAAGATATTGCCAAGACAATTGATTAAAAAATCAAGTATAGAATTTTCTTGAGAGTCTAGTTTTTGAGGTTTCTCCCAAGGAATTTTAGATAAGATGGGGGTTACAAATCTTTGAAATTTTATCTAATTAGGTATTCCCAACACTTTTCTCATTCAAGCATATCATGAATTTTGCGACTGGGTGATTTATTCAGACTGTAATTTGTCAAAACTTTGGTCTTTGCAGGAACTAGATAGTGACGAAGACTGGACTTCCTGAACGGTTGAATCTGTTTTCTTCAATGCAGTCATCTTTACAGGACTTCCCATGTAATTATGATTTAGCTTTTTTCAAAGTAAAAGTTGACTGCAACACCAATTTTATTGCTAGAGAGAGGTGATGCACCAGCTGAAGCATTCCTCCTTACGAGGAACTCACTACAAGCTACTCCCTTATTCCACTCCTGAACAGACAAGTAAAGATCTCCACTCCAAAGTCCAAAGAGCAAGGAGATAAAACTTGAAACAAATGTTTTCTATATATAGTCTAAATGATTTTATTTTTTCATTGCAGGTTTCTAAATTCTCTTAGTTTCTTCCATTCTCCTGTCACACTAAGAGTAACTTCACCTGGCAGATTGCACATGAAAAATCACCCTCTGTATAACATAAGTGATTACTCAAGACCATCTCTGACACAGACTAACAACCTGATTTTTTTCTTCATGAGCAAATCCCCTTGCTTCCACTACTGTTATTTAGTAGTTTTTTTTTCTAAGCACATGGGCCAATCTCCATTATGATGCTATAAGGTAATTGATTTGTCTAAAATCCATACCCTTGCATTGCCTACCAATCTGTACCCCCTATGGTACCTCCTCACCATCACAAGATATATCTAAATTTGTAGCAGTTTATAGAACTGTCCTTGAGAATATAAAGCAGTTGTGAGAGCCTTTTCCTTGTTCATCTCTACATGGCCCAACAGGTTTGACAAATCTCCCACTGAAAGCACCTTACAAGTGATCCGTTATATCTTAATCAGTCTCCATAATTCAGCAACATGAACAAAAAAGCTGTTTATCCATGATCTGAGTTCTTACTAGAATTATGTTCTCATGTTCTTCAGGTCAGATTTTTCTTATGTTGCTTGATAACCTTAACTAAGCTTTGGAAAGACTCCTCGTGTCTAAGTAATCTCCAAACTGCTCTTTCCATTATTCATCCAGAATTTTGCAACAGGAAGATTTCATTTGTAGTTGCAACCATTGCTGAATCGTTTATCTTTCACAGGAACTTGATGACGTTGATAGCATTTGGTAGACTGGACTCTTGACGGGATCTGATACCTTCAAGCAGCAATATTTACGGGACCTCCTATCTCTTCAATGAGATAAATGTTTTCACGAGATATTTCTAATGTCTTATAGTCGGTTTTTTCTCCCATTCATTTCCTTCTGTCATGTAATGGCATCTGTGATTATAAACGTCCATATGAGGCCATTTGTCCTTTTTGGAACGGGTCCATGATGTCATCAAATACAACTTTGTAGCTAGATGATTTGACTGTTTGCCTGGACTTAAAGTTCGTTCTTGGGCAGTTAGTAAGGTTTGAAAATCCCAAACGCATCTCCATAGGTAGCTGGTTGCCTGAGATCGATAAACTTTGCAGGAAGCCCAGCCTAGGAAAGAATTAAATTATGCTTACCACAAATTTCGGAATTGTGCACCAGGACGCATGAATAAGAAGGGGATATCTTGTCTCCCATCGTGTTGAAACCACATCGAGCTCAAGCTACTGGCTAGGCAACAATGAGAAATACCTAATATCAGGGGTGAGCTTTATTTGGGTTCAACCCACAAATCAAACCAAATAGATAGATTTGGTTTGAGTTGAAATTTTAAAATTTTTAGTTTGAGTTCAAATTAAACCGTATAAAAATTCTGGTTTGACTTGATGTTGATTTTTTTAAAAATCAAACCGGATTGTATAATTTGATTTCACAAGTAATTTTGTCAAATTTATGTAAATACATAGTCTTAGTTCTAAAAATGTTTGATTGTATTTGAGACAAGAATCAATTATTGGTTTCACATTTTGATTAAAGTATTTCTATATTTAATCATGTTAGTAACAATTTTGCGTGTCACTTATTGTTTTACCACTAGTTATGCGATTAATTTGTCTCAAGACCATTGATTTACATAGATACACATAATTTATAGGAGTTTATAGAATAAAAGAAAATAATGACAAATTACTTATCTTTGACAAATGTAAATCTAATAGTGAGATTTATCAATTATGATTCAAATTGAACCAAACTAGACTAATTTGATTTGGTTTCAAAATTATTTGATTTGATTTGAGAAAAAATTTCTTCACGTGACCCTAAACAAATCATGTTTACTCTAACTTATTATAAGAAGCATCTTACATGGATTGCAATAGAACCATCATATTGATTGACAAGTGCTAAAAATATGGTACTCCTTAGAGGTTTTCCCTCGATATGACCGCTTTCTTACAATTCACCTCGTACTTATTGCAAGGCACTTCTTGTAATAAATATTTCTCACAAACAAAAGTTAACATGGAAAACTTTTAACAGGGAGTAATAATCGGCTGCAAAACCAGGGTGTGGAGTTTTGATTTGCAGCAAATATAACTCATCTTGCAAATAGTTTGATGCCGATGTGTTCTGCTCCGCGGCCAAGTGCAGCATCGGCATTACCCTAACTTTTGTATTTGCTCTGCGGTCGGCCATCTCTATCCAACCGGGGAGGGACCATCTTTAGCCATCGGTCCAAAATTATACAGAAAAAACATTCATAAAACTGGTGTAACAATCTTCAAACAATGCTCGTGGGCTAGTAAAAGGATTTTGTCATTTGGAACGTCCTCCTATGCCGTGGGCTAATCCCGCTCTCACAGAGGCGGCCATTTGGAGACCACAGCACGAATCAGAAGGTAATGATGATCGGCCACATTTCTGAAAGAGAAACGCTTAGTAAAAGCATCTGTTTCAGAACAGAGTTGGTCCATGCGGGAGACATACGGGTCGGACCCAATCTAGACATTTTTCCTCACGCTATTACCATTTCTCAGAAAACTATTTATCCATCTTTAACATTTTTTTTTTTTGCTTGCACACCCTAATGGTTAAGGACCACTAAGCAGATGGGAAGGGTCTTGCAATGATCGCTGTATCGATCAAAAAGAGGTCGAGAGTGACTATTTTTGTTTACAACTTGAGAAATGTGAAGAAGTTTGGTCGGTGGATATGAAGCATCTGCAACAATAAAGGAGGACATCAAAGGGTCCCAATTTTGAGAACTGGAGGAGAATCTTCTGATGTCTAAGTTAGTATCTGTTTGACAGAATGACCTTGAGGGATTTTGAGTGGCAGAGTTTGTGTACCTCGTGTTGAATGTTCAGATCCCATTATATAACTGATGTTCGGGCAGTTTATCTGCCAGCAGGCTGTAACGCTCCATTAAGGGCTGCAATTAAGACTCCAATAGAGAGGCATTGGAGAGATCGTAGCGTGGAAACCGTCTGGATCATGGGGAGTGACCTCGTCAAGCTTCCGTTATGAGGAGTTACGCACTTCCAGAGAATGCGGATACTGGCATGATGAGAGCGGTTACTGTACCCGCGATCGTGATGGGTGGGTGCTCGGTGAGAAGAGTTCAGAGACCCGAGGACAACTGGCAAGACCAGCACACATGTGCTCGGGCATGTGTCTACTCGGAGATCCTCGAAATGTCCAGAGACACATGGAGGACGTGTAAGCGGATAGAAGGTCAAAATGGACTATGTGGACCTAGTAGATTGAAAATCACCTCCTCACTTGCCCCCCACTCTCAAGTCAATCATAAGGGAACCGAGGACTTGAGAGTAGTGGCGTGGACAAGGAGATCGTTGGCACCGGGGAGGCCGCTTGATGAGACAACACCATTAAGAGATATGACGCTGAAGGCACGAGAGCAACCATCGATTAGTCCTCAAGATGAGTGCTAATGATGGCGACGAAAGGCGAAGCATTGTCCTCGATATCTAGAAAGGCGCATTGAGTACATGAATTGTCATTTCTTCTGGTGACAAATAGATTGATTCCAGTGACAAATAGATTTCTTCTGGTGACAAATAAGTTAATTCCAGTGACAAATAGCTGACTTCGTGCCTTAAGTGATTCACATAGAGTTACGAATTGAAGTGACAAATAAGTTGATTCCGATGACAAATAAATTTCTTCTGATGATAAATAGGTTGATTTCGTGCCTTAAGTGATTCACATGGAGTTACGAATTAGAGTGACAAATAAGTTGATTCCAGTGATAAATAAGTTTTTCCTGGTGACAAATAGGTTGATTCCGGTGACAAATAGCTGACTTTGTGTCTTAAATGATTCAGTGACAAATAAGTTGATTCCAGTGACAAATAAGTCACTCTTGGTGACAAATACCTGACTTCGTGTCTTAAGTGACAAATAGGTTGATTCTAGTGACAAATAGGTCACTCCTGGTGACAAATAAGTTGATTCCAATGACAAATACCTTAAGTAATTCACATGGAGTCACGAATCGGAGTGACAAATAAGTTGATTCCAGTGAGAAATAGGTGACCAATGATGACAAATAAGTTGGTTCCGGTGACAATAAATCACTCATGATGACAAATAAGTTGATTTCGGTGACAAATAAGTCCAATCGATCATCATATTTGCCCACGGTGAATTTAATGATGGTGGACGATTTCATGATGCCGAGCCTCGGGAAGACACGCGTGTAAGTGGCGACGTATGCTGGGCTGCTGACGTGAACGCTTTTCACGCGGCCCAATAGAACGCTCCCCGACGAATCCAACGTGAAATTTATATCTACATATACGTGCAGCTAGCATTACTCATCAAAGTAACCGGAAAGGCGATGCCCCCCCCCCTCCCTTTTTTTGTTGGGGTGTGGGTGGGGTGTTTGTGGAGCAAGAATATCTATCAGAAGAACATAGGCAATCCAGCGGTTTTTTGAAGGTGGGCTGCGCTGGCTCAATTGGCTGGTAATCTCAGGCAGCAGCGTGTACAAATCAACGTTTAGGTTGGGATGACAGATTCTAAGATTTATTCTTTAAGAGCAAACCCCACCTGAACCATTTCATGGAGATTGTTTTGATGCCAAAAAGGCTGCATAAAACGCGTTTGCAGTCAAAGAGATGCTCAGTTTATATGCATCTTTTTCCTTCTGGATGTGGAAAGCACCTGCCAACCAGTTAATTCTCGGCTGGGATCATATGTCGCAGGTGAAAGAAGACCAGCTAAAAAGGGAAGAATGATTAATACCTAGGGCGGCCGGATAAAGCGCCCACTCAGCTGATTGGTAAGGGGAGAAAGCGGGGGGGGGGGGGGGGGGGGGGGGGGGGCGTGGCAGGTGCGGGTCCCGCCCGCTGGCCAATTCCGGCGCAGCCGGGTGGGTGCTTTACCATGCCGGGCCGGGTAAGAAGTGCAACTCCTAAAAAGGATGATCTGAAAGGATGAATCTTGAATGAGGAAACAAACTTGTGAGGGCAGAAAATTTCCAATAACCACTATAATCAACAATATACATTCAATTGAACATTAATGACAACTATGGAGTACAAACGGATGAATCTTGGAGGAGTGACCAACAAACAATGAATAGAGACGACAATCCAGGCAGAGTCCAAGAAATCAACTGCTGCTGCTCCAAAATGATCACAGCATTTGCAACTCCGATGGTTCATCCGCATGACTATATGATCCATTCCTCGACAGAAACTTCAAAAAAATGTTCTGAGAAATTAAATTATTTTTTATAAAAAGTTTGACCAGATTCCATAAAATTTTGGCTGGCAAAATGAGTCCCGGGTCCCCTCAGAGATCTGCTCACAAATGACGCCTACAGAAAAACACCGATCAGATCTTTGTTTAAGTTCAAGTAAAAATAGTGGGATAAAGACCACGTAATAAAGCATGAAACAAGCGGGGTACAAAGTGACCACAAACTTCATCTGCAAAGATTGGAAATTAAAAGAAAATTGCAGGCAAATCCTAACAGACCACATGCATCCGCAGGGATGTCAAGTAGACAAGTACTAAAATGATTTCATAAACAATAGGAAAAAACAATATATACTAGATCAGAATTACTTTTAACTGATTTTGGGTAGTTCCAAGATAAACTTTTTCCTGCAACCCCATTCTTACCCGCATCTAGGAAGCTACAATTTGGAGCTTCTGGATGGAAGTAAACCATCACTAAAGCTAAAACAGATTCCGACGGCTATGATTCTCCCCTCAAAATAAGTGGGATAAAAGCTGTAGAAGCCCAAAAGTAAAGCCACCCCAAACATGACCCTCCAAGCAAGGAGTCAGAATTTCTAACTGCGGAAGATGGACGTTATCACCATGCAAGGGACTAAGATTCTAAACAAAACTGCACACTCTAAGCATGCAAAATATCATTTACAAAGCACCCAATTGCCACAGGAAAGTGAAAGCAAAATGAGAATTCAAAATGCACTTGATCCAATTATTAAGAAACAAAAATGGAACTTGTTTAATAGCTGGTAACATTTAAAATTTAGTTTACAAATATGTGACACACGGAAGTAAAAGGGGTATGGATAATGTATAATCATATAAGGACATTCATAATTATACAACTTTGCATACTTGAAAATAAATTAGATTCTGTATAAACAGGAGGCACAGCAATAAACAGATGCAGATTCTACTAAATCTATCTTTCCTTGCATCCCTAACAGCATGGCATGGCACTTCAAATACCTTATCTTAAATTTTCTGTCATTGAGGAAAAGTGGCATTTGTTAATTGTGAATGTGGCTTCTCAGGGTCCGCAGCCATTACTATCTTTCCAAAGCAAATCCATATCAAACATATAAAGAAACATCAAGTGCAATATCTCCGATCTTGTTTCCTAAATAAAAGCATGAAAGCCACTTAAAAACCTCTAAAATCTAAACACAACATGAAAGCAGTGTCAAAAGTGATATGGGTTTCTGAGAGTAATGAACTCACCAGACAGTCAAGTAAACTGCCACCTGCCAGAATCCCCATTCTCTTGTAATATGTAGCCTTCTGTCAAATATGAGTCCAATCATCATAGACCCACCATCAACCATGGATGCATGTCATCCACCATGGTGAGGACACGAGAGCCCGGGTCCGCTTCAACCCGGACTTCGTTTATCGTCGTCGGGGAGCACAGCATGCTACGGAGGCGTCGATCTAGTTGGGCGACGAGCCGGTGGTGTAGAGTTTACACCCAGGAGTCCATAGACAGTAGTTATGGCCCAATTGGGGACCGTTTAGTGTCTTTCCTATTTTTACTTATTTTTTGTTCCGAATTTTAGTATTTTTCCAGTCCTGATAGGAATATTTGGAAGTGTTTTAATATGGTAGGCATTTAGGTGTTTTATTAGGGTTGGGATTAGCCCAAACCCCTTTAAATACATGTAAACCCCGATTTGGAAGAATAGAACGGAGATTGTTGCAATTGGGAAAAGTTTGAGCCGTTGCTCTTCTTCTTCCTCCGCAACGGAGAGGAACCCGCAAAGGGTTGGGCAGAAGCCACGCCGTGAAGGCCTGCCGCGAAGCCCAGCCGAGAAGGCTTCATCGCCCCCACCTTCTACCTCTTTTCTTTCTTCTTCCGCTGTCCCCTACTTTGTCCCGCATCAACTTTGGTATCAGAGCATGTGTCTAGGGTATGTCATCTGAGTGAGTCTGGTGTCAATGTCTTAGTTTTCCCTGGTCAAGTCATCCAGAGTTGTGTATGCACACTCGTAGTGGTTCAGAGTACCCCACCCCCGGATCCATGGCGGACGATCGGCAAATGGAACCACGGAGAAGTCCACCTAGGGAACCTACTTTGAGTGAGATGATGCAAACCTTAATGGGTAGGTTGGATCAAATGGAACAAGTACCCAAGAATGTCTTGGGCAAGTTGACCAGAGACTTGTAACACTTCAGGGTCGAGTAGATGCCCTTGAGGTTGCTCCACAGGGCCACCACCCACAGCGAATAGTTAACCATCAGGAGGACCTTGATCGAGTAGGCCACCACCCGATTCCACCTCCCCTTCTTGCACCTCGGGCAATAGATCACAATGATCCTCCTCAGGGAGCCCGTCGAGCCCCTAGGGTGGAAGACAGGAGAGTTTGGACCCCTGAGACGGAGGACGATATAGTTGAGGAGGTGCATGACCACCATAGGAGACCGGCCCCTCGTAGAGGCCAACGTGCTGATTTTAGACGTGGTCATGAACCAAGGTATGAGCCTCAACGGTTCCATGAGTATGAAGATAGGGATGATCAGATTGTGAGGAGTGTCTGGGTAGATGTCCCCACTTTTGATGGATCTCTAGATCCCAAGGTCTACCTTGATTGGAAAGCAGCCATGGACCGTTATTTTGAGTGGTCCGTTATTTTGAGTGGTATGAGATGACTGATGGTCGGTGAGTTTGCTTCGCCAAAATGAAGCAGCTTGGCCAAGCCCAAACCTATTGGGTTAATGTGGAGAGCCTCCTCATGCAGCGTTATCAAGATAGGATTGAGACATGGGATGATATGAAGGCCAAAATGCGCGAGAAGTATCTTCCCGCGACTTATCATCAGTGTCTCATTGATTGTTGGCAGAGTCTCACACAGGGCAGTAGACCAGTCTCCGAGTACATAGCTGAGTTCGATGAGTACTTGTTGAGGTGTGGAGTTCATGAGGAGAGTGCTATGACCCTATCTCGATTTCGGAAGGGTCTCTGCCAGACCTATCAACGTGAGTTATTTAGGCGGAATGTGACCACCCTCGAGTACGCTTATTAGGTGGCCCAAGAAGTAGAACTGTTTGAGTCTGAGTACCAGCCACCTTCACATGTGAGACCCACATTTCCACGTACATCGGACGAGCATACCCTGTCCGCTTCACCTCAGAGAGGACAACTGGGCGTACAACAGAAGACTACGCGTCAAGAGCCCACAGGACTACAGCCTCGTCTCCCACCACCTAGGGACCAACCACTACCCCTACCTGCCCCACCTACACGCCCACAGGGCCCCCTTCCTCCTGCCAGACGGGATGACAAGGGGAAGAGTTTTGCAGGTGGTGAGTCATCTCAGAGAGGTGGCGCGCGCCAACAGTGCTACCGTTGCAGTGGTTTTGGTCATTTTGCCGGACAGTGTCCTACACGTAGCATGTACATGGGTGACATAGAGTGGGATGACACCCCAGTCATTGAGGAGGAAGTATACGATCCTGACCCAGCACTTGCTGAGGCATTCCATGCTGACTCTGAGCCTATAGATGCTAGCCAGGATTCCCAGGAACCCCATACTCTGGCAGTAGTCCGTTGCACCTTAACCCGCCCTTTAGTTGGAGATGACTGGCGCCGAACCTCCATTCTACACACTTACATTAAGTTGAGAGAAAAGGCATGTAAGGTCATCATTGATAGTGGGAGTTGCATTAATGCAATCTCCACAGGGACTGTCCAAAACTTAGCACTTACACTGTTGATCACCCTAGTCCCTATAGAGTGTCTTGGATAGATGCGACTTCTATCCCGATCCAGGCTAGGTGTCTAGTCCCGATCCACTTTCATTTCTACCAAGACAAGATTTGGTGTGACATTTTACCCATGGAAGTAGGGAGTATCATTCTCGGTCGACCATGGCTATTTGATATGGATGCGACCCTACATGGTTGATCCAACACTTGCACTTTTGAGCATAAAGGTCGTCCCATTACTTTAGTCTCTGTTCCACCCACGTTCACCCCTAGGAAGGAGACCCCTCCTCTTCGTGATGCCCCTCCCTCCAATATTCAGACCTCACCTCCCATCCGGAAAGAGCCGCCATCTAGCACGCTGCTTATTATGAGTGCTAGAGACTTTGAGTTGTCACATCGGGAGCGAGTGTCTGCCTCAGTCGAGTCATTTGTTGAACATGTTAAAGGTCTGCATGAGAGTATACGTCGTCAGTTAGAGATCAGCAATGAGCGATATAACGAATTAGCAGATGCACACCGACGACCACGCGAGTTTCAGGAGGGTGATTATGTCATGATCAGGGTTAGACCTGAGCGGTTTCTCTCAGGGGCCGTTAAAAAGTTGCTCGCCCGCAGAGCTGGTCCATTCAAGGTGGTGAAGCGAGTTGGGTCCAATGCGTATGTTTTGGATCTGCCAGACGATTATGGTATTAGTTCCACATTCAATGTGTCTGATTTGGTAGCTTACAGGGACCTGACTGTGATACCCAGTGATCCGTTTGAGCCTTCACCCCCTCTTCTGAGTGATCCCACCCATGAGTGTCCACCTTCAGCCCCACTACCTATTCGGTGTGAGCAGATTGAACATATACTAGATGAGCAGGTTGTCACTTCTAGAGATGGAGCGCACCACCGCTACCTTGTGTATTGGAGAGGACGCCCCACGACAGAGGATACATGGATTACACGTACAGAGCTTCAGAGGCTAGATCCCGACTTATTGGAGCGGTATCAGAGCGACGTCGACCTTTACTCGACGGGGTCGAGTTCTTCCCAGTCGGGGAGGATTGGCGAGGACACGAGAGCCCAGATCCGATTCAACCCGAACTTGGTTTATCGTCGTCGGGGAGCACAACATGCTACAGAGGCGTCGATCTGGTTGGGCGACGAGCCCATGGTGTAGAGTTTACACCCAAGAGTCCAAGACAGTAGTTATGGCCCAATTGGGGCCCGTTTAGTGTCTTTCCTATTTTTACTTATTTTCTGTTCCGAATTTTAGTATTTTTCCAATCCTGATAGGAATATTTGGAAGTGTTTTAATATGGTACGCATTTAGGTGTTTTATTAGGGTTGGGATTAGCCCAAACCCCTTTAAATACATGTAAACCCTGATTTGGAAGAATAGAACGGAGATTGTTGCAATTGAGAAAAGTTTGAGTCGCTGCTCTTCATCTTCCTCCGCGACGGAGAGGAACCCGCGAAGGGTTGGGCGAGAAGCCACGCCGCGAAGGCTTGTTGCGAAGCCCAGCCGAGAAGGCTTCATTGGTGAGGACACGAGAGCCCGGGTCCGCTTCACCCCAGACTTGGTTTATCGTCGTCGGGGAGCACAGCATGCTACGGAGGCGTCGATCTAGTTGGGCGACGAGCCGGTGGTGTAGAGTTTACACCCAGGAGTCCATAAACAGTAGTTATGGCCCAATTGGGGACCGTTTAGTGTCTTTCCTATTTTTACTTATTTTCTGTTCCGAATTTTAGTATTTTTTCCAGTCCTGATAGGAATATTTGGAAGTGTTTTAATATGGTAGGCATTTAGGTGTTTTATTAGGGTTGGGATTAGCCCAAACCCCTTTAAATACATGTAAACCCCGATTTGGAAGAATAGAACGGAGACTGTTGCAATTGGGAAAAGTTTGAGCCGCTGCTCTTCTTCTTCCTCCGCAACGGAGAGGAACCCGCAAAAGGTTGGGCAGAAGCCACGCCGTGAAGGCCTGTCGCGAAGCCCAGTCGAGAAGGCTTCATCGCCCCCACCTTCTACCTCTTTTCTTTCTTCTTCCGCTGTCCCCTACTCTGTCCCGCATCACACCATCTTCTAATACAGTCCTTTTTCATCAACAGCAATGCAGAGGTTTCGTATACTCTCTGGGAAAGATAGGTCCTAATAACAGAAACTCACTTCTGAGGAGGTACCTAAATCTGCCTTAACTCCTGAAAGGGAATTCGTCAATGAAGCTAAAGTACATTTAGGCATGGTTCAAAAACTCGGCCGGATCGGGATCGGATCGGCCGAGTTGGCTCGGTTTTGGGCCTCCCGATCCGAGCCGGGGTAACCTAGCCGGTCCTTGCACGCGGATCGGACCGGCTCGGCTGGGCTCGCCGAGCCCGGCCCGATCCGCCTCGGATCGGCCCGAGCCGGGCCGATCCTGTTCAACCTTGTCATGGACTGAGTCAGGCCAATCCCAGGCTGAGTCCACTGCGATTTCAGGCCTTATTTACCTGAATATTATTTAAGTAAATGTTATTATTTGTAGTTTCATTTACTTAAGATATTACATGTAAATAAGGAAGTACCCCCCATTTGAATCCAATAAAAATATCAAAAAAATCATATCTCTTACCAATAAAAAGTCAACTCTCCCACCGAAGAAGAAAATCGCGATTTCGTTGATTTTAGCGAAATGCTAACTTTCTAATCTCTCATAATTTAGCCTATCTAAAAATTTGATAATTCAAATAAACCATATAGAACACTAAAAATCTAAAGTCCGGTAAAAAAAATCAAACGTGCATATGACTTCTCCAAGAGAGCCACTCTCCTACTGACAGCACTTAGTCTGTTTGAGACCTCTCAGGATTTGGTCAAACCTAAGCTATCATCATCTAAACTCATGAGATTTTTCACTTTTTAATTGAAAAGAAATTAGAAAGTGACAATTCTCATGACTTTGAGTGATGATAGTTTAAGTTTGACCAAATCCTGAGAGGTCTCAAGCAGACTAAGTGTTGTCAGTAGGAGAGTGGCTCCCTTGGAGAAGTCATATGCACGTTTGATTTTTTTTACCGGACTTTGAATTTTTAGTGTTCCATATGGTTTATTTGAATTATCAAATTTTTAGATATGCTAAATTATGAGAGATTAAAAAGTTAGCATTTCGCTAAAATCATCGAAATCACGATTTTCTTCTTCGGTGGGAGAGTTGACTTTTTATTGGTAAGAGATATGATTTTTTTGATATTTTTATTAGATTCAAATGGGAGGTACTTCCTTATTTACATGTAATATCTTAAGTAAATGAAACTACAAATAATAACATTTACTTAAATGATATTCAGGTAAATAAGACCTGAAATCGCAGTGGACTCGGCCTGAACTCAGCCTGTATAAGATATACACTGTATAATGGGCCGATCCACCCACCCCTGGCTCAGCCGGGCTCGGCCCGGCTCGGCCGAGCCGGGGTCGGGATCGCCGGGTCGGATCGGTTTTGGGCCGACCGATCCCCGGGTTTTTGAACCTTGCATTTAGGCATAGCTGCCCAGTCAAAAATTAGTTAGAGGCGAGAGGTGGCCAAGGCAACCAAGGGGTTGCCTCAGCCACAAATGCCTGGGCGATGGCCTAGGCAATTGAGGTGATATATTATTAACTAATATATATAGTTCAAAAATATCTATATATATACATATATCACCTAAATGGATGCATAAAACAAATGTATTTCATATAACTATTCGTTCTTACATGCAAAATTATTGCATAACTCGCTAAATCCATTCATGCCTATATGTAAAGTTAACAAACTAAATTGCAAGTAAACAAATTCACACTCATACATATAAATACACTAATGATAACAGAAAGTGAACATTACTGGCTTAAATGGGCCTCGTTGTGGGCCAATTTGTGAGCCGGACAGGAGCAAAAAAGATGGCCACTGAGGCTTGAGCTCATCAAAGCAACATGAGCCTGAGCGAGGCAACCTGGGGCCGCCTAGCCTGGTCTCATGGCCTAGGCAACCGCCCCAGTCGCCTTTGATAGCATAGATCTCATTTCAACATTCTCAAAATCTTTTTGGAAACTGCTGTTACATTTGGCAAGATTCAATTCTCAGAAATAGAATGCCTTCAGAAAGACAGGCATGATTCTAGCACACAAATACCTGCAATTTACCAACAAGCTAGTTGGGAACTGGATAGGTATAGACAGCTCAATCAACAATCCTCAACCTCCAGCTCGAGCAAAGCTGTTTCGAGCTTCATTTATGAGCTTGAGCTCAGCTCAATGAGAGATTATTATAGCCTCAAGCTTGGCTCGAGCTGGGTCGTTATCATTGCGTCAAAATCAGAGTCACCTAGTAAAATACCATTTTCGTGGTTGCAGACAAAGTGTTCAAACCTTATTGAGATGCCATGCTCTTTAATTTTAAGGTTTCTTGAAATGGGACTAAAAACTGCAATACCAGCCCTTGCCCACCCCTACACATTCTGCCCACATGTCTGTATGCCCTGCATGCCTCCCTGCCAATGCATCCGCATGTTCTCTCCCCATCATGGTTTGCCGGATCGGATCGAATAAGGAGAAACCCGATTCGCCTGATTCCCATCCGATTCTCATGTGAATCGGTCCGATTCTGGCGAATTGTGGCAGATCAGGAAAAACCCGATTCGCCCCGATTCCCCGATGCGGCGAACCTTGCTCCCCATTGGCCGTTCACATTCTGCCTGCTCCACCTGCACATGCACACCATGTACGGCCGCCCACACCCTAAGCCCATCTTGCTCGCTATGCACCCAGCACAGCTCACCCAAGCACACCCCGAAGCCCATGTTCCACTGCCTGCATATAGAACATTTCATACTTTGAAAGGCCTACCATTAGGCTTAATCCTATAAAAGGAAATCAGCCAGTATAACACCTCATTAATAATACCATAAAAACGGGACGAGTAAAAAGCACTAATTAAAGTTAAATGATAACATGAAAAGGAATATGGAAGCATCTTGGACACCATGAACTTCCCATTTGCAAATGACAGCATCTATGTGTTGACAGTGTTGTAATTATTATATATATAGAGAGAGACTTTTTTGCTAGAATACAGCGAGGACCGTTGGTACAGCCTTGTCGTATTCTAGCAGGGACCCTTAGATTGAGATCCAAGCCAAAAAAGGGAAAGAAAAAAAAAAGTTAGTAGTGGAATCACCTGGGTGGTTTCCACTTCTAACCTACCAGTGATATGCGGTGCCGCAGGCACTCGCCATGGATGATGTTCTTCTTCTTCTTTTAATATTTGTCACCCAGATTTACTCCAAAGGCTCCTGCTATGGTACAGCCAGGCTGCACCAACTGCCTGCGCCATACCATAGCATCTTTAATTTAACATCACTTCCAAGCCAATTAAGCTGAACCCGTGACAATCAGACCAAGCTTATTTAGTCACATCTCAGCCTGAAGCACAGGCTAGGCTTGTAATTTGTTTGATTATTTGAATTAAGCTATTTTCAAGCTAAGCACCTAAAATTCACCCACATCCAAACCATAAAAACCTTTAGGAGTTTCTAAGCAGTCTGCAATACTCCCTAGGATTCAACACCACAGTCATCTAAATTAAAGTCTGACCTCTTCTTTCAGTTGGCAAGTATGACATACTGCAAGAATTGCAGAAACCTAACTTTCTCCATTTCAATGCAAATGGACCAACATTTTTTATAAAATATCACCATTCCAAAACAGCAAAAAAAGGAATTCTCCTTCATAAGCAGGATTTTCTATGAGCCCTTCAGTAACATCCAAAAGATATGGATGAACTTCAGATCAAGATGTTCTGTTTTGGAGAGCAGTGGACATTAGGATGTGATGACGCACAAAATCGCAAGCTCCGAAGATAAAATAGTCTGTACTAGATTCATTTCAGATGTTCAGTTTTATTCATGTATAATGTAAAAATTTTAGTATTCCATAGTAAATATTGTATAAAATTCTTATATATTGTATAAATTTGAAAAGTAACACATTCATTTCAAACATACAGTTTTATTCATGTATAATGTGAAAATCTTTAGAACTTTCCATGTGATACACCATAAGAACTTTTGGAGTAAGTAACAAGAAATTATGATAAATAATGAGAACAGAAAACAAATCTGTGTTACTCATTTATGATCATTATTCTGATTAATATTATAATGTATAAATAGTAAATAACAGAAGATGATGACTTCTATCAGCCATTGGATGAGTATGTATCCAATGGCCTTGATTGCTTAGGCACATACAAAGCAGAGGAAAACCTATGACCAAAAACTTCCTGCCATCCTTTGCCTTGGATTGTCAGAACCCCCAGGATTCCAACACCTCAAAATAGTGTGCACACCCCCCACCCACCTGCCACTTTGCCTTCTCCCTCCCCACCGACAAGCACCGAAGACCAGCCAAGTTGTTCCACCATGTAAGGTCCTCAACCCATCAGAGTGCTGAATGAACACCTGTTTCCTTCCCCATTGCTCCTTCTCCCTTATTGCAGCCCAGTACCAGGGTCTTTACTGTCAACCCCCTTGTCATTCAATAGTTTCCAACAATTTTCAGGAACTGTTCTGTCTGCAATATCAAAAATGTAATTGGAAAAAAAGTTGAAAAAATCAAACTCCATTTTTCTTTGAATTTGAACTAGGACAATAATTTTCTCTTAGAGTTGAAATCTAAAACGAATACTTGCTGCACACCTAGGTGTAAAACAAGGCGGATGTGGTGCTCAACCCCCGTGTGATTGGTCCACATGGCACATGGGGGTGGCAACACTCATCTGAAATCCACAACTCTCACCCCAACCCCGGCCTGTTTGCACCCATATGCTTGAACGAGTAAATCCGATAGCATTCTTTGGAAATGTAAAATAGAATATACATATTCCCATGCTCAAAGACAATGTTCAGAATAAGATAAACAATTTTGTCTTCAAATACTAGAGCACCCTAAGTTTCATAAAACAAAGGTGGAGTCCAAGTGGAAGTACAACTCAGGTAACTATCCCGCATAAACATGCAATAGCATTAGATATAGAACCAAAATTCATTGATTACATCCAAAATTGTATCAGAACTCTCCAATGGTGCATTAATGACGAAGATGATCTAATCAAGTGCTTACTATAGCATTTATGATCTTACACCTGAAATTTTTTTCCCTCTCTGTCTTCAAATGCTAATCTCATAAATTTCGCAGATGCAGAAGTGGGAACTAAACAGAAGAGCAACAGATGTAACTTTCCAGCTTCAATTATGATTATGTAATTTTCCATCTCCGTTCCACATTTATCCATCTACTTTTTATAACTGCAATTAATTCTCTGTATTCCCCCTCCATGCTAAAATAAATTCCTTTCAGTAGTCTTTGTAAAGGCCACTTAGGCTCAGTTAAGAAAAAAACCAGAGATCTCAAATACTCTTTCATCCTTGATGTTTTAGGAGAGAGAAAGAGAGACGTGGAAGAAGGGGCCTTTCTTCCCCATCCAAGATAAGCATCCCAGACCAAGCCAGCAGCATCATGTGCCAAAGGTACCGTGCAGAGGCCAAGAACAAGGGATCAAGATTCAGGTCAGGTTCAGAGACAGAACATGAAGCCCATCAAGAAGGGAATAACATTGCAAGATGCTTGAAACTGACAAGAAGATATGTCACTTGTGCAGTGAAAAGGATAGTTCAGAGATCTAACGTGTATGCTGGGCATGTCAAGGACATGTTTTGTGATGATGACCAAGAATTGAACTATGATAAGGATGTCAAACAGCAAAGCCATGGTCTTGAGGAAGAGTTGACTGATGATTTCAAATGATCCCCATTGATGAAGTGATCATCTAGAAGGATCACGAATGACTGCAGATGATTGGCAGAGTAGCCTAAGCATACTCTCTTCCCTCTGGAAGCAGCCACAACATGGCTGCAGCCCTTCTCTGCCTCCTCATCTTCTCCTTCTCCGGTAGCGTGGTAAATAACAAGCAGACTAGAAGGCAACAGGCATGGGGAGGGGCCAGTAACACCAAAAGCAACGGCAATGTTGACAGGCTTCAACCTCCGACAACATCCTTCTCTCACCAATTCCTACATCCTCCCCTCCCCCACATCTCAAGTCACTTGGAGTCCAAGTGAATGTGCATTATTTGCGCATGTGTCGGAAGGAGGAGGTCTTTCCTGATCATGAGCAATGCCCATAAACAACATCATTTTTGCGGCAGTGGAAACAATGCATTACCACATAAGCAACAACATAAAGCGTGAAAAGGAGAATATTTGGAGGTAATGCTCTTGAACTACATGCAAGTCTGAGCAACCAAAAGGCCAAAACAATGAACAAATTCGAGGAGAAAAAAGTAAGAGCCAAATGTGGAGCAGAAACGAGTGCTGGTCGAGTGCAATATATCAGTTGGCAATGACAAACCTAACGCACGTGTCCTCGTACAAACATCAGATGAGCGTATATGATCTGAAGATGCATACCAACTCAATTCCAAGAATCGAACAACCAACACAATGATACACTTAAAATAGATCCTTTCTACGTGGAAAAAGCACATTTACGGTCATAACGTGAAGCAAATGAAAAAGAGAGAGAGAGAGGAAGAAGAAGAAGAAGTAACTAAATTGTACCTCCAGCTACACTCAATCTAGGTCCTCTTGCCGGGTCTCAGTTCCCGAATTTTGACCTCCTCTACCACCTGAATTCCCATCACCAGCCCCTGAGCTTGAGTCACCATTTCCACCAGCATTGCCCATCCCAAAAAGTGACCTAATCGACCAAGGCAATGAGATCCTCATGGTCCTTTCCCCAGCCCATGCTCCTGGAGAGTTCCCTTCCCCAGCAACACTCTCGGACCTAAAATCAACTCTGCTGGAATCACTCCCAGCCGCCGCCCCTCGATGCGCCTGCGGGGATGGAGTGCCCCTCATCCGCTGCTCATAATCTGGGTCATCAGTCGGCAATTCGTACCTACACACAGGGCACGAGTTATGCAGCTCAAGCCAGGGGAGGATGCAGTCTTTGTGATATATATGCTTGCACGGCATCTGTTTCGCCTCTGTCCCAACCTCAAATGAGTCCTTGCAAACAGCACATTGCGCGTCGTCCGACGCAAGTAGCTCCTGCGTGATTTTGATCTCCAGCAGCCCTTCCACCGCCGACTTGGAAGCCGGTGGGGTCCCATATCGGTTGGGGTCGTTCTCCGCGAGCTGCTGGATGAGCTGCTCCAGGCCCGGCCCCATGAAGTAGTCCCCGAGGCTAACGGCGCCTCGGGGGAAGTGGAAGTCACCGCCAGACGGGTAGTTCTCGATCACGAACTGGACGTTGGCGCCCCCCGCTATCAAATCCTGGAGTCGGCTCTGGACGAACTGGAAAGTCGTGTTCAAGGCATCGAAGTCGTCGTCGATGTAACCTGAGCGCGGCAGCCCCGGGCCCGCGAACGCCCCGAGCACGTCTTCCACGTTGACTGCGGTGGTGCCGTCGCCGCCGTGTGGGCCGGCGTACGAGGAGCCCGATAAGACGAAAGGGAATGGGACGGGGAGCGCGAAGGAGTCGGAAAATGGGAAGAAGGCGCTAGGGTTAGGGCTGGGGACAGGAAGGGGCGGCTCGATCTCCTCCAGGAATCCGCCGTCGCAGATGGGGCACGCGAGCTCGGCGGTGGGCGATGGCGTCAGGGACACCGTGCGGTTGCACTGGTGGCAGAAGTAGTGCTGGGCGGCAGCGGCGGCGACAGCGACGGCGGAGGCGGCGCCGGCCCCGGGATGCCCGGAGGACGCCATGGCTGCTGGAGAAGAAGATGGGAGGGCTCTGATGAGAGAGAAATGGGTGGCGGAAAAATATCCAACCCCCTGTTGCAAACGCCGGTTCGCGAAGACGCGGAGGAGAGAGAGTGTGCAGGAGAGAAGACGCGACTGTAGAGCACGGACCGCGGCTGCGATTGCAATTGGAGTGTAGTTTTCACCGTTACATCGCGCGAGCGCACGCGAGGTCGTGCGCCGCTGGGAAAAATTGCAAACAATCCCTCATACTTACATAATTGCAAGTTTACACTCTTAATATGATCTAATACAAGATCTTAACTTATTAGTACAAAAAATAATTTTGCCCCCTCAGTAAATACATCATCATATTTTTTACAGTAATTAATTTTAAGAGTATTCCTTTATTTATGTTTTTATTTTAATTAATAGGTATGTGGCAATTCTATAATTATATATGTAAGAAGATTTTTTTGTCATGTCCTGGCGTACCCGGGAGCGTGGGCAGACCCGGCAGAGCAGATAACCTGGTTGTGACTTGTGTGTGATATTAAAGAACGAATCTTTCGAGGAAACCGACTTCTAGAAGGATCGGATACGGGGTGATCCCATCCCGTGCGTTGGCAGTGGTTTCAGATTTTCCCACCCGCAAACGAGCGGATCCACCTGGTTTCAAACTTCAAATGGAGTCAAATTTAATTATATCCCATATTTATTAAAGAAGATTTGTTAATAAACAAAAAAAAATACTACTTTGACTGAGATTTCTTTCTTCATTTTATTCTTTTGAAACTATTATGGTGATTTCTTACACCGATTCAAATTACTGTTCAAGTGATTGTAGCGTGTAAAAAGCGTCTATCTTTTTCTATAATTTGGTTACTAGAGTTTATAATCAACTCCTGTGACATAGCCTTCGAAATCTATTATATCTATACTATATATATATAACCCAGTTTGAAGCAGTTACGTGACACCACCGCATCTTCTTAACAATCTAAACTCTTCTTCTCGCTATTCTCCCCTGTGCAGGCGCTTAAAAAAAACGGTTAAGAATCCCTTATATTTAAAACTCTTTCCACTACCTCCACTTACTAACATATACTTTGACCTTTTCAGTTTTTAAAAAAAAAAACTACCTAGAAAACACAAAACCGCCCCCAACGAACCAAACATCATCTTCTTCCTTTCTTCCTCAACCTGCGCCTACAACTCATATCCCTCTCTTAAGTGCACTACTGTGGGATATTTCATTCACTGAGGTAGGCTACTCTCCTGTGAGAAATTCATGTCTCCTGTCAGAAGCTTTTGTTTCTTCCACTGATGTCAGCACTTTTCATACCGCAGGGCAAACGGCAAGGACGCTCAGGGCAAGCGGCAAGCATCACAAGTGGCAACGTCAGGAAAAAGCACACAGTTCTTCAAAATCTCTAAAAAAAAGTACGTCTACATGTTAAGAATTACATGCACATATATTCAAGAACCTGTCATTCCTTTTGCTTCTTCCACTCATACCATCACTCTTTCATACCGCAGGCCAAGGGATGAGGTAGCTCTTTCATAGTTGATACCACAGCACAATCAACTTCTTCGACAAGTCAAGGAAAAAACATCAAGATCTTCCACATCTCCAAAAAACGGTACGTCGGCATCATCAGAAATGCATTGCACATATATTCATCATTAGGGGTGTAAACGAGTCGAGTCGAGCCGAGTAGTATGCTGTTCAAACTCTGTTCGTTAATTTTTAATCGAGTTCGAGCCGAGCTCGAGTTATATCGAGTATTGAAAATCCCTGTTCAAACTCGACTCGTTTAAATACTCTCGAGCTTGAGCCCTTAACGAGTATTTTAACGAGCTTAATTGAATTTGCGAGTTCGTATATATAAGTAAGTTCAATCCAATCTACAAGTAAAAAATTGATCGTTCATAAGACCTAAATTTATCTTATTTCAAACTCATATCTCAATAGTTTTGATAAGTTACTTAATTTAACTATTTTAATATAATGTTTGAAATATATTCATAATTTGTTACAAGTAATATGAGATTAATAGATAGACACTGCAAGGGAGGGGGTTGGTGTGCGACAAGGTAGGGGCGATTCTGTAACTCCCCTTCGCACACCGCCTAGAGCCCCCTTTCTGCACCGTCGGTGACGGTACTGCGGCCGTCGAGAGCACCGTCTGCCACTGACGGATGGTCCACAGTGGTCGCCTGAGATGCCAGTTGTAACGGACCGGGGTATTTATGCCCATTAAGGCTCCATATCCAAATCCGCCTCCCGCGAACGCACCGAAGTGTCGCAAGGGATATCTCACACACGAGTCCAGTAAGAGTATAAAAGACAAACCACAAGAATATAAGACACAAGAAAGTACATGTGCTCATATCTGTTCACAAATTTGTACAACTGTCCCATTACATTAATACATGTCCAATTTAAAAGAGTACAACTACCTGGGGCATACCCCGAGGGAGCACAAGCTCACACAAGCACTAACTACTAAACTACTACTGGTGGTACAAGTCTGACGCAACGCCACTGCAAGCCAAACACACGGCAAGCCCTGAAAAGAACTGTAGGGGAGTGAGCCTCAACAAGTCACTGGCTCAGTAGGGGCTACCCAAAACAACACTGTAACCACAGACACCTCGACCCCAATGGGTCTCACTGGCAACAACAATAGCCAAACCATTTCATGCTCACATCATGACAATAAATAACAATTAAACATGCTTACGATAATAAACATAACGATCTCAGAAGAAAAGTAGGACTACAGGACTAACATAATATCATTAGTCAGCCCAACAACCAAAGTGCCTAAACCACAGTCTCACTGGCACACTGCTACAACAACGGGTTGCCTAAATTATAAGCCACACAGGCAAGTCATTGCCCAGGCTACAAGCTTTACAGGCGAACCTCAAACACTTGAGTAACAGAACCGCTAACAAAGAGTTGGTCCTTTATACTCCAAACCACACTACATCGGAAACTACACACAAAGTAACGGAACTGGCTACCACGAAGCCAATCACAACACACTAAAACTATAATTGGAATCATATCCAAGAAGAGTAAAATTCAACAAGTGGAAGGTCTCACACGGCTCCACGGAGCATAGCTCAACTAAACCACAACATGCCTAGACCATAAGCCTCATCGGCAAATTACCCACAAAGGTAACATAATTAATAATTACAAACTAATCCACAATAATCTTATAAACAAAGATCTACTTAAAGCAATTAGGATACAACAAGTGGCAGGTCAAACCACAAGACCTCCACAACACACAAGTACCCGGAAAGGTTGGTACACAATGTACCACCACAAAACTACAAAGTAACCCACGAAGGGAACAAGTACTTGCTACTCTGAGGTACCACAACACAAACACCCGAACAAGGGTACAAGTAGGTGATAAACACCACACTGAACCATAATTATATTATACCTTTAATTAGGCACAATATTACAGGTGAAACCTTAATCGACGAGTCACACAAACCACAACTGAGTCACAGCTGTGCCAACACCAGGGCACACATCGAACTGGTCAAACCTCGACCACGAGTCATAAACTCACAAACCACAGTCACTAGCAAAGCACGAGTCAAACTACAGCCAGAATAGGCAAAGCACGAGTCAGGAAGGAAACGACGCCACCACACGGGAACGGACTACTGGCTGATCAGGCCAATATCCAACCGGACAACACAACACAAGAACTACCTCTCAGTCTCGCAGTCACGGACGAAAGGTCCAACTGCTGCTCCACTAAGAAGAAGTCAAACAACTGTGGAGACCAACCAACACCACACCTGCAGACACACAACTGCAGGCCCATGCCTGGCACCTCTAGAGTCTCTGGCCGGAGCACTCTAAAGTGAGGCACTGGAAAACAGGACTAGCTGGGGACCAGTGTCGACTACTGGTGTCCGTACCCCCAACTACGAGCGCGCTACAAGCGACAAAAGAACAAACTCTGGAAAGTCGCTGCCCCACTGCCGTCTTTCCCTCAGCCGGACGTACAACTCAAACTCAGGAGTGAGGGTGTCCAGGAAGACGACACAGACCTCAACGGTACCACACTGTACCGGGACAAAACCCCGAGCACAACAAACACACGTGCCTGGCTCACAAAGAACCTGGGGTACCCGACTAGAGAGGCATTCCGGAATAGGCGCCGGACCACCACACTCGGCTAGCACAAACCACGATTCTTACACATATAACCTTTACTTATAATTCACAATATACAAGTGTTAGGATTAGCTTAACATCGGTCACCGTGTGACCCCAAGCTATCCCACACCAACACATACCTGAACCACAAACTTGCCTATCATTGGTCACCTTGTGACCTCCAAGCTAACTCACACTAACATATATATAAATCACAATAGCCAATCATATTTGACCTATCATTGATCATCTCATGACCTTCGTGGCAACACACACTTACTACATAAATCAATATAATATTATTCGATAGACAACAACGAACCAGGGCTAGGTCGGTATGGACCTTCACTGCCCAAACACCATAAAGTCATGGCTAGGCTCACACAGGAACCTCACTGCCCAATTACTACGATAAATCATAAGAATTACATTACAACAAAGTGTGTAGTAAACACACACTCAAACCACGTAGACAATACGTGTATATTACACCCTGGATGGTGTACCACACGTCTTCCACGTAAACCACATGTCCAACACATGGACAACACACTCCAAGAGTGCCACGGGTGCCAACGCACCACACATACCACGGAAAGCGATTACGTACATCACATATCATTTACGTAAAACATGCCCATTACATGAGCAGTATGCTCCAAGAGCATAATAAGTGCATTGGCTCACACCGGTCATCGCCATGCACACACACAAACACACATTACTCATAACCAAAAGAGCTACGTAAACCATACTGCATGAGTACATGCACAGGTTGGCGGCCACATCGACTGCCGCTTAAAGGAAATAAACGGCAAGCAATCCAGCCGTTTATATCTTGGCTGATGAACCTGGCGTCAATCGATGTTGACGCCAAGCTCTTCAACCCCAGACCCTGCAGAAACCCTAATCCGAATCTACAGGTTTTCCAACCGTTTAAACTACAGAAAAACATATAGAAACAGTTCCTTTAACATACCAGAACCCGAAACAACCCATTACAACATGCTTCATTCACTAAATTACTCAAACCACCCATTAACCCCACATGGTGCAACTTAATCCGAAAATACAATAAAAATGTTGGTTCAAGTGATTAAGTCGTGTTTTAATGTTTCTAACAAGCTAACAGGGCTCGACCCCTACCTCAGAAACGCAATTAAACTCCCGAATAACCTCGAATCACGCCGAAACCCGAGAAACGTCCCACGAACACCGCGCTCCAATCCGTCATTCCCCGCCCGATCTGCCGCTACCACGCGCACCACGGCCTTCCCACGAGCTCCCGCCGATCGTCAGGACTCGCGAAAAAGCTCAAGGGTGAAGGTGGGGGAAGAGGAAGGGAAAGAGAGGGGAAAGAACAGGGCTCGGGTCTGCCATAAAAACACAGGCATGCCAGGTTAACGTCAACCCTTTGGCCGTTTAACCAGACCGCCACAACTAGACGTCCACAAAGCCTGACGCAAAGTTCAACAGTCAACGTCCTCATCGATGGACGTTAACACCATGTTAACGGCACACCACTGCCGCCAACACACAGTCGACGTCACCCACCTGGACGCCAACACACTGTGTCCAGCAAGCTGAACACCAACACGGATCCAAACCAAACCCGGTAAGGATCTACACACAACACTAATAGGCCTCACATTGGCCACCAAACCCGCTAAACCTGGATCCACGGGGATCCGGAAAACGCGCGACGTTACACCAGTGGCCGACAACGCACCCCCTCGGTCCCACCGAGGGGCTCACCTACTGCGCAGGTCGGTCTCGAGAAGAAGAAGATACTTGATATGCTGGGGGACCTTGCAACACTAAATTTTATGTTCATGCCCCTATTTACATGATCTGTGTATACACCCTCATTTGCATAATTTGTGTATACACTATGGATTTAGTCTATGACATTTAAGCCCTCAAAAATATTTTATATTGTAATAATAACTGTATAAAAATAAATAAATATTTTTATATCAATACAGACTTATTATATTTAAAGAAATATTTAAACGAAGTGTTAACGAGTACTTAGACAAGCTCTTAACGAGTATTTAATCGAGCTCTTAACGAGCTCTTAAACGAGTTGTTCACGAGTATAATCGAGCCGAGCTCATATGTGTTCAGACTCGGCTCGTTTATGAATCGAACTTTTTTTCTTGTTCAAGCTCTGCTCGTTAATTAAATAAACGAGTCAGACCGAGTTTTTATCGAGTCGAGTTTCGAACTACTCGTCGAACATATCGGCTCGTTTGCACCCCTATTCATCATTAAACGCACGAACATGTACAACCCTTGGCAAACCAGTAGACCCTGTCCCCTGCTTTCGGTTGTGCACACATGCACATCCCTTGGCAAACCAAGCTAATGCTCCCTCTCCTACACTGAAGCCAGCCTCCATAAGCAGTAGCTGCGTAGACCCTGCTCAAGACGGTGTCGTCCACTGGGCTACTCTCCTGTGAGAAATTCATGTCTCCTGTCAGCAGCTTTTGTTTCTTCCATTGATGTCAGCACTTTTCATACTGCAGGGCAAGTGGCAAGGATGCTCAGGGCAAGCATCACAAGTGGTAACGTCAGGAAAAAGCACACAGTTCTTCAAAATCTCAAAAAAAAAAAAAAAAAACATCTGCATGTTAAGAATTACATGCACATATATTCAAGAACCTGTCGTTTCTCTTGCTTCTTCCACTCATGCCATCACTCTTTCATACTGCAGGCCAAGGGGCGAGGTAGCTCTTTCATAGTTGATACCGCAGCACAATCAACTTCTTCGACAAGTCTGAGAAAAAACATCAAGATCTTCCACATCTCTAAAAAACGGTACGTCGGCATCATCAGAAGTGCATGCATATATATTCATCATTAAACGCACGAACATGTACAACCCTTGGCAAACCAGTAGACCCTGTCCCCTGCTTTCGGTTGTGAACACATGCACACCCCTTGGCAAACCAGGCTACTGCTCCCTCTCCTACACTGAAGCCAGCCTCCATAAGCAGTAGCCGCGTAGACCCTGCTCAAGACGGTGTCGCCCACTGGGCTACTCTCCTGTGAGAAATTCATGTCTCCTGTCAGCAGCTTTTGTTTCTTCCACTGATGTCAGCACTTTTCATACCACAGGGCAAGCGGCAAGGACGCTCAGGGCAAGCGGCAAGCATCACAAGTGGCAACGTCAGGAAAAAGCACACAGTTCTTCAAAATCTCCAAAAAAAAAGTACGTCTGCATGTTAAGAATTACATGCACATATATTCAAGAACCTGTCATTTCTTTTGCTTCTTCCACTCATGCCATCACTCTTTCATACTGCAGGCCAAGGGGCGAGGTAGCTCTTTCATAGTTGATACCGCAGCATAATCAACTTCTTCGACAAGTCAGGGAAAAAACATCAAGATCTTCCACATCTCCAAAAAACGGTACGTTGGCATCATCAGAAGTGCATGCACATATATTCATCATTAAACGCACAAACATGTACAGCCCTTGGCAAACCAGTAGACCCTGTCCCCTGCTTCCAGTTGTGCACACATGCACACCCCTTGGCAAACCAGGCTACTGCTCCCTCTCCTACACTGAAGCCAGCCTCCATAAACAGTAGCCGTGTAGACCCTGCTCAAGACGGTGTCGCCCACTGGGCTACTCTCCTGTGAGAAATTCATGTCTCCTGTCAGAAGCTTTTGTTTCTTCCACTGATGTCAGCACTTTTCATACCGCAGGGCAAGCGGCAAGGACGCTCAGGGCAAGCGGCAAGCATCACAAGTGGCAACATCAGGAAAAAGCACACAGTTCTTCAAAATCTCACAAAAAAAAGTACGTCTGCATGTTAAGAATTACATGCACATATATTCAAGAACCTGTCGTTTCTTTTGCTTCTTCCACTCATGCCATCACTCTTTCATACTGCAGGCCAAGGGGCGAGGTAGCTCTTTCATAGTTGATACTGCAGCACAATCAACTTCTTCGACAAGTCAGGGAAAAAACATCAAGATCTTCCACATCTCCAAAAAAACGGTACATCGGCATCATCAGAAGTGCATGCACATATATTCATCATTAAATGCAAGAACATGTACAGCCCTTGGCAAACCAGTAGACCCTGTCCCCTGCTTCTGGTTGTGCACACATGCACACCGGCCCCTTGGCAAACCAGGCTACTGCTCCCTCTCCTACACTGCAGCCAGCCTCCATAAGCAGTAGCCACGTAGACCCTGCTCAAGACGGTGTCGTCCACTGGAACTCCACACACCTTCCTCTTTCTCTCTCTCTGCACTCCCATCACTCATCTCTCCCTGCTGTCCTCTCCCTCTACCGTTCAGCGCACTGTGACCCCTGCATTCCCCCGTGCGCGCGGGAACAAACCGCCATGATCGTTCACTGGGCGCCATGGCCTGGTCGCACTAGCCCCTCACGCCGCCGCTCCCGTCCCTGCGCCACTTCCACAGACTTGCACGGCGGCCAGCGCAGCACCAGCCCTGCACCGTCCGCCCCCACTCTGCTCTGCAGGCCGGCTGCAGCCACATGCGACTCTCGTGCGTCGTCCTCGCCTTCCTCTTCCGAAGCATCCGCTGCCGCTTTGGCGACCGCGGACGCTGTGGCGACCACCCCGTCAGACACGGCGCTTCTATCAGAGCTAAGGCGATGCAAGTCCCTCTCGCGCCAGTGCCAGTGGGTTCTCTGGCATCACCACCGCCGCCCTCGGCCCGATGTCGCCAGTGCCACCAATCGACTTCGCCGCGTCTGCCAGTGCCGGTGAAGGAGAGCTCGATATTGAGTGCTGGAGCCTCCCCTCGAACCACCTCCTCTCTGCTCTTCACACTGCCGGCAACGACGTGGGGTTTTCTTTTAAAATAGCACACTTTGAAAACTTTTTAAGGTGAGTAACACAGTAAAAATAAAAATTCGCAATCTAACACACTTTTGACCATGGACCATACTTCTGTTCTAAAAAATAATAAAATATAAAGTCGGTAGCGCACTTGCCGTCGGCAAAACCTTTGCCGACTTGCTTGCTGCACCATTTTTTTTTTTTTTTACTTTGGCTCCCACATTCGATATATTTTAGAGATCTAAATGATGTCTAATTAAAATAAAATTTAAAACATAAGCTAATTAAGATATGATGAAAATTATAATAATTTTAGTTTAATTTTTTAAATTAATTTTTGTCAAGTAAAAATTAGCCCAAAAATTATTAAATCAACTTAATCTCAACATTTAAGGATCGAAATGATGTCTAATTGAGATAAAATTTTATACATAAGCTAATTAAGAGATGATACAAATTATTGTAATTTTAGTTTAATTTTTTAATTAATTTTTGTCAAATAAAAATTGTCCCAAAAATCATTAGGTCGACTTAATCTCAACATCTATGCATCAATAACTCCTGATATTTATATGTTTAGAATAAGTACATTTTTCTAGTAATTATGATGACTTTATTTTCGGAATCAAATGTCGTCTATGCAGTGTCTAATTATGGTTGATACGGGTCGTCATTCGGGCACTCGACTCGGGATTGGTACAGGTTGTCACTCGATAAACTGGCGTAGGGGGGCCTCCGGTCAATTGAACCCTGAGACGATTCGGTCTAGCCGCCCTGATCGAGGCAGGGGTTACTCGGTATTATACTAACTCCCAATGGCTTGGTCGGATGAGCTTCATCGGCCGAGCTGCTTCAAAGTACAACACTCGGCGATTGGCGCATGCGATCTATGCAGTGACATGTTCTCGGTCGACCGAACCCCAGACTCTCCATGTTCTCGAACCGAATTGCCAAAAAAAATAATACATAGCATTCCCAAACACTATAGTTCCGCCCAAAAATAATACATAACACGACAAGATGATTGTAGTGTTTGGGAATGCTATGTATTATTTTTTTTGGCAATTCGGTTCGAGAACATGGAGAGTCCGGGGTTCGGTCGACCGAGAATATGTCACTGCATAGATTGCATGCGCCAATCGCCGAGTGTTGTACTTTGAAGCAGCTCGGCCGATGAAGCTCATCCGACCGAGCCATTGGGAGCTAGTATAATACCGAGTAACCCCTGCCTCGGTCAGGGCGGCTAGACCGAATCGTCTCAGGGTTCAATTGACCGAAAGCCCCCCTACGCCAGTTTATCGAGTGACAACCTGTACCAATCCCGAGTCGAGTGCCCGAATGACGACCCGTATCAACCATAATTAGACACTGCATAGACGACATTTGATTCTGAAAATAAAGTCATCATAATTACTAGAAAAATGTACTTATTCTAAACATATAAATATCAGGAGTTATTGATGCATAGATGTTGAGATTAAGTCGACCTAATGATTTTTGGGACAATTTTTACTTGACAAAAAATTAATTTAAAAAATTAACTAAAATTACAATAATTTGTATCATCTCTTAATTAGCTTATGTATAAAATTTTATCTCAATTAGACATCATTTCGATCCTTAAATGTTGAGATTAAGTTGATTTAATAATTTTGGGCTAATTTTTACTTGACAAAAAATTAATTTAAAAAATTAAACTAAAATTATTATAATTTTCATCATATCTTAATTAGCTTATGTTTTAAATTTATTTAATTAGACATTATTTAGATCTCTAAAATATATCGAATGTGAGAGCCAAAGTAAAAAAAAAAAAAAATGGTGGGCAGGGTGGGCGCCCCTCCCAGCAAGCAAGTCGACAAAGGTTTTGCCGACTTGCAAGTCGGCAAAACCTTTGCCGACTTGCAAGTCGGCAAAACCTTTGCCGACTTGCAAGTCGTCCATGGTCAAAAGTGTGTTAGATTGTGAATTTTTATTTTTACTGTGTTACTCACCTTAAAAAGTTTTCAAAGTGTGCTATTTTAAAAGAAAACCCCAACGACGTGTGACCTCCCGCGCCCCCCCCCGGCAGATGGCGTTGGTGCCGGACTCACAGTCCGCCTGCTCCCTACATAGAGGCTCACGCGGCGTCAGGCACCGGAAATCCAACAACTACCTCTGACGCCCCCGCCACGCCGAAGGTGCAACACTTCGACATGTAGAAAAATGTATTTAATTAATACTGTAGCGCAAACAGTGGTAACCACTATTGCGCACAGTAAAAAACGCCATCATTTTAGCATTTTGTTAGCTTTAAAATTTTATTTTAAAATTAGATTTTGTAATATCACATTTTTTTAATTTTTAGTTTTTTTTTTGAAAATATAAAAAATAAAATGATTAAAAATTTGTACATACTAATGTGGACCGGGTCCGGGACCCGACCTATTGCTCGCCGAACACAACATTGCTCCTCTAGCCATCGTAGATAGATGTGATGTAGTATTATCCCAAACATCTTTATGTTTGCTACAATATCCCACCGACCTTATTCCTGGCCTTGTGCGCCATTAAGGAAATATGTCTTGACCCTCATCTTCCCCCACCCTATTCACTTTATGCTCATTACAGTGCTAAATAATTCATTTTCTTTATCACAATATGTAGTTCACATTATCAAATTATATGTATTTTTTCACAACATAGCTTTAAATCTAACCATTATATGTTTATGTAGGTACATGTTAGCGAGTTAATAAGTACTAAAATAAAGGAATCTATGAGTTTTATTTTGCACTTCCAATTATTATTTTATTGGGCAAGAAAACTTGCAAACGTAAGATATAATTATCATGTTACATTATTTTTTTTGTAGCAAAATAATCATGTTCAATATCTTAAAATTATGTTAATCTACTTTCAATACTTTTACATTGTTAGTGATGGATGATCTACAAGCTCAGATGGAAGACGTGGCAAAGGGAAAAAAAGATCATTATCAAACTACATGTATTTTTGAACGGAAGATCTTGCCATGCGACTTATCAAGATTGGAAGATGGAATCATTATTGCTAATTCAAGAATAAAGAAGATAAAGAAGATATTGAACACTACCAAGCAAAACCAATTGGAGGAAGGAAAAGGATTCACCATTGCTCTTCAAGATGTAAATGGTCAAAGATATTATCCGACTTTTCGTCGTAGTTGGGTTGGCGGGATGTACATGTTTAGTGGTCGGGGGTGGTCAAAATTTGTAAGAGATAATTGTGTTAAAGAGGGTACCACTCTAAAAATAGTGTCATCACGCTATATGAGAAGAGATGGAAAGGGAATGATATATTTAGGAGTTTATGTGGTCAAGCAAAAAAAAAAAAAAAAGAGATTATGTATACAGTGATGTGGTCATTTAAATAATTATTTTAATGTGAACAATCTTTAGAAAATAATTGTTCATATGTATTGTTTGTTCCTTACGTGTCATCATTATTGTTATACCATATCTGACATCTCCTTCTTGTTCCTGCGCACACTTGACCATTCTTGATTTTTGGTCTTTATTTCGGTCATAGCTTTCTATCTGTCTATGTATATATATATATTTATTGATTAAATGTTAATGTCTATATGTATGTCATATGACACTGTATACAGAATAATATACATAGTAACATAGGTAACAAGACCACTGCATGCTTAATATGCATAAGTAACATAGGTAACCTAGGTAATATGCATGCTTAATTAATATCCATAAGTAACATGTATGTTAATATCCATTGTAACATACAAATTAGTACATATTCTTACATGCTTTTGCACTACATGCATGTCATGTGTTTAAGGAAAAAAACAAAGTTGATGAGAAAATAAGTACATGCTTTCAAAACTTATGCAGAAAACATGCAAACAAATTGAACGAAAAACCCTGCAGCCTGCATGTAGATTTAAAAAAAAATAAAATTTATTATTAATCCAAGAGAGAAAATCCTAACTACCATCAGTTGAATAGGTTGACTCCCAAATCTTCCATCAGGAGGCAAGGACAAGGTGTAGCTGCAACAAACATTCTAGATCACTGCTACACAATCCAATCATGTCCAGAACATTTTCAGATCATGATGGAATTAATGGATGTAGCTGGAGAGAGAGAGAGAGAGAGAGAGAGAGAGAGAGAGAGAGAGAGAGAGAGAGAGAGAGAGAGAGAGAGAGAGAGAGAGAGAGAGAGAGCCCGGCTAAGTTCTTTGTTCTGGGAGGTTCTCCTCCCTGTAATTTGCCTCTGAGGGAATTAAGCAAATGGGATCCTGATGGAGGAAGTAGGTGGGGAGGGTATGCTTTCCTCTCCCTGCATGCCTATATTTATTGATTAAATGTTAATGTCTATATGTATGTCATAAACATAGTAACATTGGTAACATGCAGGCTTAATATCCATATGTAACATAGGTAACATGTATGTTAATATCCATTGTAACATACAAATTAGTACATATTCTTACATGCTTTTGCACTACATGCATGCCATGTGTTTTGAGAGCATGTTATAGCAGCTAGAAAAAGAGTTTTTGATGGAAGGACTTAAAATATTCCTTCTGCTTCTTAAATAACAGCTCTCATAGTTAGAGATACTGGATGTTCAAATGGAGACAAAGATGTTATAGTAGAGACATAAGATGGTATATTAAAACAGATCAATGAATTGCACCCATCTTATTTGCCAATACAGTATCCTTTATTATTTTCATTGGACGAAAATAGTTATAGAGATAACATACAACACAGAGATAGAGGAAATAATGCAGCTAGAAAAACATCAAGATTAAATATGCGAGTTTTTTTTCTTAATATCTACATATATATTAACATGTTACTTAATATTCAAATTTATTTTTACATGCATATCTTTCTATTTTTTTTATTGCATATATTGATAGCACTGGCCACCATTAATCATTAAAAAAAATTACTTCTATGAACAACGTAGCTGTTATAACTCAATGTTTTTAACTTGGTACATTTACTGATAATTTCTCCCAACAGGGAAAGGAAAAGCACTAATAATGCATAATATGAAGATGGAAATCAAATATTCATAATAACAATCATCAATTCTATTGCATGTTTTTAACCTTGACATTTTTTTGTCATAGTGAGGCAGTAGCGACAAGTGCATCGACGCTACAATACGCTATTACCATTTCCATATATTCGCATTTCCGAAGGTAGAGTGCTCTCAACCTACCTAAATTCTCTTGCTGTCAACAAAGAAAGACCAACCACTGAGACTAATTAAAAAAATACATAGATATAACTACACAATTAATTTGCACAGGTAGTGATCTAAGACAACGATTGAACTAATAAAAAAAATGAGAATATGGAACCCAATACAAATAATAACTGAAGGGTTGGACAAAAAAATATATACCTTTCTGCTTCTTGACCGCACCGCCAGCCAACACTGTAGTGACCACCGTGTTACTGAAGATGCCCCACACTTTTTTTTCACCATTGCATTTTAGTTTAAGATCAGATTTGTCCAGAAATTTTGGTTAGCGAAGAGAAATATCTTTAACTTTCTTTTGGTGGTGAATAAGTGTATGAACTTGCAAATATTTAGATGTATTTTTATTTTAGTACCATATCCACTGGGTGGGAGATTTGGATAAACAATTAACAGACATATGAAGTCCCACCATAGACATAAAGCAATGATGGTTGCTTTCGGTTTCACATGGATACTATGCCAGCAAAAGGCCTCACTGCCAATGTGAGGTTTATCCTTCATATATATGGCTTGAGCTTTGAAGTGCAAAACCATTCAACCAAAAGATTTTCACCCACATCACTCTGATCCACCTATGTCATGCAATTTTATTTTCATTTAATTTGTATTCCTTTATTTTAATGTGAGCAATCTATATTGAATAATAGTTCATGTGTATTGATTGTTATTTATTGACAAAATAAAATTATACTTAGCAGTGTGTTTAATGACTTATTTTCTTTTGTTATATGGCAATATATTTGAGTTTTCTCTTGGTATTTTGATGTTGCATGTATGTTCTACTACTTTAATGTAGGATCTTTTATTGTGTTATTGTCCAATACTCTTTTTGTTTATGTACAGCTTTAGTTTACATTAACATTTCATGTGAACTATCTAAATTATTGCGAAAAAAATTATACTAAGTTAAATTTAATGATTTATTATCTTTTGTTATATGACAATAGATTTGACGTTGCATGTGCTTTTCTATTTTAATGTAGGTTCTTTTATTATGTTCTTTTCCAATAATCTTTTAGTTTATGTTGACACATTAGGGATGAAAAAAACAATGGATCAAATCACGTAAAAAAAAGCAAGGTTAAGGAGGAAATTGATTATAATGGGCAAACGTAAGCAAAAAATTCAAGAATGTCAAGGTAAATATATCAAACTCTAAATTAATTTATTAAAATATAATAATAAAAATAATTAAATACTAATACACTTTGTATTTTAGATTTCACACAATTGCACGAGCTTTACTACAATACATCAATTTCAAGAGTTTCATAACAAAATATCGCCAAAATGCCTTCAAGTGATATTACAAACTCACAAAGAGATGATGTGTCAATTTCATTATCAACATCAAATAGCAAACTCTCGAAGCACATTCACTTGCAAAATCAAAGTAGTGGTAGTATGAGCTTAAGAGATCGAAAACAAAGTAGAAGCCAAGATAGTAGAAGTAATTCAAGGCCAACAAAAACGTTTGTTCTTGAAAAGTCAAATACTTCGCAATTGATCTAACATATTAGAGAGAATATTTTGGAAGATGACATATCTGACAAGAATGATGAGATCCAAGCACACGTGTATAACGCAGAAAATGAAGCAGATAGTCTACACTATAATGGTATATGACGTCTTTATCTACATATTTTTTTTAAATATTTGTTATTAAGTAAATGTTAATAAATGTTATTTTTAACTCATCCAGGATCAGAAAAAAAACTTCTACTGAGTGTCAATTTTTTTGAGCAGATTGACTATTGGGATATTGGGGATCCCGTTTGTTCATGTGATAAATGTGGAGGAATGATGTGGTATGAAGAGAGATTGGAAAAGAAGAAAAAAATACTACTCCAAAATTCTCTTTATGTTGTATGCAAGGAAAAGTACAATTGCCTTTGTTGAAAGAAGCTCCTGAAGTATTACAAAATTTGATGAAAGCCATAGATTCAAGAAGTAGGCACTTTTTAGAAAACATTCGAGCATACAATATAATGTTCTCCTTCACATCAATGGGAGGCAAGATTGATTCATCCATAAATTGCGGGACAGGTCCATATGTGTATAGATTATATGGTCAAAATTACCATAGAATTGGAAGTCTACTGCCAAATCCAAGAACAAGTCCAAAATTTGCTCAGCTGTACTTATATGATACCGAAAATGAAGTATCGAATCGACTTAAGGCAATCAGGTCAGTATTGAATTTTAATATGATAAAGTTTATCAAGCTATCGACAGTTATGTATCTCATTGATAATGTGCATTTAAATTTGTGATGTAGAACAAATGATCAACAAAGGTTGGATCAAAATATCGTATTGGAACTAAAGGAGATGATTGATGAATACAATCCTTTAACAAAAGCATTTAGAATGGCTAGAGATAGATTTCAACAATCAGAATCTAAAAATATAAAGATTAAGTTGATTGGAAACAGAGTTTTTGATGGAAGGACTTACAATCTTCCTTCTGCTTCTGAAATAGCAGCTCTAATAGTTGGAGATATTGGATGTTCAAATGAAGAAAGATATGTTATAGTAGAGACACAAGATGGTATATTAAAACGGATCAATGAGTTGCACCCATCTTATTTGCCAATGCAGTACCCTTTATTATTTCCTTTCGGCGAAGATGGTTATAGAGATGACATACAACACAAAGATAGAGGAAATAATGCAGCTAGAAAATGATCAAGAATAAGTATGAGAGAATTCTTTGCATTTCGACTGCAACAAAGAAATGGTGAAGCTGGAGCAATATTAGCATCTCGAAAGTTATTTCAACAATTTATAGTTGATGCAATCACAATGATTGAGGCTGAGAGACTGCGATATATTCGATCACATCAAAAAGAGTTAAGGTCTGAAATGTATCAAGGTCTAACTAAAGCTATCTTAAGGGGTGAAACAAATCCAAATTCAAGTGGGAAGCGTATAGTATTGCCATCGTCATTTACTGGAGGTGCAAGATACATGATTCAAAACCATCAAGATGCCATGGCTATTTTTAAATGGACTGGATATCCTGATCTTTATATTACTTTCACTTGCAATCCAAAATGGCCAGAAATAATCAGATATGGTGAACAAAATGGTATCAGGCCTGAAGATAGACCTGACATTCTACGCAGATGTTTCAAAATCAAATGTGAAGAGTTGATCAATGACTTGAAATATACCAAAATTTTTGGAAAAGTAAAAGCAGGTATGTACAAGTAATTGAACATATTCTAACAAAAATAATTGTATATTTTAAAAATATATGTTAACAAATAATTTTTTATCTTTATACAGTTATCTATACAATTGAATTCCAAAAGTGAGGATTGCCTCATGCTCATATTTTGGTGTTTCTGCATCCAGAAGATAAGTATCCAACGACATTGAATATTGATAAAATTATTTCAGCAGAAATACCTAATAAGGAAAAATATCCAAAATTATATGAGGTTGTAAAAAGTTTTATGATTCATGGACCATGTGGGCCTGCATTCAAACACTCTGCATGCATGCGAGATGGGAAATGTTCAAAGTATTTTCTAAAGAAATATAATAAGAGAACAACTATTGATGAAGAAGGATATCCTATTTTCAGAAGAAGAGATAATGGTAGGACTATCAAAAGGAATGGTGCTATTATGGACAATGGATTTGTAGTACCATATAATTATTAGCTTTTGCTTAAATATAGAGCTCATATTAATGTGGAATGGTGCAATCAATCAAGATCAATCAAGTATTTGTTCAAGTATATAAATAAATGTCATGATAGAGTGAAAGTAGCCTTTTATGTAAATTCTAAAAATAATGAGATACATGAGGTCATTAATGAAATCAAAATGTATTATGATTGTAGATACATATCAGCATGCAAGGTAGTATGGAGAATTTATTTTTTTGATATTCATCACCGAGAACCTGCTGTGGAAAGATTGAGTTTCCATTTACCAAATGAGCAATGCATCATATTTCATGATGATGAACAAATTGATGAAGTTTTAAATAGACCTGGAATTGAGAGGAGTATGTTTTTAGCATGGATGGAAGCTAATAAAGAATTTGATGATGCTAAACAATTAACTTACTCAGAATTTCCGATAAAATTTGTTTGGAAACAAGCTCAAAAGAGATGGAGCCCAAGAAAACAAAGATTTGCAATTGGAAGAATTTTCTATACGCCTCCAGGAAGTGGAGAAATATATTATCTTAGAATTTTGCTTAATAAGATAAAAGGGCCAACATGCTTTGAAGATAAACGAACTGTTGACGGCATATTGTATGGTACATTCAAAGAGGCATGTTATACATTGGGATTGCTTGATGATGATAATGAATATATAAATGCTATAGAGGAGGCATCATTTTGGGGTTCTGACTATTATTTAAAGAAATTATTTGCCACTTTATTATTATCAAACAGTTTTTCAAGGGCAGAGCACATTTGGCAGAAGACTTGGAATATATTGGGAGAACATATTTTATCAAGACAAAGAAATGTTTTGCAATATCAAGATAACAATATAATGCAATTATTATTGTACATTATGTCATACTATAAAATAAATAATTATAATTACTTATTGACATTATGATGTTCTTTTCTTTTCTTTTCAGAATTACAATTAAGTGATGAGCAAATAAAGAACTATGCCCTTTTTGAAATTGAGAAGATTCTGCAGAGCAATGGAAATAGCCTTAAAGATTACCCATCATTACCTATTCCAGATGGTGTTTCTCAAAGCGATGGACAAAATAAGCTTATACAAGATGAGTTGCAGTATGATCGACAAGCATTAGCAAGAGAACACGAGCTATTATTTTCCAAATTAAACGATGAACAAAGGAAAGTTTATGAAACTATCATACATGCAATTACATTAAATAAAGGGCAAGTCTTTTTCCTTTATGGATATGGTGGTACTGGAAAGACATATGTATGACAGACTTTAACTTCTGCTTTACGTTCTCAAGGAGAAATTGTGCTTACTGTAGCATCAAGTGGTGTTGCATCTCTCCTTCTACCTGGAGGTAGAACATCTCATTCTAGGTTTGATATACTTTTAATAGTGAACGAAGATTCAACTTGCAATATCAAACAAGGCACACCATTGGTTGAGCTGTTAGTTAAGACTAAGCTTATTATTTAGGATGAAGCGCCAATGATACAAAAATATTGTTTTGAAGCTCTTGATAGAACCTTAAGAGATGTCTTCAGATTTTCTAATCCTAAAAGTGCAGAAGAACCATTTGGTGGTAAGGCTATTGTTCTAGGAGGTGATTTTAGACAGATCTTACCAGTCATTCTTAAAGGGAGCAGAGAGGATATTGTTTTCGCAACAATTAATTCTTCTTATCTATGGAGTTTCTGCCATTTGTTAGCATTGACTAAAAATATGAGACTACAAACTTCTACTTCTGATTCTGATATAACAGAGGTAAAAGAATTTATAGAATGGATCTTGAAGATCGGAAATGGCTGTCTAGGACAAGACAATGATGGTAAAGCAGATATAGAAATTCCAGATGATTTGCTTATTAAAGATTCATCTAATCCAATTGCAGCAATTGCGGAAAGTACATATCCTTATTTGCTGGAAAATTTAAGTGACCCAAACTATTTGCAAGATAGGGCTATCCTAGCTCCTACACATGATCCTGTTGAGAGTATTAATGAGTACATGCTTTCTTTAGTTCAAGGTGAAGAAAAAATATATTTGAGTTTTGATACCATTCGTAAGGCAGACTGTGAAGCTCAAAATCAAGATGATCTATATACTTCAGACTTCTTAAATAGTCTCAAATTTTCAAAAATTCCAAATCATATTCTGAAGTTGAAGATTGGTGTTCCGGTCATGTTACTTAGAAATATTGATCAAAGAGCTGGGTTATGCAATGGGACAAGAATGAAAATCACAAACTTGAGAAATCATGTGGTTGAAGCTCAAGTCATTTCAGGCAACAGAATTGGGCAGAAAGTTTTCATTCCTCGAATTATACTCACACCTTCACAAACAAAATGGTCGTTCAAGCTTCAAAGAAGACAATATCCTTTAAGGGTTTGCTTTGCTATGACTATAAATAAGAGTCAAGAACAAACACTGTCACATGTTGGCCTCTATCTTCCAAGAGCAGTTTTCAGTCATTGATAATTATATGTTGTTGTTTCAAGAGTAAGGAGTAAAATAAATAAGAGTCAAGAACAAATACTGTCACATATTGGCCTCTATCTTCCAAGAGCAGTTTTCAGTCATTGACAAAATTTTAGTGACTAATAAGCAATGAGAAATCACAAAAATTACAACAAATGTTGTGTTTAAGGAAATATTCCAAAACTTGACATAGGTTGTTTTTCTGCTACAACATTTCTCTACACATCAATCTTTCAATCTTTAATTTATTTCCATTTACAACTTGCAATGCACATTTATGGTGAACCCATGTCAAATTATTATTGAATACTTTTATATTTTTAATATAAAATGTTGTTAACAATTTTAGAATCTTTTAGATTATGACGCCGAACTTTGATTTTATTGATGATATCAATCCGTTTAAAGAGACATGGAAAATTAAAATGAAAATAACAACTTTATGGAGTACTTACAAGTTCAACAATTCTCAGGATATTTTCAACATTGACATGATTTTAGTTGATGAAAATGTAATTTGAATATCTTTTAAATTTTGACCTTCATTTATTTAGTCATCTAATGTATTGATAACTTTTGTGAACAGGGTGGAAAGATGCAAGCAACAATAAAGAAATCCATCATGAACAAATTCAAATCTCAATTAAAGGAAGGCAACATTTACATAATTACAAACTTTGGAGTTAGAGAAAATAGTGGGAATTATAAGCCTACTCGCCATACATTCAAAATCAATTTTGTCTACTCTACATCTATTAAAAAATGCTCTGACATTTCAATGACTACTTAATCATTTGATTTCGTCGCCTTTGAAGATATCATCTCAACAAGCATTGACGGCACATACTTGATTGGTAAGTAATATAACTTATTTATTATATGTGTTTTTCCTAATTTCCTTTGATATACATGTAATATGTTACACTTTTAAAATTGTATATAAACATTATTTTTTTACTGTAAATGTATGACAGATGTAATTGGAGAGCTGACAAGCATCGGAGAGATTGAAGAATGGGAGAATAATGAAAATAAAGTAAAAAGATTAACATTTGAATTAGAAGATGAGCAATAAGTTTTCCAATTAACTTGACAACAAACATTTGAAATGTAAATAATTATATATATCCATATTTATGTTGTTATTGAATATTTATTCTCTTATTTGTAGCAAGAAAAAGTTGTCTTGCACAGTATGGGAAAATTTTGCCGAGGAAGTTGCAAAAAATGTTGTACATGATGTTCAACCACCATTTGTCATAATATTACATTTAGCAAGGATTAAATTGTGGAAAAGTGTTTAACTAAATAGATGTGAAATTTTTTGTTCGTTGTTTATGATTTAAAAATATGATTTCATAAATATTTGTGTTCATTTCTTTGTTAGGCATTGGCATTGTGTCGAACTCATTATACACAACCAGAATATTATGCAACCAAAACTTAACTGAAATCGTTGATTTAAAAAATAGGTATAAATCTTTGCTGTAATACAAATCTTAATTTTTGTCATATAATTTTTTGCTTCTTAAATTTATATGTAGGCTACATAGTGGTAAAGAAACATCTTCAAAAATTACTCAATTATCAAGCCAATCAACATATTCTTTGAAAGAAGATTTGCTCCAATTATATGAGCGAAAATTTCTAGATGACATTCGAGAGATATGCTAGGTAAATATTATAAACTTTTTTTACCACTATAAACAAGTATTAAATTTATTATCATTTTAGTTTTTTATTTAAATGATTAACAAAAAATTGCAATGCAGGTTACTAAGTGTGTCACATTAGCATCAGTCGTAAGAATTGAAATAGATTACAATTGGTTTTACAATTCATGTAACAAATGTAGAAGGAAAGTAAAACCGGAGTCTGTAAAGTTTTGGTGTGAACATTGCTCTTTTTTGTAAACTTTGTTATTCCAAGGTATATATTACTTAATGTTTTTACATTTCATTCTTTATTTATTGATTATATTGTTGTATGTCTTTAAATCTTTACTTTTTTTTCAATATTTGACAGATACAAAGTTCAACTTAGAGTTATCGATCAAACATGAAGTGCTTCATTTGTGTTATTTGATCGAGAAGCCAATCAAATACTAAACCACACAACCGTATCTTTGCGAGAAAAAATGATAAAGGTAATTTTAAAGAAATAAAAAGTCATACATATTATTATTAACAACTAACAATATTTTACATACTTTACAGGATGGAGATAGCGATTCATTTCTTGAAGAATTAGATAAATTTCTTAATAGAAAATTTATCTTCAAAATACAAATTTCAGAGTATAATCTTCAACAAAAATGACCTATTTACATAGTGCTTCGTGTCACAGATGACAACAATTGGATTGAAGAATATTTGGCTACAACAATTGTAACTCATATATATAAACAACCCAATTTTGTACATTTTATTCTTTTCATATGCTACTTCAATTATGTAAGGATAAATATATTAATACTAAAATGTCTAACTAATATTTTTGCTCAAATATTTTCAGGAATCAGCCAAGAATGTGGACATCGACAACACTATCAAGGAAGATGTATACAATGAAGATGTGGATATTGTAAGTAAAAAATAGGCTAAAAAATATAAAACAATAACTCACAAACTTTTTTTTAGTGTTTTATTAATAATTTTTATTTTTTATCTTTCAGGATAACGTTTCAATGACATGTTCTACAATTAGTATTACTCCTTTAAAAAGAACTTTGTCAGAGAAAGAACGTGAAGAAGATCTGTCTGCAGAAGATACTACTGCACAATTTTCATCTACCAAGATGAAGAAAATTAAAATTGAAAATGAATAACTTGAAAATTGAGAACTATGGATATTGTTTATAAACCAATGACTTATGACTTGGACCAATGTATGATGTTGACTTATTTTTTGTTGAAGACATCTTTAATTCATTTTTGGTTATGCATATTGTGATGTTATGAAATTGAATTTTTTTTAAGTAATTATAATTATTTATATCTTAAAATATTTCTGTGCATCGCACGGGCATAGAACTAGTCAACAATAAATCAAAACCTCCACACCCTTATATTTGAACTTACAATCTTACTTTAATACCACTTATTATATATTAAGATTGAAATATCACCCCACGAGATTTAAGTTGTGTGTATAAATTATCATTTTTTTCTTTAACTTATTACCAATTAATACAAGTCAAATTTGTCAGACGTCATAATTTAATCATTTAACATCATATCACACAAAATTATTAATTAATTAGTTAAAATATTGATTTGACTATCTAAACTTACCATTCTAATTAATATATTATTAGATCATTTTTTAGTCGGAGGCTTAACAAAGTAGATATCGTGGTGGTCGCTTTAGCACTTGACAATTTGGTACCTATCTTGTAGATTGAGTTCCTCTTATTTATTTATATTATCTTTGCTTCATCTGATTTGGATGTGCAGAGATTTAGTGATCAAATTTCCAAAGAGCAGGATTTGTTATTTGTTCATGGTATTTATCCTCTATACACACTTGCAAATATAAGAGAGTGAATCTCATAATATATTGAATGTTATAATATCCACTTCGTTTGTATTTGTAGGCGAGCAAAGAATAGGTATCTTGAACTAATTGCAAGTGTTTCTCATTTTGAAGATGGTATCGTCTTCCACTCGTGATAGGGAGATATCAAATAAATTGTTCTAATCTAAGTTATTTTTTAACTCACTAATACATATATTTTTCATCACTTCAATTCGGATCTAAACCTAAGTTCTAATGAGTACATTGGAGGCAAATGTCACGTCCTAACAAAATGCTATTTATCGGAAGTGACAGAAAAATAGGCACAAAAGGTAATATTTATTTGTCCATTTCATAACGTCATATGCGGACGTTTTATTACACAAATACTCCTCATAACGACTAAGAGAGGAGTAGATCAAAACAACTTAATTTATACATCTCATTTCACACTACTAAAAAGAAACAGAAACGGGTTGGGTTTGCTTGACACTGTCGGTCCACTTAGCACTCATGCCCTTAAACGTCATCCCCACCTGTATTACCTGAAAATGGTAGGAAAGAATGAGCTAACTAGCCCAGTAGAATTCAAATCCATAATTCAAAGTATGCACACATGGTAGTCAAGGCAAGAATAGAACGGGCATCGAAGACATGATCAAATATCAGGACTGTAGACTTGACACAGTGATGATAATAAAACACATGCATGTTCAGGTGTACAAACTTCACATTTTGCTCGAGTAACAGTAAGACAGTACAGTATTTATGATGACCATAATCAACAGTAAGTGATGTAATGCCAAACATCTTGTCGCCCTTTATCAATTCGTACGGCCAGTAAAAGAATTCGGGTGCTCCTCCCAGGACTGGACCAACCCTATTTGCACAAGCATTTCAGTCAGGTGGGGTCCAAGGACCCAATAAATATCATCATCATCAATTAATCATATCTCACATGGTGTTCAAACATTTGAACTCTCAAGACATCAAGTTATAGGAACTCGGTTACCAAACATAGGAGAATGGACTCAACGGAGTACCATTCATAGTTGACAACTTCAAGAATATTTCAAGGGTGAGTAAGGTATCTCAAGTGGGTATTTTTTTACAGTAGAACGACAGCAAATACCCAAGTAATTAAGGGAGTAACTTGCTAGGCTATTAGGATGAACTTTTAGTAAGGGTTCATACACAAAAAGTGCAGAAATTTGAATCAGGGTCGTAGCTGTCGACAACCAGGAAGGGGCTGTCGACAGATTGCAGCAGACATAGCTCAACTTTTTCTGGTCTGTGTCCATCTGTCGACAACAACAAGATGGCTTTTGACAGCTGCACACAGTCCCAGTTATTTTAGAGTTCAGGAAGGCTGGCTTGTCGACAGCTATGAGCTGTCTGTCGACAGCCGCCTGTTCCTCACTCATAAGTGACTTTGAATTCACTCTAAACACTCTAACCATGGAACCTATGAATCAAAGTATGATTTATATCAATTGGAAGAGTCTAATTGTAGTTCTCACAGTGAGTGTATATGCTAAACAAACAAGATGGAACATAAGGGATGCAATCCATACTTGTCTAGCTAGAAGTGAACATGACAAGGTACTGAAAGTATGGTCATGATAACCAGAGTTTGTTGGAAAGATTCCTACAAAATGGACATTCTATCTCAATGTATTTAAAGATCTAAATCAAAGCTTGAAGTACCTAACAACTAGATAGAAGTTCTCACATAGTTCTAAAGTTATTAAGACTTCTACATGACTCTATAACATGAACAAGGATCAAAGGTAGAGGAAGAAGATAGGAATTGATTTCTAAAATAGAACCAAGTTGTTCCTTTCCCAACAAGAGTAATTCTACCCTGACTGGAAGGAAAACAGAGTATCACAAGTATAGCAACTTATCCGTTCATTACGAATTCCTTATTACATATGAAGAACCGAATTGAACCAGAGGGAGATGAATCCTACCTTGCTTAAATGATGAACTTGCAAGTATCCTTGATGAAAAATCCCACACCCAGCAAGAGAAGTGTTTCCCTCTTAAGGTTGATGGCGTGCTTGCAATGTCCACACCAAGTGAATCAGCTACAATGGCCGAAGAAGCAGAAGTGAAAGTAGTTGCAGTAGCTATGAAGCCAAGAACTCTAGCAGCTGCTCCAACAACACCTCTAACAACAGTTCCAGCAGCAAGGAGTAGGGAAACAAGAATAGGAGCAAGTACAAGGGGTGTGGAAAGATGTTTTCGAAGCTTAGGGAAAGATATTTATAACCCAAAGCTTCTCCATGTACAATGGCATGTCGGTTGCCCATGTGTCATGGTAAAAATCCTTTAATTTTTACCTCAACACGTAGCTCATGCAACTTTCATCTTGGTTACACGTAGGTAACTTAGGTGTTGGCTTATTCCCCTGATATGGTGGCCTCCCAAGAGCTTAACACGTAAGCCCCCATAAATCACCCAAAAATCCCCACCGTAAATGACCCAATAAATCAACTGGCCCCTTAGTTTTGATGTAAACATGACCAAACAAAGTCCGTTTGTATTAAAATTTCAATCATAGGCTAATACGATGGTTTTACAAATTATGATGATTTTAGTTTAATTTTTAGAATTTATTTTACAGTAGGTGAAAAATCACCGAAAAAATAATCGCGCCGACTTAATCTCAAAATCCGTACGTCGAAAAATTCGGATATTTACATTTATGATCTCCACATTATTTTGGAAATTTTGGTGTTCTTGAATTTTATTTTTGTTATAGTTTTTCAGTGTCGCTCTGTAGGAGCACGCACGTCCGAGTACGACACTGGGGTAACGTTAATTAATGCTAATAATTCCCAAATATAAATTATTTTAATTTAAGATTAATACTTAAGTCTAATAACTTTATTATTCATATTTTTTAATAAATAAAATTTCCGAAGTGTTACAACAAAGATTCTTTTATCGCTCATTTTAATAACATGTCTAGATATCATGATTAATATCATAGGATGATTTTTTGAATAAAATTAACTGATATTATTTAACTACTTTAATTGAAAATATTATTTTGACTATGTGTTTATCAGATTAAGAGAGACAGACTCATAAAGAGACTACGCATGGTTTATTCAGATAATTTGAATCGCCGAACATATAGAAAATTGTCTGTTTGTCACAATATCTCATATTTCAATTTTATGGAATCCATTCTCAATATTATTCGCAAATTTGTGTTTTTTATTTTCAATAAACGATGTCTATATTAATTGCTAATTAGTCACACAAGTTTTGAGGTGAAAGATATTATACATGATTATCTATTTCCTCTCTCGAAATGTTTCATATTAAATTATTAATAAATACCTAATTTTAACAACATTTTAGATCCACAGGTTTATGCGATCGGTTTGATAATAAGTAGGCAAATGATTTTGATGGCTTTGATAAGAAAATTCTATTAAATAACTTCCATAGCTTAAATTACCCTTGATAATATATCATATTATATTTATGTGTTTAGTTATTTTGACTATTTATTAAATTGGAAAAGTTGGAACATCTAAAATTTTCTTATTTGAGGTTATATTATCCAAATTTCTCCTATCTGATTATCAACTTGAATCTCTATGTAAACAAAGATGAAACATTGTGTTGATATAATTGGAAGAGTAACTCCAAAAAAATAAGTATGCACACATATGAATGATCGTTATAAATTCATGAATCTGTTCACTTTCGTAATTTTTCACATAAAATATTATGGGCGTTGGCATGTTATTCTCTATTGATTAGCATTGGGAACTTAATTTGATTTATATCATAAATAGTAATTAGTTTACATATAAATTGTATTGGCGTTATACATTACTAAATAAAATGGACAATCGAGGAAGCCTCATTATGGAAATGACATTTTTTTTATATATAGCGTTTATAATATAGCCTTAGTGTATATAATTAACAAAATAGTTTGTCATATTTCATAGTCAATAAATAACATAGTACTCTTCGATCTAGAATAAAATATTAAATTAAGATGTTGCTTTAAAACTAAAGATTACATAGTGAAAAAAGTGGCATATTTTAGAAAAGTTCGATTATCATCTTCCACCGGCCCTTTAGCCTATGCCTCTTAGATGGTGTCATCCAAGTAGTAAGCCTTCCCCCTTGTTCTCGCGCTCGAGATCGTCATCGCGCCGAAGTTGTCACCTATGCTCAAGTTGGAATGTAGGGGGATCCCCAGAGACAGATCTTGGCACAAATGAGACTATTGATAGGGTTCGCTCATGGCACACGTCTGTCACAGATTTGCCCAATCCTTCAGCCGATAGAGGTGCAATTGCCCGCTCCTGCACTATTTGTTTGTTGAGTGACCATGGTACACCTCCGCAAGCATCTGTACCTATTCCTATATTATCAGCTCATCTGTCGTGACTACCAAGCATAATAGCTGGGCCCCTGATAGTTGTTGGTCTGTCTATCGTAAGACGGTACTCAAGAATTAGTTTCACTCTTCTGATGGCTACCCATCTTCTGGTAATTTTCTTGAAATGTCATGACTTCTATGTTAGTTATAAGTGTCCTCAAGCCAATCATAACTTGTACAATCTTGTTCTTTAATAATAATAATAAGGTTGTTATATTTATTATGTGTAATTCGTTTGGCGTTTCATTATGAAGTCCACGAATATGCACAATGGATATTAATTATGATGAGATCATAATAATGTGATTAATATCTTTTAAACGTATATTCTTAATTGTTCATAGTCGGAGGATATTCTAGAAGGACATCGAATATCCAGTTAGACTAGTACAGGTTGCACCTGCTCATATGATGAGGGTGACTGGTCTCATAATTACTTGTGTGGAGACACTAAGGTGAATCTGTAGGTACTCGTTGGAGAATGAGTTCACTGAACTGATCGGTTATGAATCGCTGGATGATAATGTTACCTAACTGTCAACCATCTAGATTCATTGTCACAGTGGCGTGATTGGTTCTTAGAACTGAGACACCAAGGACACCTTGTTGATGGACTTCTGGGTTTTGACCTTAACTTATAGATCTCTAGTCATGAGGTCTTAATTAGTTAAGTGTTTGGATCTAGCGGAATACCTTCTAAGGTGAATGTGTGGTCAATATGGGATCGCTCGCTCTCGGTAATAAGAGAGTGAATGTTCTAGGGAAAGATGCTTGATAGTCCCTGGCCAGGGTATGATTACTTATCAGAAAAGGAGTTTTTTGATATTGTTATGCGGCATCTAATCCAAGTGAGTGCGCATATTAGGGTTTGACAATTGACCATACCCTAAGTGCACTCGGGAGCATTGTACGAGCGAAGAACTATTGTCACGTGGTAACTGTTGACATAAAGGGTTCCTTGATTGGGTTGCTGAACCCCAATGCTTTCCAGGATTAAGTGGTGTTGCTTGGCACCCAACTTGATTGGAAGCTTGGTCAATTATCGTGAGACGATAATCGATTGTGTAATTAATTAATATGAGTTATTAATTAATTATAGTAAGTCAATAAAGAGTTATTGGACTTAATGGACTGAAAAATAGACTAGCACTTGGGCCTAGAGGGTCACACACAATAGAGTTCCGAGCAGACTGGGCAGGATGATCGTTATAGACATTAACTAGGTTTTTATGAAAAACTTCAGAGTCTATAAATACACGTGGAGAGTCAAACCCTGGCCCAAGCTCCAGGATTCTCTCTGGCCGCCTGCTCCTCTCTCTCCTAGGGCGCCCCCACCTCTTCTCTCTCCTCTGGCATATGGTGGAGCTGAGATCCGGGAGACGCGTGGAGACCGAGGAGACCCCGTCTGCATCCGGAGCTCGTGTGTATACGTCTAGAGGCCGGACACCTGAACGGCTTGAAGCACCAGTGCCTCTAGCGCTACCACCTCCCCAGATTCGGGAGTTTTGCAACCCCGCAAAGGTAAAGATCGGATCTTTTCGGCGGGTTTTTAGTTTTTGTTCGATTCCGACCACCGGCAACGATATCAAATGGAGGGAATCGCGTTTTCCGCTGCGCTCTGATTGATTCCTTACATTCTAGTTGCAATGTTTTCCCATAAGTAGTGCCAAAGAGTGTAAATGTCAAAAAATAGTTGACAAATTTGCATAGTCTGATCCCTATGGGTTCTTGAATTTGTTGGTAGGAGAAATACCACTAACACTTACAGTCCACGAGAATGGTCAAAGGGGAGAGAGTAATTTTTTAGGAGAACTTTTTGACATTCAAGTCAGAGAATTGGCTAGACAAGGGTAAAGAGAAGGAGAGAGCTCTTATGTGTCAATGTGAATGTCACGTCCTGACATTTAATATATATATAAATGCCAGAATGTGAACGCAAGAGGAATCAAGAGTAAAATTTAAACTAATTGAGCAGCAAATTGCTCAAGAGCTCTATTAAATAAAAAAATTGACAATTGTCATTCTATGAATATTACAAGATTTCCAATTTATAATCTCATAAGTAAAATGTCGTCAAGGATGGTCTCTCCACACACAAATCCCGAAGTTCCCGCCTTCCAGATACCTGAAAAATAAGATTTAGTGAGCTAACTAGCCCAGTAAGATTCAAATTCTCAAATCAAAGGATTAAATGGTATGATGATCAAGGAAAAGGCTTGAGTGAAATCATAGATGGACCAACAAGCATCTGAATATGACAGTGAATGTGAAACAGTAGAATGGATACATGGGATATGCTTAGGAATTCACATTGAAACTCAAGTTCTAGTTCATGTAAACACAAGAAAAGACTTGACTGATACCAAAGATGAACAAACAAATATCTTATCATGATAATGATAATTGGAACAGTGGTACTGAATTACAAAATGTGCTCAGGAATTCACAGTGAATCTCATAATTTGGTTCATATATATATATATATATATATATATATATATATATATATATATATATATATATATATATATATATTCACACAGAACAGGTAACAGGATGACTGTAATCAACAGTATCAGGTAACAGGATGACTATAATCAACAGTATTTGATGCTATGCCAAACATCTAGTTGCCCTTTATCATTCCGTACGACCAGTAATTGAATTCGGGTGTTCCCCCCTGGACTGGACCAGCCCAATTTGCTAGACAGTCAGTTGTCCTTTATCAATCCGTACGTCCAGTAAATGAATTCGGGTGCTCCTCCTAGAATTGGGCCAGCCCTATTTGCACAGGCATATCAGTCAAGTGGGGTCCAAGGACCCAATAAATGTCATCATCATCAATTAATCATATCTTACATGGTGTTCAAGCATTTGAACTCTCAAGACATCAAGTTATATGAACTCAATTATCGAATACAGGAGAATGGACTCAACAGAGTGCCATTCATAGTTAACAACACAACTTCAAGGATAACTCAAGGGTGAGTAAGGTACACCAAGAAGGGGAATGGCAATAAACACTAAGGCAACTAGGGGGGGGGGGTAACTTGGTAGGCTAATATGGTGAAGTTTAAGCAAGAGTTTTATCATAAAAAGTTGCTGAAATATAAGGCAGGACAAGTGCTGTCGACAGCCAGGAAGGGGCTGTCGACAGATGGCAACAGATAGAGGTCAGGTTTGCTGGCTCTGTGGGTATCTATCGACAGAAACAAGGGATCTGTCGACAGATCCACACAGTCCAGAAATCTGAGTTCTGGAAAGCATGTGCCTGTCGACAGCTTTGGGCTGGCTGTCGACAGGTAGCTGCAGAACTTCCAGAAATGCTTTGTAAATCTGTTCTAAAGGCCCTAATTATAAAACTTCTAACCAAAGACATGTTTTATATCAAATGGAAGAGTCTAATTGAAGCTCTCACAGTAGTTTATAAGCTAAACAATCGGGATGACACAAGGGGTTTACAATTCGAATTTGGCCGGCTAGAAGCTAACATGGTGTAGTACTGAAAGCATGGACTTGATAGCAATGGTTTATTGGGAAAATCTGACCATGTGAACACTAAATTACATTGTCTTTCATTGTGCTAAATCAAGACTGGAAGTATCTAAAAACTAAACCGAAGTCCCTACATGTTTCTAATGAGGTTAAGACTTCTACACAACTCCATAATATGAACAAGTATCAAAAGTGGAAGAAAAATCTGATCTCCCAGTGGGTCAAGGATCTTATCCTTTCTAATATGAATGTGTTTATCACAATTGAGGTAGGAACATGGGAGTTATTAGTATACAAATTGTTCCTTTATCTAGACTTCCTTACCATGTATGAAGGATAGAACAGAATTATAGGAAGATGAATCCTACACATGGATAGCTAGGAACCTGCTACCACATGATACTGGAAGAATATCCTTTCCAAAACAGAGATTATGTGAATTCAAAGTGTAACGACCCGAGAACCCGACCTCGGCCCACGCCGAGGACCCGATTTTCGCGGTCGCCGCCCACGGGACAGGGGGATCCGGAAGGGCTATAACATGCGTCCGACAGGATATGTAACAGAAGTAAACGTCAACTGCTAAGCTAGAAGCGTACAAGCGGAAACAGGAAAGTAAAGCGAGACCGCTGCGTACCGCTCTAAGTACAGTCCCAACGCACGCACACTAGTACAAGTAAGGCAAGGGGAGAGACAAGTCCCTTAGGGGCATACCCCGAGGGTGACGTACACTGAGAGGGGGAGCCACTGCTAGCTACGGGGACCAAGACTACCACCCCGTCTCCTCCGCCCGACGCGCGCCCTGCCGCTGCTGGGAAGACTCACCTGAAAAACAGAGGGATGAGCTTCACAACAGAAGCTCAGTAGGGACTACCAATCTCCTACTGGCTCTAAACAGGCAGAGGAACATATACAACTAATAATAAAGAAAAGACGACAGTTTATATCTTTCTACCTACAAAAGGAAGTGCGGAAGCGAAGCTAAAGCTAACACGGTACGGAAAGTACTCTCGGTCGGAAACTCCGTACGACTGCTCGTCGTGACTACCACACGGCTAGTAAACACAGACGGAGGGAACTCCGCCTGGACACGGAACACTAGCTACGGGAACAACACCACTAGTCAGACGGTCAGGTGCGTCCACAGACGTCTTATCCTCGACCTAGGTCCTGGCCCTCGTGTCTCGTCAGAGCGAGGTAGGACACAAGTACAACAACAGTAACCACCGTAGTCTGGCCGGACTACGGTCCCACGCCTGACCTCCCCAAGCGGTTCCGGGGCTGCAAGGAGCGAGGCAGTGAGAAACAGGACTAGCTGGCCTGCGCCGGGTAGAACTCCAAACTGTCCTCGGCGTCCCAGACCAACCACAAGAGCTCTGCAAGCGACTCACACGCCACTGTCCTAACCACCGTTTTCCCCTCAGCTCCAGAGTCCGCCGAAGCGGCTGCCAACTCGAGTACACTCGTAGCTCGGAGTACTCCCTCAACAGGCTCCCGAGGACGGGGGTCCCAGGTAACGGTAACAACCTCTCGTGCGGGACAAGCCCTCAAGTGCCGCGCACCGGGCGAACGACTAGTGTGAGACCGTACTAGGGAGCTAGCACAGGTGCCACGGGTACAGCAAAGCGAAACGGAAACGATGTCAGGTGAAACCTGTCTCTCGGTCGGTGACGCGACAGGGCGGGCCGCCGCGACCATGTCGTGGCGCCCTCGCCTGTCGCGACCTTAACGCGATGCTCAGGAGCGTCGCGACCATGTCGCGACCGGACGCGCCGTCGCGACATGATCGCGGCCTCCGAGACTGCCGCGTTTCCAGCCGAGCAGGGTTCCGGAGCAGTCTCTCCAGGAACCCTCCCCAAAACATGAAACAACATTCACCAGGGGGAAGGGGATCATGCATCACATGTATTGAAAGCTTTAAATCCACAAACCACCCTTAAACCCTCGAAAGCATGGATCCTACGCTCGACGAAGAACCTCACTCACCTCGAGCATGGAGTTCTCACTCTCCCAAACCCCCAAACCACGAGAAAACCACAGTCTAGAGGGGAGGGGATCATGCTTAGGGCGAGAGGGTTGGACGTCCCTACCTCCACACGAAGAACGCACCCGATGGGGCCTTCTCGTAGGTTTGGCCGTCTCCTCCTCGCACTGCACGGCACGAACACGACCCCTGCACGAACGGAGCGACGTCCTCCTCAGCACGGCCGCCTCAAACACGGGGGAGCACCCAAAACCGCCGGAGAGCTTGGAGGGCGAGAGGGGAAAAAGGGAAGGAAAAAGGGAAATGGGCCGCGCCGTCGGTTTTAAAACCGATGGCCCTCAGACGTTGTCGCGACGCCCATAGGCAACGCGATCAAGTCGCGACCGCCCGCCACGCCGCGACACCAAAAGCACGGTCAAACCTCGAAGACTGGGAAGGCTAACGCGGCGGCCTGCCAGGTCGCGTCAACGCTGCACGGCCCTGCCACCCGACACGACCGTTCTGACAGACAGGACAGCGGTCAGGTCGTGTCAGAACGTAGTCGCGACAGCCCAAGATGACGTGACAAGAACGCGACGGTCACCCCCGCCGCGACACGAACCGCCATACTGTCACGGCGGGCCGCACTGCCGTGACCATGTCGCGACCGGGGCGCCCGTTGCGACCCTGAGGACGGGGCCAAGGGCCCAAGGGGGCCGGGGTGTTACACAAAGAGTAGCTTCTACAGCAACACAAGACACACATGTAGTGCTAGAGGGTTCATGGCACTAGAACATAAACTGGAACATCCAAACAGTAGGTTCTAAAGTATGTTCAAGAACATGAGTTAGAAGAAAATGGAAAGAGAATCGAATCCTACAACCACACAACTAAAACAAGACTATAAGGGATGGATACACTGTTTCAAATGATAATTCACAAGTTTAAAGCAAGTAAGTGGTGATCATGACCTTTTAAACAACGGTAGTGGTCAAGAAATTAGATAAGAGTGAGAAAGGAAGAGAATCCTACCCATGACTTTGAGGAAGATGGAGTCATTTTCCTTCCCAATGAGTAGGTCCACAGCAACACAAGGTGGCAGTAGGTACAGCAGATGCAAGTGTTGTGTGGCCACCAACAGAATAAGCAGTAGTAGCAATTACGACAGGTAATTACGATAGCTCCTATAGCTCCAGCAGTAATACCTCCAGTAGAACAATAGCATGACAACATCCACGGTAGCAGGAAGACAGAAGAGTGGGAAGTGGAAAGATCTTCATGATGGGTGGAGGAAGGTCTTATATAAACTCCCATGCTTCCATGCGTGTTGGCACGTAGCCCAACATGTGGAGCCGTAGGAACCCCCTAAACCATGCCAAGGACACCTGGTTCATGCATTCTCCAGGCCTTACACCTAAGGGACAAACGTGTAAGATTCCTACTTAAGTGAGGTAGCTTCTCCAGCTGCTCACACGTAGGCAAGGATAATTTCCAGAAAATTCATCACCGTAATTGGCCCTTAATTCAGCTGACCTAATGATTCACATTTTAATGTATTCAAACGGGGTCCGTTTGTGTTAAAATTTCAACCATAGACTAATTTGATGGTTTTACAAATTATGGTGATTTTAGTTTTATTTTTAGAATTTATTTTACAGTAGGTGAAAAATCACCCGGAAAATTCGACTTAATCCCGAAATCTGTACGTCAAAAAATTCAGATATTTACATTTCTGATATCTCCACATTTTTCTGAAAATTATGTGTTCTCAGATTTCATTTTCGTTACAATTTTTCAGTGTCGTCCTGTGGGAGCACGCACGTCCGAGTACGACGCTGGGGAAACATTCATTAATGCTAAACATTCCCAATTATCAATTAATTCAATTTAAGAATAATGGTTAAGTTTAATAACTTTATTTTTTCAAGTTTTTCAACAAATAAAAATTTTCGGGGTGTTACAACTCTCCCCCACTAAAAGGAGTTTGGTCCTCCAAACTTCTTAACTAGTTTGGATGGATCACAAAGATGTAAGTTTTCAGTTTTTGAAACTTTATCTTATTCAGATTAGTTTCACCAATCTTATTATGATTATCATGTCATATAATGTATACACTTTTTATATAACCTGTTATCACGACATCATTAGTTGATGGAAATATGAAAATTAGTTAGCATTTTTAAATCTAAAGAGACCATGTTGTGATCATGAAATCAATCAGATGTATTCGCTACTATGTTTTTTATTTCTGGCAGTAGTATATTACTCCTAAGATTTCTTATATCAAGGAATAACTATAACCTTTATAGAGTTATATGAATACATATCCCTTAAAAAGGGTAATAAGGTACGACGAGGTTGATGAGTTCAAGCCCATAGAGGATGTAATTGGAAGTTCAATGAGTCATTTCACTAAGTCCAAATTCTTTTGCAATGTATTTGCATATCCTTGCATTTCTCCAAAATTCTCCCTAATTGGATATTTTTCTACTTCTTTTCTTCACTATTTTGTTTGGTTGTCTACTCCAATAGACATAAACAGATTCAATCCTACATTGTGTGTATACAGTTTGTGAGATTTAAAACGATCTCAAAACTTTGGGTCATCAATTGTGTGAGTGTTCCACACATTTGAGTTATTAAAGAGTTTCACTTGATTTAGTGAGGGATGTAGATAAATGAGGATTAACTAATTCACTGTAGTGGTATAATAATTTAGAATCCAAGAACGTGGGAAAATCAATGGAAGAATATATCACGAGGATGGTCATGAAATCTATATGATCGGTCGAACCATTCATTTACTAATTCTTATTTTGAATTGGAGATAATAACATATCAATGTAAAAGTCATATTATTAAGGTAAAAAAGGGAATAAGCAGGTTTGACTTTTCATTCAGTAGGAGAGGGCTCCCTTGGAGAAGTCATATGGGTGTTAACCATTTTTCACCGGACCTTGGATTCTTAACATTCTAGTAGGTTTATTCGAATTATGAAATTTTTAGGTAGACCAAATTGTGAGAAATTAAAAAGACGCTATTTTGATGGAATCGTCAAAATCACAATTTTCTTCTTCAGTGGGAGAGTTGACTTTTTATTGGTAAGAGATATAATTTTTCTGATATTTTTATTGGATTCAAATGGGGGGTACTTTCTTATTTACATAAGATATTACATGTAAATAAGGTATGAGTTCAGTCTTACAAGGGTCCTGCTGACTCTTACAAGAGTCCTGCTGACACTTCTGACTGAACCTGCTGACTGATAGGTGCTGGCTGTCGACAGACAAGAATCGTCTGTCGATAGGTGAAGGACATCTGTCGACAGATCAAGGCTATCTATCGACAGTTACTAACAATTTTGTATTTCTAGGTTCTGGAAGCATGGTCCCTGTCGACATGTGATTGCTGGCTGTCGACAGGTGAGATCTAAACTTTCAGAAATGTGATAAAACTACCACATAAAATTCTACCAAGTGTTCCTATGAATCTTTACATGATTGACAACATTAAAATGGTCTTAATTCCAGTTCTAACACCATATTTCATGAGGGAGACAAGTAGGACAATAGAGATATACTATAACATGGAAATCTAAAAGCAAGATGATAACTAGAAGTGCAACACTTCTTAAAACCTTTTCTTCCTTCTAATGGGATGAGTTTCATAGTATGCTTGAGTCATAACACAACTCTAGCTAAAACATGATCACAATGGGTAGGAAAACAAACATAATGATGCTTTCAGAATCAAGGACAAATGTAAATATGGGTTTATACAGATGAAGAAACTACAAGCATGAAGTTATGAAAGTGGAGAAGAATCATAGGGAAAAACCAACCTCCAAATTTTCATTTCATACTCAATAAAATCTATATCCAATTATACTTATCTAGCTTAACCTTAGGCTTTCTACCCATCCTCACAGGTTATCCCTAGATTTATCGAACTAATGCTCTGATACCATTCTGTCACGTCCGACATTTAATATATCTATAAATGCCAGAATGTGAACGCAAGAGGAATCAAGAGTAAAATTTAAACTAATTGAGCAGCAAATTGCTCAGGAGCTCTATTAAATAAAAAAATTGACAATTGTCATTCTATGAATATTACAAGATTTCCAATTTATAATCTCAAAAGTAAAATGTCGTCAAGGATGGTCTCTCCACACACAAATCCCGAAGTTCTCACCTTCTAGATACCTGAAAAATAGGATTTAGTGAGCTAACTAGCCCAATAGGATTCAAATTCTCAAATCAAAGGATTAAACGGTATGATGATCAAGGAAAAGGCTTGAGTGAAATCATAGATGGACCAACAAGCATCTGAATATGACAGTGAATGTGAAACAGTAGAATGGATACATGGGATATGCTCAGGGATTCACATTGAAACTCAAGTTCTAGTTCATGTAAACACAAGAAAAGACTTGACTGATACCAAAGACGAACAAACAAATATCTTATCACGATAATGATAATTGGAACAGTGGTACTGAATTACAAAATGTGCTCAGGAATTCACAGTGAATCTTATAATTTGGTTATATATATATATATATATATATTATATATATATATATATATATTCACACAGAACAGGTAATGGGATGACTGTAATCAACAGTATCAGGTAACATGATGACTATAATCAACAGTATTTGATGCTATGCCAAACATCCAGTTGCCCTTTATCATTCCGTACGGCTAGTAATTGAATTTGGGTGTTCCCCCCTAGATTGGACCAGCCCAATTTGCTAGACAGTCAGTTGTCCTCTATCAATCCGTACGACCAGTAAATGAATTCGGGTGCTCCTCCCAGGACTGGACCAGCCCTATTTGCACAGGCATATCAGTCAAGTGGGGTCCAAGGACCCAATAAATTTCATCATCATCAATTAATCATATCTTACATGGTGTTCAAGCATTTGAACTCTCAAGACATCAAGTTATATGAACTCAATTATCGAATACAGGAGAATGGACTCAACAGAGTGCCATTCGTAGTTAACAACTTCAAGGATAACTCAAGGGTGAGTAAGGTACACCAAGAGGGGGAATGACAGTAAACACTAAGGCAACTAGGGGGGGGGGGTAACTTGGTAGGTTAATATGGTGAAGTTTAAGCAAGAATTTTATCATAAAAAGTTGCTGAAATACAAGGCAGGACAAGTGCTGTCGACAGCCAGGAAGGGGCTGTCGACAGATGGAAACAGATAGAGGTCAGGTTTGCTGGCTCTGTGGGTATCTGTCGACAGCAACAAGGGATCTGTCGACAGATCCACACAGTCCAGAAATCTGAGTTCTGGAAAGCATGCGCCTGTCGACAGCTTTGGGCTGGCTGTCGACAGGTAGCTGCAGAACTTCCAGAAATACTTTGTAAATCTGTTCTAAAGGCCCTAATTATAAAACTTATAACCCAAGACATGTTTTATATCAAATGGAAGAGTCTAATTGAAGTTCTCACAGTAGTTTATAAGCTAAACAATCGGGATGGCACAAGGGGTTTACAATTCGAATTTGGCCGGCTAGAAGCTAACATGGTGTAGTACTGAAAGCATGGACTTGATAGCAATGGTTTATTGGGAAAATCTGACCATGTGAACACTAAATTACATTGTCTTTCATTGTGCTAAATCAAGACTGGAAGTATCTAAAAACTAAACCGAAGTCCCTACATGTTTCTAATGAGGTTAAGACTTCTACACAACTCCATAATATAAACAAGTATCAAAAGTGGAAGAAAAATCTTGATCTCCAGTGGGTCAAAGATCTTATCCTTTCTAATATGAATGTGTTTATCACAATTGAGGTAGGAACATGGGAGTTATTAGTATACAACTTGTTCCTTTATCTAGACTTCCTTACCATGTATGAAGGACAGAACAGAATTATAGGAAGATGAATCCTACACATGGATAGCTAGGAACCTGCTACCACATGATACTGGAAGAATATCCTTTCCGAAACAAAGATTATGTGAACTCAAAGAGTAGCTTCTACAGCAACACAAGACACACATGTAGTGCTAGAGGGTTCATGGCACTAAAACATAAACTGGAACATCCAAACAGTAGGTTCTAAAGCATGTTCAAGAACATGAGTTAGAAGAAAAGGGAAAGAGAATCGAATCCTACAACCACACAACTAAAACAAGACTATAAGGGATGGATACACTGTTTCAAATGATAATTCACAAGTTTAAAGCAAGTAAGTGGTGATCATGACCTTTTAAACAACGGTAGTGGTCAAGAAATTAGATAAGAGTGAGAAAGGAAGAGAATCCTACCCATGACTTTGAGGAAGATAGAGTCCTTTTCCTTCCCAATGAGTAGGTCCACAGCAACACAAGGTGGCAGTAGGTACAGCAGATGCAAGTGTTGTGTGGCCACCAACAGAATAAGCAGTAGTAGCAATTACGACAGGTAATTACAGTAGCTCCTATAGCTCCAGCAATAATACCTCCAGTAGAACAATAGCAGGACAACATCCACGGTAGTAGGAAGACAGAAGAGTGGGAAGTGGAAAGATCTTCATGATGGGTGGAGGAAGGTCTTATATAAACTCCCATGCTTCCATGCGTGTTGGCACATAGCCCAACATGTGGAGCCGTAGGAACCCCCTAAACCATGCCAAGGACACCTGGTTCATGCATTCTTCAGGCCTTACACCTAAGGGACAAACGTGTAAGATTCCTACTTAAGTGAGGTAGCTTCCCCAGCTGCTCACACGTAGGCAAGGATAATTTCCAGAAAATTCATCACCGTAATTGGCCCTTAATTCAGCTGACCTAATGATTCACATTTTTATGTATTTAAACGGGGGTCTGTTTGTGTTAAAATTTCAACCATAGACTAATTTGATGGTTTTACAAATTATGGTGATTTTAGTTTTATTTTTAGAATTTATTTTAAAGTAGGTGAAAAATCATCCGAAAAATAGTCGCGTCGACTTAATCCCAAAATCTGTACGTCAAAAAATTCAGATATTTACATTTCTGATATCTCCACATTTTTTAAAAAAATATGGTATTCTCAGATTTCATTTTCGTTATAGTTTTTCAGTGTCGCCCTGTGGGAGCGCGCACGTCCGAGTACGACGCTGGGGAAACGTTCATTAATGCTAAACATTCCCAATTATCAATTAATTCAATTTAAGAATAATGGTTAAGTTTAATAACTTTATTTTTTCACGTTTTTCAACAAATAAAAATTTCTGAGATGTTACAGTGAAAGTTAATAACTTATTTGTTTACCTCCTTTACCTATTATTTCTCCTCTTTTAATCGTACATTGAAGGCCCTCCATGCCTATTACCCCTTTCTAGACTGTGTTGTCCGGCTATTGGTGGTAGTTGGAGGCACATATAAAATTAGTATAGTCTTAGATAAGGGATGAAATGTCATCCGACTCTACACATCAGACGTGGATGGGACCATACTACAACCTCTAGTCTCATGGGAAAGAGATTCTGCTAGGCAAATGGAGAGAGTGTGCTCGGAAAGTGAAGAGGTCATCTCTCAATATAGTATAGAAGCATGTTAGATAGCAATTGAGATCTTAAAAGCTTACATTGGCATCATGGATACTTGCTTAACTATCAGTTTGGTTGTACCATTGAGGCCAAAGTGGCGAGCCTTAAGTATGGCTCAAGAAGCCGAGAACTCTACCTTGACGGATAGAGAGTCATTTGTAAATAATGGGCGTGAGAGCTACTTTCGCTTGCTCTAGACTAGATGCTCGTGGACTAAGAGATTGAGAAAATTGGACTTAGATGAGTTAGACCCACATTTATCTTTCTGCATGAGTTGTCTCTTTGAAGTGGAGTAGTGCTCAAATACTCTCTTGTTCTCCAATTTGAGTTGACTCTACCCCTTCACAAGAATTCAAAGATATAATATTGTAAATTAGATTTTATTCATCCATATGATATTAATTTTCAGTCAATAATTGGTGCTCACTAAAAGTCAGAATTGAAGAACTTATAGCAAATTAATAAAAAAACCTTATTTTATTATATAATATTTTAAACACAACATTCAATATTATGATAAAATACTAATTTAAAAAATAGCGATTTCACAAACTAGGATTACGGGGTGAAATAAAAAAGAAAAAAATTAATTATAGGTCCCTATAAGAGAGGGCGCCTTAATTGCAGGTCCCCATCAGAAATACATATACAAAAAAGCTCAACAAGTTTTAGAGATGTTAATTTCTAGTCCCTATTTTGTTGGGATCTGTGCTGACAGTTAGAGACTAACATTTTCTATATTCTGATTGTATGCAACTGTTACTTTAAAACCTTTTAGCTCTTACTTTAACGTCTTTCAAGTTACACTTTAAATCATATCAATAATTACTTTAAATCTCATATACTTTAACCGATTCCCTCTTCTTCTTTAACATGTTTCTTATTCTACTTTAATTGGTTTCTCCGCCTACTTTAACATATTACAACAACTACGACGTTAACATACTATAACTACTGTTTAAACACACTATAACTACTACTTTAACAAATCAAATATTTTAACTGATTTCCTCTTATTTTTTAATAGGTTTTCTATTTTTTAACAAGTTTGCTCTTCTACTTAAACTGGTTTCCTCTCTTACTTTAAAACCTTCAAACTTAGACTTTAAGTCATACCAACAGTGACTTTAAGTCTCATATACTTTAACTCATCATCACACATATTTTAACAACTTTGAACTTTTACTTTAAAATCTTCAAACACTTACTTTAATGTACTCAAACTTAACTTTAATTTATGTCAACAATTACTATAACTCAGCTATTATACATACTTTAACAACTCCAAACTCTTACTTTATCATCTTAGAACATAAACTTTAAGTCATCTTAACAGTAACTTTAAGTCTCACATTTTTTTAACTAGCCGTCACACATATTTTAAGGTCTTGGAACTCTTACTTTAACACTTTCAAATTTAGAGTTTAAGTCATGCTAATAGTTACACTTTAAATTTTATCAACAGTTACTTTAAATCTCATATGTTTTAACTCACTGTCACACATACTTTAACAACTTCGAATTTTTATTTTAACTTCTTAAAACTTATACTTTAAGTACTGTTAAAGTATGAACACAGTGGTCATACATATGTGATGACACAAAAGTAGACATATGAGTAAAACAAAAAAAGAAGAAGAAGACAATAATTGTCTTTTTAGGGACTGATTGATAAAGTCCATCAAAATGAGAGATTATTTGGGGGACATTTTTCTGACAAAGGCTTGTAAATAAGTCCCTCATCTGACAATGATTTATAATTAATTTACCCAATAAAAAGTAGATAATAAAAAATATATATTTAGAACCTATCCATGGAATTATGTTTAATTTATTAAATTAGTAAGAAGTACCTATTTAGAGAAAAGTTTGCTATCTTTTGAGAAATACAATTTCATCACGTCTAAGTGTATTTTGAGAAATCTATTGGTCCACCTCACAAGGCTCATTTTGCCGCACTGTGTCACATTTTTTTTTTGAGTTTTGTAGTCTAACCTTTTCTTTTGGTGCCCAAATTTCTCTTTTGGACTCGACTCACTACATCATACCATGTGAAAATGATAATGAAAGAAAATTTTGGACACCAAAATAGAAACTACGTCAAAATAAAAAATAAGTGTCAAAATAAAAAATAAGTTTTAAAATCTAAAAAACATGATAAAGTGCAGTGCAATCAACCGAGCGAGGTGGACTAATAAAAATTTTGAAGTATATTTAGACGTGATCAAATTACACTTCTCAAAGGGCATTAAAGATGTGTTTGATAATGAGATGAGGGGGTTGGTCCCTTTTTAACACCGGTTTTAAATCTACGAATAATTTGATAACTGAAATAGGATAAGCAGGGGTGATAAAACTTAAGTATAATAAATGAGGGATAAAAATGTGATAACTTATCCTTCCATAGAGGGAGATAAAATTATTCCTAAAGATATCTCATTAATTATTGATATTTCACTCTAAAAAATTATATATCACTTTCTACACATAGATAAATAGTGTCAAATTAAGTAAAAAAATATTTATATACTCTCCATCATATTATATTAAAATTTATCCCCATTCGTAATTATCTCTTAATAAATCATATCAAATCAAAAAAATCTGTAAATATAAATAAGGGTTTTTATTAAAATAATCATATTATATTATTTAATTATTTATTTAATCATATTTTAAATTTATTTCCCAAATAGTCACCAGTTGCCACGGTGGCAACTTGGTGACCGGTGGGGACCGAACGCCCACTTTAAAGACGGCATTGAGAATGCCGACAATAGCGTCGGCGTTCTCAATGCCGACTTTAAAGTCGGCTTTGGGAACGCCGACATCAAAGTCGGCATTCGCAATACCGACTCTATTGTCGGCATTGCGAATGCCGACTCTATTGTCGGCATTGCGAATGCCGACAGCTCCTTAACTAAACCCCCCCGCCTCGAAACCTCCGAAACCCTTTCTGCTCCCGAAACCCCTCTTCTCTTCCTCACACTGCAGCCGCCGGACCCTCCTCGCCAGCGCCAGCCGCCGCCGGACGCAGGCCCTCCTCGCTAGCGCCAGCCGCCGCCGGACGCAGGCCCTCCTCGCTAGCGCCAGCCGCCGCCGGACGCAGGCCTCGCCAGCGCCAGCCGACGCCGGACGCCAGCCGTTCCTCCTCGCCGCGCCAGCAGTGCCTCCTCCCTCACATCCCCCACCCGGGCCACCTCCTCCCTCACTCCCTCACATCCTCCGTCCGACGCCATCTCCACCACCTCCCCACCTCCCTCACCTCCCACCCAGCCAGCCGCCCCACTTTAGGTATGTTAATTAATTATTTAATATTTTATTATATTAATTGATATAATTTTATTTGACTAATGTAATTTGTTTCATGGTTTTTATATGACAATTATAAATTGTTTAACAAATGTAATTGATTTTAATGATTTTTTATTTGATAATATAACTTGTTTAATGATTCTTGTTTGACAAATGTGATTTGTTTAAATATCTTTGTTTGACAAATGTGATTTATTTAATGATTATTGTTTGACAAATAAAATATGTTTAAATTATTATTGTTTGACAAATGTGATTTGTTTGAATATTTTGATTTGACATATGTAATTTATTTATCTTATAAATGGCAGATATGACTAGTTCCAACATTTCTTTAATGTGCTATTATGATGGTGTCTTACATATTGAGGATCATAAACCTCAATATGAAGGAGGTACTGTACGCATTTTGCGTGTAAAGAAAGACACAAGTTTTACTGAGTTGATGAGAAAGTTATATATCTTGACGAAATATGACGAAAGACATGTTAAGATTGGTATAACATGCAAGTGGCCTACTTCTATGGGTGAATATATTGCAGTGAGAGTTGAAGATGATGAAACTGTTGAAAGTATGTTCGATTTGTATCCTTCTCATGTATCTACTGTACAATTATATTTAGAGAAGGAAGATATAGATAATATATCTATTCAAGGTAATGATGAAGTGCAAACACATGGTCATATTGATGACAACTTGCATACTCAACACTATGAGTATCAACAACCAACTGGACACTTCACACGTATGTTGAATGATGATGTTCATTCTACTGGATTTTACACGCAAAATCCATAATGATTTTTTTTGCAGTTGTGGTCTTGGGAGCGACTTCATGTGGGACGTCCTGACATTCCGATGCATCCTTTGACACAAGACATGCCTTTGGGACACAGGTACATTTAAAATTTTGTGTGACTATTTATTTATATGAATGTTACTAAGTCACAAATAAATTGTAGGTGGAATGTTCGAAGAGCAGAGATAAATAATCCTCATCATGTTTTGAGATTGTACAGATCAGAGTTTGATCATCAGGAGGACTACCAGGTAAACATAATGAAACCTATTATATTGTACACAGAGGATACGATACTTACACTTACTAATTGTATTTTCAATACAGATTAGGTGGGAGCCATACACTGCAGATATATTGGAGATGTTACCAGCTGTTTCTAGGCAGGCATCTCATCTTTGGTTGTCTCGAGTTCCTCTCCTTTGTTTTTCTATTGTTGAGATGCATGTTCCAGATAGAGTACTTAGACAGTTTGGTAGAGTACAACATATTCCTGGTCATGTTGATGCATTAGATCGTGTCACCCGAAAGGGACGTGGGCATATTGATTGGGCTAGATATTTTGCACATTTTGTACAGATGTGGCATCATCGGGCAGATTACATTATACCACCGGATGAGGAGACTGTTGGTATTGGTAGAGGGGAGTATATGGCTTGGTATTGGGATATCACTAGGCGGCACATTGCTCGGCCAGGTTTCAGTTATGATATGCGTTATGAGCCGCGAGATCACATAGAGAGGAGTCTAGTAGACGGTATGAAGCATTTACATATGATGGCTAGTGTTGGCCTTCAGGATGATATATCGGATAGTGCACAGTCTACATTTATATCCATGCAGATGTATATTGATAGTGTGTTGTCTCAGGTTCAGCGGACAGATTCATCTACATCACATGCAGGACCTTCAGAGCCATGTGCAGACACACCACAGCAGCAGCCAGATGATGCAGGACCATCTCACTTTTATCCAGATGTTATGACAGTTTCACAGTATGGTCTATATGACGTAGGAGCTTCACAGATAGTGACAGATGAGGGCATGACAGATACACAGCCACCACAGTCTACGATAGGTACATATCGTCGCCAGCGACGTCACAGAGGATCGACTAGCACACTATCACAGCAGAGTCAGTCTGATCTACTTGGAGAGACATTAGGCAGTATAGATGAGGACATGGATTCTGAGACAGCACAGTCAGAGTCATGTGATGATGTGTTAGTACATGATACACAGTTGCAGTCGGAGACAGAGGTTGATGCACATGAGCAGTGTCATAGTCGTGGTCGTGGTCGTGGTAGAGGTCGAGCATCTAGAAAGGGAAAGAAGAGATACTTTCCACAGTTTTTTTGAGATGATTTCTGTACTTGTTATTTTGATGTATTTGTGATTTAGACATGATGTATATATGACTTGGACATCTACAAATATTTTGCCATGAACCATTTTTGTGATTATCCTTGACATATACATAGAAATGTTATCGTACAGGAACAAGTACAAATAATGAAAATATATGTGAAACAGAGGAGGTGCTGTCGATTTTTTAAAAATTAAATAATATTTAACAGAAATAAAGATATATTTACAATCGTATAATTTGTTATTAATAATCTACTTTACTATCATATTAAAAGACTCGAATGCTAATCTAAAATTCAGACGTTGAGTTGAGAGAATTTTCTTTATATATATAATGGTAAAACTCTTATAAATTTTCAATGTAAAATTAAATAATAAATATAGATAATTAAATTTTATCTAAATTTTTAAACTTGTATGAACTTCACACATATGTTTGTGTTTTCACAGAGCACCGCTCGGGTGCTCTGTTAAAACACAGGCGGGGTGCTCTTTCACAGCACCCGAGCGCCCCGCCTGTGTTTTCACAGCGAGCGGTGCTCTGTGAAAACACAGACAGGCCGCGCTCTGTGTTTTCACAGAGCGCGGCCTGTGAGGTTTTTTTTTTAATTTTTAAGACTTGGAGTCGGCATTGGCATTGCCGACTCCAAAGCCGCATTGCCAATGCAGACTTTAGAGTCGGCATTGGCAATGCCGGCTTTGGAGTCGGCAATGCCAATGCCGACTCTAAAGCTCCCACCCGGTCTCCCGTCACCAAGTTGCCACCGTGGCAACTTGGTGACTATTTTGGGAAATAAATTTAAAATATGATTAAATAAATAATTAAATAATATAATATGATTATTTTAATAAAAAACCCTATAAATAACCTATATATAACTAATCTATCCTTCATCCTTTATCTCGACTCAAAGAGGTAAGTTTCGTTGCTTTATCGATTTTCGGACCCCGTGTTCTAGCGTGCTCCCGAAGCCCACAAAAAGCTCCGAACAAACTAGAGGAGGCGATGGAGCCTGCGCAGGCGCCCAAGGCCGTCGACCCAAAGAAGAGGGTAAAAGCTGCAGACTTGTCCTCTCCCCTCACTTTTCCACTAGAAGCAGTCTTATGGTAGTTTGGAAGTGCCATCCCCAATATGTTGCTAGGGTTTTTGATGCTGTTTGACATGAATGACTCTGTTTTTGCACACGATTGGCTATCCCATTCCGGCTGTAGTATGTACTTTGTTGTTTGAAAACGTGAACAAAAAGAATGGCGCTTGTTTGATACCCTGGCAATTGCAAGGGCAGCTTATTGTTACATTTGGTACTATCTAAGTTCTTTCCTTACTTTATCGATTTTTAGGAGAGCTTACTTTGATGTTACATGTACTGATTGCTACTGTAAGAAGCAAGTGTATTGGACGTATGGCTTAATAAGCCTTCCGCGTTCCTATTCACTATAACCAAAAGAGAAGACTAGAAGAAAAATCTCAGGCCTGGATATCACAGGAGGATGACTGGTCATCCTTTTTTCTGGTTTATAGGAGATGGAACCTGTTAGAAGTGGATCACCTTTTTATTTTTATTTTTTAAAATCTGTCGGAAGTAGTCACCATCTGGTGGAACATTTCTACATGATCCTTGGGCAAAGTTTAGAAGTGACTGTAATTCAAAATATCCTAGTAATCTTTATTCAGGTCATAAGCAGCTTTTGGATGATTTGCTTTCTTGGTCCGTTGAACTCTCTCATTTTTTATTCACATGCTCCTGTAACTCTTGTAATTGTTATTGTTTCTTCTAGTCTGGATAGCTTTAATTATTAGCTTAAAAAGTTGCTAGAGCTTGTTTAGGGAACTTATTATTGAGTTGTAATTTTTTTTGTTCCATCTTATTTCTTTGAGTGTGTGCATTCGTCAATACTCAAACATGAATTTTGTTCAGGGAATGAGGCAGCAGAGTCAGCATGCTCTGATCAACAAGAAATTGGTATATATGCCCATTTCATCCTTTTTCTACACTGAATTGTGCTATCTTTTTTTATTTGAATTCGTAAAATTAATAATAATCCTTGGTCTAATTATGCAAAACATTACATGAAGAATTAGGTGAGTGAAACTTTCTAGTTGCCATTTCTGATTTGACTAACGAACCATATTCTGATCCCTTGTAGAATGGGCACAGACTTGCAAGGTTCACCACTCTTCTTCTAAAATATATATTTTTTCTACAAGTTAACAAATCAACAAAGAAATCTAATGTTTCATTCATGTAGAAATGAATTGTGTCCTTATGAAAAAGAGATGCCTTTTCTTTGTTATTTGCTTTGGATTCTTTTTTATTATGTGATTGCTTTTTGCTTGTCTATATCTTGGATGGTGTGGATTCACATATTTTTAACATGTCATGACTTAACTCTGATTGTGATTCATGAGAGGAAGGTAAGAGTCAACACTTTCTTGACTGCATCAGAAATACATTGTCTGCATTAATTTTTTTTCTTGCATTTATGAACAGTGGTTATTTATGCCTATCTGATAGCAGAATTCTTACTTGCTTCCCGGTACTTCAGCAGGCATTATAATCCATACTATTGCGGCGCTGGGTGTGAAATGCCCATTCTGCTATTTAAACCCATGGTTGTTCTGGGTCTTAAATGTGATTGCGTGCTGCCAAACTATTTTGGTATTTGATCATTCTTTGATTTCTTTCCCAGTTTCTGACATAATTCAGTTGATTACCGATTGAAACGAACATTTGGGTTGGCTGGGATGGATGGATAAGTTTGCATCTGCCCTAATATGAGTGCTTCCTCGCTGCAATTTTCTAATATCATATATGCATTTCTGACAGTCTGACTTCACCCTTTCTTGCATGAATTCTGGTCTATTTCCTTTTTGTTGAAGACCTTGCAATTTCTTTCTTGGTCGTAGCTATGGCAATTGAGTTACTTGGTAACAAGTTAGGCATTTGTTAAGAGGTGTACAATCAGAATAAATTCCAAAGTTCTTCATATAATGTTCTTCTCTACAGTGAGGACCACCATCTACCTTGATTTCTCATTCTATGGAACTATTTGCTTACTACTTATGTCAGATTCCAGTGATGAAGAAATAGACTACTCCACCAAGCCAGAATTTTATGATTCTGATCTAGATGAGAAAGATGAAAAATGGGTTCAGGCAAAAAGGAAAGGATGCACATCTGATGCTCTACTTAGCTGTCCTGCTTGCTTCACGACCCTGTGTTTGGATTGCCAAAGGTATTTATCCATCCCTCTTTCATGACTTTATTGTCTTATGTGAATGGTTCATTTCAGCTCTGAGTTGCATGTGTCTATCTATGGTAACCCATGTAGTACATATGACAATGAACTGGCGTCGCTCTCCACCATCTGTTGTGATGTGCTATCCAAAGTCCCATGTCATAGAAGGGAAGGGCTTGAATTGAGTTAGGAAAAAGCTTACAGCAAGAGGGAGAAGTGTTCTCCTAAAGTAGAGACAAACCAAAGCTTTCATTGCTTTGCCTTTCTACTGTTGAAACTAATCTTCTACTGCCAAAAATATCTCCTGCTTAGAGGGATCCATCATCTCTAGACACACGACATGTTATGAACTTCTCAAATTGTTTCCTACTCCACAAGCGCCCCTCTCTATAGTAATATAGTATAGGGTACACTAAGCCTTTGACACTCTGGAAGGAGGAAACATTTCGGGGGAAAGAACTTGATTAACCTTGTTTCCTGAAAAGAATGTTCTTAAAGAAAGTTGTGTCAGTTGTGTAGGCTGAGAACTGTAGTGTGTCATATGATTTCTCCTTAACATGATTTCCCGTGCTAACTTTTATTGGTCTTGAGGAGATACCATGTGGTGTTTGTTAGTACTCCAGATGCTCAGTCCGTGTGTGCTTGCATCCTTGGACCAATCACCCGAAGTCCTTAACATTTCCTCAATGCAGTTGCATGCACTTACGACAATAACGGGTTTCTGCATTATGTCTTATAGGTCACCAGATATATGATGGAATCTATTGTTAGGAAATTGACATTTGCTTTACTTCTTGGATCTCAATTGCTTCCATGCATGTCAGTTAGATGGAGTTCCATTGATCCCTTATCTCCTCTGGTACGAGTACATTCTGTCTGGTATCTTGGATCTCAAGACGTGCAGCCAGAATGGACTAGCCATTGCAAATTGTGCACCATCTGATATGGTCCCTTGAGATTCATTCAGCATACAGAAGTGGAGAACTGTTATTGGACCTCAAGAATGGGGTGAAAATCCATGTCATCATCTCTCATCATAATTTTGTCCATCTATGAGCTCCTGGTGGAGACAAGATTGTCCATCTTCATACTTAATGGAGCAGTTTTAGTGCACAAAGTTTGGTTTTGCAGTTTAGAACCGTGTTCATACGGAAATAATTTATTATATAAGAAATTTGCGGTTGTAGACTGTTCCAACCAGTTTTTGGATCTCGATGCAATTTTAAAATTCCATTATTCATCATTCTCAATCTTGTTTTCGACAGGCATGAAAATTACGTTACCCAGTACAGGGCTATGTTTGCCCTCAATTGTGAGGTCAAGAGTAATCAGATACTGAAGGAGGAAAAGAGGAAGCCGAAAAGATCAAGAAAGTATAAAACCAGTGAGGAGAATCTGGAAAACGGCAAAGACGAGGTGATATTTCACCCTGTTTGTTGCGCTGTATGTTCCACTGAAGTCGGAGTTTTTGATGAAAATGAGGTATATCACTTCTTTAATGTACTTCCTAGTTACACCTAAGTGGTGTTTTATATTGGGTTGCTTCGTTTATATTTATATAGTTTGGCAGGTTCTTGTAGAGTAGTTACTGGAATAAACCGCAAATTGGACAGGAAGAGGAAAGAAATCCTTCGTCTTGTGACGTGGAATGCAATAGATATGGACCCATCCTGATTGAAATAAGGGGCGATATGTCATATTGGAAGGATGTGGGCTCGGATCTTATTCATGTCGGAATGAGAGACTGACGTTCTACTTCCTATCAGTTGGAACACTATTGTTGATCCTATTCCGACTGAACAAATTTAATTTACAAAAGTCTTCCTTTAAATCCTTGTAAACTTCTCTGATCCTTTGAAACACGTTCTACTTTCTTTTTGTCTGCACAATATCCTGATCCCAAATTTCTGATGAACAAATTTGTTTTCACTACCTTCCTCTAAACCCTCTCATTGACCCTTCTGAAAATAGAATTTGAGATCTTTCAACTTCGTGGTACACGGAGGGTCTAACCACCGAGTCCTACTTGCTCACCTTTATTTTTAATTTTCTTGGAAGGCGTACCACTAAAGCGTCGGTCCATGAAGAAAAGGTTTTGGGCTCTCGATCGCTGGATGATCTGTTGATGCTGGACCCATTGTTTTAATCGGGTCCAAAGAAGCTGCAGTTCTACCTAGCTCTCCTGATGCTGGCCCAGTCAGACATAGGCCTTTTTGTCTGCGTAATGGCCACAGCTTTCCACAATTTGTGGAGCGATTCCAACAAGTCCAAACTCCCTCTCTAACATCGATTGAGGGCTGGTTTCGAGAAATGTTTAGAGACTATATTCACATGTTACATATTGGTGCTATATGGATACATATATGTACATCCTGTCTAGTGAAAAAGGACTGAAAGGAGAATTGGGCGATTCTCAGCACTTAGGTTTGCGGATTCCTGCCTCGAGTTCTCTCAAAATCAAACGTGTTTGGATAGCATCTCAGTTATCCATAACCCTGTTCCGAAAGCATCCTCCAAAACCAGTGTGTTTCTTTAGGACTTGGTAACGCCGGGAGACAAATCAGTCGGCAGCACAGTAGCATGCAAACAACAAAGCTGGCTAACAGTGACTCATGGGTCACATCGGGGGGATTTGGTTGGTAGGCTGATCTTATGCTTTTTGTACCTTTCCTTCTCCTCGTCTCCCTCTTGTCTCCGTGCATGGCTAGCCTGTGCTGTTGGATTTGGATTGCCTCACCAGAAGGGAGTCCAATTGGCCTACCAAACAAAAGGTGCTCAACTGATCGCCTTATTTGGCGAAAGAAATGGTGGTGCAATCTGATCCATCCACCATTAATTACTGTACAACTGAGTTTTAGAATATACGAACGTAGATGTCACACCCAAAGTGATGTAGAGCCAATCCCCACCTTAATGTCTCCATATCACATGAGTGGCCAGCTTCCTTCCCTTACCTCAGACTCTCGTCCAACACCCCTGAAAGAAATGTAAAATCCCTTCAAATAAGGCTGTGAAAGAGTCGGGATAGTTTCTTATTGTTCTGACATTTGAAGTCGGAAGCAGAAATATATGCTCTTATTTTTGCTTCCTCTGTTTGTACTAGTGGTGGATAGTTTGGATCATTTTAAACGATATTGGTTTCATTGCTAGCAATTTCTAAGGGCCAAGACTAAATAATGAAGTTACAGAGGCTAAAAGCTAATTGGGAAAGATTACATGGACTAGAAACTTAAAATATCTTTAAAATGTCTATAACTTATTGGCAAATATGTAGCGTTTCTTTCCCATCATGCAACTACCCATCGTTCTAAACCTAAGAATACCTGCGGAATATTCTTCAATTGGTTGTTAGGACAACAGCCATATATAGAATTTGAGAAATACTTATGGGAGCGTACTTTTTCCCATCTAATGTGTCATACTCATATGACTTGAAAGTTAGACAGTAAATAGTTTCAAACGTAAGTTTAATACCCTGAATTCGTCAAACAATTTGGAACAAATGTTTGAAAACAAATTCAGCTCAATCAACTATAAATTCGAAGATTAAGATTAAGAGTAGAAAACGGGATGATCTAATATACAACAGCGCCGCATTCTTTTACTCTTTACTTGAGATTTCTTCTCTTTCCCTATCACACTTTATAATTCTGTGTGTTGATGGTGATGGTGGGCATGTGCCCCCGGTGGTTGGCAGCTCCCCTCCTGTTGGGAAGGGAGGGGCCGGCCTCCATGACACTGATAGGCCAAACATCTTGCTGTCCTCGCCACACCATGCTGAACCAGCTTATGTTTGTGTTCGTGGGGATGTCTCCCTGGTGCAAGGCAGTGGTGAATGCCCCTGCCTAATTGTGGGTGGGTTCACTGAGCTCGGCTTGCTCACTGGGGGTGGTGGGTGTTGTCCCATCTCCCCTCCGCTGCGATGATGCATGCATGGTGGCCTTAAAGGGGAGTGGTTTCAGTGTGATGATGATGGTGCATGGTGCTGCCCATGGGGCATCAGGAGGGTCGGTGACAGGGTGTGGAGCATCTCCTTTCGACAGAGCCATCTTTACTGATATCCATTGTTTCATATATATATATATATATATATACATATATATATATTCAAAGAGAGGAGTGTGATATTTTGGTGATGAGGATTCAAATCCCACATTACCTATGCACATATATACATGCATCTTAATTTGGTGGCATATGCATAAGCTAGCCAATTGGAATGGAAGTAGATGGTATAAGAGGGCAGATAAATTATAGTAAGATCAGATTATAGATGATTAAGATAAATGCGTTCAAAATATCTTTATCGATTTAGTGACGTGGCGTGATCAGATGGATTCTACAAAAAGTATAGAAAATGAGACCATTCTGGTGGGCCCAAAATGTTTCCTTCATCTCAAGATATATAGTTAGTAGATCCCGACTTTACATTTTAGTGAATTATGCTAATGTTACAGAAAAAAATCCATCATACTTGCACCAATTTCAAAGAAAGATGAAAAAAAAGGAAATCTTTCGAAGTTTATCATCGATGTTAATTTAGAGTAGTTGATAGTCGTATCCATGGAACTTGAAAAGGCATTTTACTATGAGAAGCATTTATCGCTCGTCTGCCCGGCGGATCCAACATGGACGGGCAGCCGTCTATAGATAGAAACTCTTTGTCTGCGCAGTAACGGATCTAGGAATTTAATTCAGTAGAATCACTCTTAAGATTAGGATGTACTTATAAACTTTATTTTATAATTCAGTGGGGTCACTCTCATTGAAAATTTTCAACAACATTATTTAATAAAAAATTTAAAAAATTTGAAAATCCAGTGGGGTCACGTGACCCCACTGAATCTTACCTAGGTCCGCCCCTGAGTCTACGAACGGCCCTCCCGTCCGCACTAGACCCGTAGCGGCGGATCGGAGGGAGTTATTTCCCTTTTACTATATATAATGCGTTTCCTGTGTTCTACCTTTTTGTTTTGGATCTGACGGCATATCATGAACCGTGAGTTGCAATTGTTCTCTTTGGAGCCCATCACTACGGAGAGAGCCGGACCCCGCGACTGCATCTATCTGATCTGATGCCAAACTTGTGAAGAAGACAAGTCACAGTAATCAAGCTTCCTGACGAATTTGTTAATCACAGGTACTCTTCATGTTTATAACCCATCATTTGGTGTCTTTATGTAAAAGCGGGCTTCTAACTGGAGAAAAAAGTTCCCAAGTTAAATTTATGAGTGACAAGATTTGTGCCAGAATTTTGAAGGTATAGTAGATAAATTAAGCTGCGTTTATGCTAAGTTGAACTTTTTAATATCGATAATTGTGTTAGAATTATGAAGTGCCTTTGTATGAAAATTTAATCATAAAAAAAACTTTGCTTTAAACAGTCGGTGGACAAATGTATCAGAACCCCCGCACGCAGTTAATTACTATCGATATCTTAATGGATTCGGCCATAGGTCCTAAGTTGAATAATTATTGATCGAGAATTTGCATGGCTAAGTTGATAGAGTATAGTTTGGGTGAGAGTGAGTTAGGCAGATTGGTAATGTCGGCAGTCATACATTGTTCAATCAGACTTGGATTAAGAAAATCCACGTCTGAATTCAAAGCTCTGAGGTCGGCAGACCTTTGAACGAGCCATCAGATCTTGACATTTTCTTTTAAAAACCCACACAACTACTCCCAACCTGCAGCCCCTTGCACGATGGATTAAGGTGGGGTGTTTGATAACACTTATTTTAAAATATATTTATTATTTTAAATTATAAATTTATAATTTAAAAATATTTAAAATATTAATACTTGATAAAAATTATTTGATAACTCACTTAATAACATCTCAAGAGAATGAGACTTAAATAACACAATAAAGTCACATAAATAACAGTCGGCACTCGGTGTCTAATGGCTAACCCCGGTGTTCGTCAACGTGCAACGCTTGAACAGTCGGTGGTGAACGATCAGCACTCGACTCCCGGCGGCAACATTCGAGCTCGACGACAACATTGATGGTATCAACTCTTGATGCTCGACAGTCGACGTTGGACGCCTAATACAGGATCAGTGGCACCTGGCGGTCTGCACTTGACACCTGTCGGCTTGCCGGTGCTGGGCTATCGGCAATTGGCCGCTAGACAGTCGACGCTCGACGACTGGCAGTCGGAGCTGGGCGGTTGATGCCCGACGGTCGGCGGCCGGTGGTGGACGACGGATGACAGGCGGCCAGTGACTGACACCTGATGATCCAATAGTTGATGCCTGACATTCAGTGTAACGTCGCACGTTTTTCGGATCCCTGTGGATCTAGGTTTAGCAGGTTTGGTGGCCAATGTGTGGCCCATTAGCTTGTGTTTCAGGTGTTGCGCGTGTTGTGAGGTTTGGTGGGCCGGCCGTTGGGCCCAAAGTGCTCACAGGTCTTGCGGCTGTGAACGCGACTGAGGCTTGCATCGCGATCTGAACGCGTCAGTCCTTGGGGTCGCGTTCCTGTTACCGCTGTTTGGCGGACGTCGTCTGCATGCACGCCAAGTGTTGTGCGCTAGGTGGCCTGCTGGCGTCGGCCTTGGGAAGGCGACGGTCACCTCGGTCGCGATCAGGTCGCGACGGGGGTGCACGTCGCGATCCCAACCGCTGTGCTGTTTTTAAGAACCCCAACCGAACAGAGCAGAGGAAGCTCTGCTCGGCCAGGGGGGGGGGGCTGCTGCAGGGTTTCTTGACGATTTGAGGTTCTGGTGGAGTTCTCGGCGCGCTCTCACCGCGAGGACGTCGTGCGGAGCAGGGGAAACGCTGGGAGTACGTGTTCTTCGCGAAGGTAGGGAGATCCTACCTCGTTTTGATGTTTGGATCGTGTGCATGGTGTGGTTGATGTATTTTTCAGTTTATAAACAGTAGATACCATGCTAGGGTATCCATTAAAGCATGTAAAATGTGAATTAAGCATGGTTTGAATGGTCTGGAATGGTAATCCATGGAGTTCCCCCCGGATTAGGGTTTTCACCTGCGAAGGCGACAGTCTAGGGTGTCGCGACCTTGTCGCGACAGCCCGATCTGTCGCGTTAAGGTTTCTGTTGCGACGTTTAAGTGGGTCGCGATCTTATGGCGTCCCAGGTTCCTGACGCGACCTAGTTACGAGAAGGCCTATCGCGACATGTTTAGGTGGCGCGATCTTATTGCGCCACTGTTACCTGTCGCGTTAAGGTTTCTTATCGCGGTCTGTCGGGGTGTCGCGACCTGGTGGCGACAATTTTCCATGTCGCGACCGCAGCAGTGAGGTTTGTTTATGCATGCTTTCAGTGTTTTGGTTATGATAATTGTTGTGCATGGCAATGATAGGTGGAGCCAGTGCACTTGTCACGTTCATGAAGTGTGTTGCTCACGAGATGGGCATGTTTTACGTGGTTATTATGTCATGTACGTAACCGGCTTGGTGTTTACGTGGTTTGTGTGGTGCATTGACACCCGTAGTGCTCTTGGAGTGTGTTGTCTAAGTATTGGACATGTTGTTTACATGAATGTCATGTGGTGCACCTGGTTGGTGTATTATACACGTGGTGTCTACGTGGTTTGGATGCCGTGTGTGTGTGAGTGTATGCATGGCATATACTCTAATGTGGCTCAGTGTTTAAGATTTTGTTGTAATAACTGGGCAGTGAGGTTCCTGTCATAGTTGTCAAGGCGACAAGGCGACCAAGGCGTTTTTGGACTCATTGTGTGCCTAAGCGCTTAGGCGCCCGCCTAAGCGGCGCTTAGGCGCTAAAGATAACGTCTAGTCTAGGTTATTTCAAGAGTGGCATCCTATATTAAATCTAGCAAAACCTACACAAATATGACATTATAAATACAATGTAAAAAAAAATGCCATTACAATAGTGCACCAAAATTAAACATATGAAAGAAAAATTACTTGAATAAATAAAAATATAAAATACAAGTACTAACCTGAAATTTGTTCATTGTTCTTCTAAAATCTAGAAATAAGAGTTGTGACAAATATAATACAACATCACATTAATATATCAAGCAAGATTACTATCATAATGGATATTAATCATTACCTAAAACAAATTAACATAACCAACCAAAAGGTCCAACATCAAACTATTACCTAAAACAAATTAGCATAACCAACCAAAAGGTCCAACATCAAACTATTAAATTCAATGTCCAAAAGTTTCAAACTGGTGTGGGTATTGAGGAAGAAGATCTGCTGTGGGTATTAGGAAGAAGAATTGAGGAAGAAGAATCCATTTTCTCACTGCAAAACTAATTTAAAAAATTGTAAATAGAGAGGAGAGGGGGCGCGGACAGTGTGTATGTGTGTGTGACCGTGAGAGAGAGAGAGAGAGGAGGGGGTGCCGGTGGACTGTCACTCTGTGACAGTGTGTGTGAGATAGAGAGGAGGGGGGGCGGGACTGTGTGTGTGTGTGTGACCGTGAGAGAGAGAGAGAGAGGAGAGGGGGGGGGGCGAGACTCTGTGTGTGTGTGTGTGAGAGAGAGAGAGAGAGGAGAGAGGGGGGGCGGGACTGTGTGGTGTGGTGGTGTGACCGTGAGAGAGAGAGAGAGAGGGGGGGGGGGGGGGGGGGCGGCACTGTCACACACACAGAGTGTGTGACAGTGTCTGTGTGAGAGAGAGAGAGAGAGAGACTGAGAGAGAGAGGGGAGCGACCGTGAGAGAGAGGCAGAGAGAGAGAGAGAGGGGTGCCGGTGAGAGAGAGAGAGAGACAGGGAGAGAGGGGGTGCCGGAAGGGGAGGGGAGAGCTTGACAGGGGAGAGGGGGTGCCGGAAGGGGAGGGGAGAGCTTGACAGGGAGAGAGGGGGTGCCGGAAGGGGAGGGGAGATGGGGGGAGCATACCTCCTCCAGCGGCAGTGACCTCCTCCGACGGCGGCGAGACGGCAGCGACGCGACGGCAGCGGCGCGACCTCCTCCGGCTGCGGCGCGACCTCCTCCGGCGGCGAGAACTCCGGCGCAGAACCCTACCTGGGTTGGACTCCGGGGGCGAAGCAGGGGTGGGAACGGGAAAGGTGATCGCGAAGGGAGTCGGGGCGAGGGGGGTTTATAACCGGGATCGGATCCACCAAAAGACCCGGAGGCCATCTCAAGGCGCCCAAGCGGCCGCCTTGGGCCGCCTTCCCCGCCTTGGCGTCGCCTTCTTCTAACCCAATTAGGCGGCCCACTTAGGCGAGCACAAAAAACCGCCTTGGCGCCTTGGCGCCGCCTAGGCGGTCGCCTTGACAACTATGGTTCCTGTGTGAGCCTAGCCATGACTTTGTAGTGTTTGGGCAGGGAAGGTCATGTGTGGACCTAGCTCTGATCTGTTGTTGTCCTTTGAAGAATATTATATTGAATTATGTATTAAATGGTGTGTGTGTTGCCACGGAAGTCACGTGGTGGCCAATGATAGGCAAGTTTGTGGTTCATGAATGTGTTGGTGTAGGATAGCTTTGGGGTCACATAGTGACCGATGTTAAGCTAATCCTAACACATGTATATCGTGAATTATAAATAAAGATTATATATGTAAGTATCGTGATTTGTGCTAGTCGAGTGTGGTGGTCCGGCGCCTATTCCGGAATGCCTCTCTAGTCGGGTACCCCAGGTTCTTTGTGAGCCAGGCACATGTGTGTGTTGTGCTCGGGGTTTGTCCCGGTACTTGTGTTGTACTGTTGAGGTCTGTGTCGTCTTCCTGGACACCCTCACTCCTGTGTTTGAGTTGTACGTCCGGCTGAGGGAAAGACGACAGTAGGGCATCAGCTTGTGTTTGTGGGTGTGCAGTCGCTTGTAGAGCGCTCGTAGTTGGGGGTACGGACACCAGTAGTCGACACTGGTCCCCAGCTAGTCATGTTTTCCAGTGTCTCACTTTAGGGTGCTCCGGCCAGAGACTCTAGAGGTGCCAGGCATGGACCTGCAGTTGTGTGTCTGCAGGTGTGGTGTTAGTTGGTCTCCACAGTTGTTTGACTTGTTCTCGTGGAGCGGCAGTTGGACCTTTCGTCCTTGACTGCGAGGCTGAGAGGTTGTTCTTGTGTTGTGTTGTCCGGGTTGAATATTGGCCTGATCAGCCAGTAGTCCGTTCCCGTGTGGTGGCGTCGTTCTTTCTGACTCGTGCTTTGCCGGCTCTAGTTGTGGCTTGTGTGACTTGCCGGTTGAGGTTTCACCTGTAAGGTTGTGCCTAAGTGATGGCACAATATAGTTATGGTTTTGTGTGGTGTTACCACCTACTTGTACCCTTCGTACGAGTGTTTGTGTTGTGGTACCTCAGAGTAGCAGGTACCTATACCCTTCGTGGGTTATTTTGCAGTTTTGTGGTGGTACATTGTGTACTAACCTTTTTGGGTACTTGTGTGTTGTAGAGGTCTTGTGATTTGACCTGCCACTTGTTGTATCCTATCCATTTTAAATAAATCTTTGTTTATTTTTATTGTAGATTAGTTTGTGGTTGCCAATCATGTTACCCTTTGTGGGTAATTTGCCAATGAGGCTTGTGGCCTAGGCGTACTGTGGTTTGGTGGAGCTGTGCTCCGTGGAGGTCCCGTGATAGGACTTCTCAGTTGTTGTGTTTCATCTTTCTTTAGGAAAGATTCCAATTATAGTTTTAGTGTGTTATAGATTGGCTTCGTGGTAGCCAGTCCTGTTACCTCGTGTGTAATTTCCGACGTAGTGTGGTTTGGAGTATAAATGACCAGCTCTTTGTTAGCAGTCATGTTACTCAAGTGTTTGAGGTTCACCTGCGAAGCTTATAGCCTGAGCAGTGATTTGCCTGTGTGGTTTATAGCTTAGGCAACCAGTTGTAGCAGTGTGCCGGTGAGACTGTGGTTTAGGCACTTCAGTAGTTGGGCTGACTAATAGTATTATATTAGTCCTATAGTCCCACATTCCTTCTGAGAACTTTAAGTTTATTGTCATGATTATGTTTAATTGTTATTTATTGTTATGATGTGAGCATGCCATAGTTTGACTATTTGTGTGGCCAGTGAGACCCTTTGAGATTGAGGTCTCTACTGTTTAGTTGTCTCTTCCGTTTAGTTGCTGTGGTGGTTTTTGGGTGGTCCCCTACTGAGCCTGTGACTTGTTGATGCTCACTCCCCTACAATTCTTGCAGGACTTGCCGTGTGTTTGGCTTATGGAGACGTTGTGTCAGACTTGTACCACCAGCAGTTGTGTTGGAGTAGTGTTAGTTCAGTTGTGTGAGCTTGTGCTCCCTCGGAGTATGTCCCAGGTAGTTGTACTTTTTAATTGGACATGTATTAATGTAATGAGACAGTTGTACAAATTTGTGAACAGATATGAGCACATGTACTTTCTTGTGTCTTATATTCTTGTGGTTTGTCTTTTATACTCTTCCTGGACACGTGTGTGAGATATCCCTTGCGAGACTTCAGTCCGTTCGCGGGAGGCGGATCTGGATATGGAGTCTTATTGGGCATAAATATCCAGGGCCGTCACATTCAGCGTTCGACGCTCGATAGCCGGTGCTCAACGATCGACACCCGACGCCTAGCAATCAGTGGTCAACAGTCTGACAGTTGGTGGTCGGTGCTTGGAGGTCGGCATCTGGTACCCTATAGTCAGCGCCCGACGCCTAGTACCCGACAGTCAATGCCCAACGTCCAACACCTAGACGTCGACACCCGACGACCGGATAAAAGTTGTAATAGTCTCACATATTCGAAAAAGAAAGTGGCACATCCTTCATTTTTTTTTTAAAAATTAAGAAAATAGAAGTTCATTTAAACATAACTTTTAAACGTTTTACCAAACAATATGAAAATCAAAAGCAGCCTAAAACCTAACTTTTGCATTAATGTAATACGTCAGCCTATATTTGTAACACCTGGGAACTTAATTTATACAGGTGATTAGTTTAATTAACGAAAAAGTATGGTTTGGATAGCTTATCCTGCCGTTGTTATTGATCTGAAAACGATTTTCAAATCTTGAAGGGATCAGGCTTGTGACGTCAAGCTTGAAATATGATAAAAAAAGGATAATAGTTGCATACTTGCATGGGTCAATTTTCAAGCCATTGTGATGGTTTATATATCTAATTAATATCCCTAATTACACTGTGGGACTTGGATAATTAAATTAAGCTTTCCACCAAACTGAAAACCCATCAGATGCTACAGAATGGATCCTATACGCAGACCCACTAACGCCCAATGTGGAATGGTAAGATCCATACATGTCGGCGTGATACAGCTTTATCCTCGAAATTAAGAAAAGCGATTTTTTTTTCCAATCTTTACCTTTATACGTAAAAACAAAAATTTAAGGTATCAGATGACACCACGTATTTGCTTATCTATGCTGGCGTCATCTTTTTGCTCTTTGAAAGCCCGCACAATGCCTATTTTTATAGCGTGTAAGCTAGCTATCTATAAAATTTCAAGTAAAAAATCAAATGAGCATGCTATGGTGGTCTAAGAAAAAGCTTAGAGAATTTCTATCGGATCGAGTAAAGTTAATAAAACAAAATTAAAATTAAGAATTATCAAGTAGGATTTAAAATTAGGGGCACTTATAGAACTCTTTTACTTACTATGATCAAAGGTTGGTAGGGCGAAAGGTGCATCCTAAGAAAGTCTTAGAGAGAGAGAGAAGAGAGGAGAGAGAGAGAGAGAGAGAGAGAAGAGAGAGAGAGAGAGAGAGAGAGTTTAATGCTCAATTAGCTACTTTGAAGAGAGAGTCTACCTTTTAGAGCAAACTAAAGAAAGTGTGTCAATAGTACATGATAAAAGGCTGTTAGTGTAAAGAGCTTTAGAAAAGGGGGGAAAACATCATTGACCATGCATAGAGAATTCAAAAAATACCTCCCTTAGATGTATACATGTTGAAATACCTTGGTACAAATAAAAATGCCCTTCCCGTGCACCATCTATCATTAGATAAAGAGTAATATTTCTTAAATGAAAAAACTAGTCTATTATATCATCTTTTGTAAGTTCCTCGTAAACTTGTTCTACGTGAGATTTGAATCCTTGATTTCATAATTTCAATGTACATTGAGGACTAACTATTGAACCACTTCTTGAGTAATTAAGATAACCAGTGATACTTGATGTCCACTATATATATAGAGGAATAAATAAGACTTGTTATGTGGCTTAAAGAGGGCAGCAAGTATTTACTCATAGACAACTAATTTAATTTGAGGCAAGGTTTAGCTATAGTTGAAGATATTTCCAACTTCGCAATATTTGTCATAAAGTATAAATATAAAAATAACTCTATTACACTTACAAAAATATCCCTCTTTTATATATATACATTTGTCACGCACTCCCCCGGCCAAAAAATAAGAAAAAATGATCACCGGATGTATCGATCGTGCTATTCGATTGTACTGGATTCATCTTGGTGCGGTACAATACATGCGAGCATTTAAAATTATTTTAAAAAGCTGTTTAAAAAATTTAAAAAAATGACACTATTTAAATATATCGTGAGGAGATATGTAGAAAATCTCTGACACGGTACACGAATAAATCCATTCTGCATAGATTGCAGCAAGAAGGAAATATATGAAAAAGAATCCAAATAAAAAAGCTAAGCCACGACCCCACCTGGCCACCTCCAACGTCGGCGGGGCAAATGGGAGTTTCCCGGTGACACGCGTCGGACGGACCTGATCTGCCGACGTCGCTGTTGAACTCGGATGACCACTTGAAGCATGCAAGCGGAGCCCGCGTCCGTCCACGGTACCTGCTACGGCTCCCGCGCGCCTACTCGTCTGTGTGCTGCTGCCACCACCAGTAAGCGGCAGGCCGGCCAGCCCCGGCGGGCAGACAGCAAAAGCACTGCTTTCGCTGCGCCTCCGACTGCCACAGCTGCTGCCCAGGGCCCCCTCGTCTCGCTCGCACTGGTACGACACGCGCGTTGTTATGACCTTAGATGCCCATCTCTCTCTCTCACAGACACTGCGTATCCCCTTTCGCTTTCTCCCCCCACCCACACAACGACCCAAAATGCCGCCTCCCCCACCACCTCCCCAACCGCCTCCTTGCGGGGCCGCTGCTATATACCTCTCTCTCTCTCTCTCTCTCTCTATCTCTCTCTCTCTCTCTATACACACAGAGAGAGAGAGAGAGAGGAGATGAATGCATTGGGCCACATCTTTTCTTTTACGTACCTTGCTGTTGGTGGTGGAAGTTTGATACAAGTTTGAAGTTATGTTTATTGGGAGCAAAATATGATCGTGCCCCTCTTCTATTAGGTCACCTGAAAGGGTGCATCGCAAGGTATATTTAACTTATATCTATTTTTTTACCTTATATATATATATAAGTACACAATATAAATAAATAATGATTTAATACATGCAAATATCACAATAATATATATAAAATATACATAAATAATTACATTTGTATATATTTTTATATTATATATATTGTTATATTATTTATGTACATTAAATTATCATTTATGTACGTTATATATATATATATATATACATTAAATGTATCCTGAGATACGCCCCTTCACATGACCCAATGAGAGAGGTGAAGACCTTGCAAGTCATGTTTTACTCCCGACTTCTCGAAAATAAAACATTTAGAACCCCGTCTTTGGCGCGACGGTCTCCCCCCCTCCCTTAAATGGAGGGGGTCAGACGGGAGGACGTGAGATCGATCCCACACTCTCTCCTCATTACTCTCCATCCCCAACCAATTTACGCATAAAAAGAAAAAAGAAAAGAACATAACATTCCTGTAATAAAAAGGGGGGGGGGGGGGGGAGAAAAGTAACTTAGAATCCGGATGCAATAATATCCAGCAGAACCTCTCTTGACGTAGTCTACAATCCAAAAGAGATATTTATTGCATTTGTTAATTACACTTTTGAATGTGTTTGGATCTTTTTATTGCTATAAAAATAAGAAGTGCACTAAAATCTGTAGCAATGGACAAGCATAATAAATACTTTTTTATAATCCAAATCTTCCTGCCTACCACAAAAGGTTGATCATGTGGGTCTCTTATAATAAAGTTAGGGATGAGCAGGAGCCTGTTATTCTTTGTTTCAACTAATTAGTCCATGAAAAGAGTAAGGTGTTAGTACGTAGTACCACCTAGCTAGTCCTATTAATTAATTCTCTAGCTAGTTAGTATTATTTAAACCTCATGGTTAATGCTGGTGAAATATATATATACTTGTCAAATTAACTCGAATTCCATGATTAAGCAAGTACTAATGCCTCGTGATTTTACTAATTATGAAATTAAATTAATCTCTATGAAACTTTTTGATCAGGAGCTGGGGGCGCAGATCGAAGTAGGAGAAAGGGAATCCGGTGGCACCCATGCTTATCGCGCTCGAAAATATTGGCTACGTACCGTTGCTTGTCCCCACTTTTAACCGCCAACTTTTGAGGTCATGATCCACAACAACTCAGATAATATATAGAGAGAGGCTGCGTGCGTGCGAATCCACACCCTTATCTCGGAAGATATCTACAACTAGCTGTCTAGCTCTTACTACGTACGTACTATGCATATTGGACAATTAAGCAGCTTAATTTCTAATATGGAAATATAAATACATTTTTCATATAAAAATATCCCGGATATATATGTCCTATTCCCTATATATATGAATCAATCACACACACACACTAATATATATATATATTATCATCTTTTACTATATGTAATTAAGCATGCAATGGAGTACTACGTAAGTACGTGCTTCTCAAAATTAAATTGTAACATCACACATAAGGTTATGAATGAGTATAATCGTACGATATTTTGACGGAAACAAGACCAGGCGTGGATCCTCGCTAGCTGTGACGGGTGGCACTTTCGTTAATACAACTGAAAGAGGGGGGGGGGGGGTCCGTTCCTCATGTTTCCGGACAAGTTCTCAGGGTGGTGGGGGAGGAGGAGATACTGTAGAGGTGTGAAGAGGTGGGGTCACCAGCTCAGCCCCAAATATGCCTCCTTTCGCCTGCCTCCACTCTCACCTGCTCCTCCTCTCAATGATTAGCTTCTCTTCCCTCACCCCCCCCCTTCCTTTTCCCACTCCCTCTCTAGCTCTAGCTCTCTGCTCTGTGTACTACAGACACCTCTCTCTCTCTCTCTCTTGCGTTCTCCCACTCCAGCTCTCCTCCTCTCTCTGTCTCTGCCTGTGTACAGCTCTCTGCTTTGTGTTCCAAATAGTCTATATAGTCTCTCTCTCCCCCTTTCTTCCCCATCTCTCTCTCTCTCTCTCTTGTTCTTCCTCTCCAGATCTCCACCTTTTCTGCGTGGGTGTTTGTGTTATGTGTACAGCTATTCCTCTGATTTGTGTACTCTACATAACCCTCCGCCCTTCTCTCTCTCTCTCTTCCCGTTCTGCTGTTGTTCCTCTCCAGTTCTCCACCTTCACTGCCTGCGTGTGTACAGCTAGCTCTCTGTTCTCTGTACTGGGTTGGAAGGATAGTTGGTGCGCATGAAGAACCCAGAAGGCGGGGCCAATGGAGCCGCCGCGCTGGTCCTGGGGGACGCAACCCAGCGACAGCAGCAGCTGCTACATGTGGCGGGCACCAACGGGGGAGGCGCGGTGGTGAAGAAGGCGCCCAGCAAGGACCGGCACAGCAAGGTGGACGGGAGGGGGCGGCGGATACGGATGCCCATCGTCTGTGCCGCCCGTGTGTTTCAGCTCACGCGCGAGCTCGGCCACAAGTCCGATGGCCAGACCATCGAGTGGCTCCTCCGCCAGGCCGAGCCCTCCATCTTCGCCGCCACCGGTTCCGGCACCACCCCGGCTTCCTTCTCCAGCGTGTCCATCGCCTCGCGCGGGGGGCAGGGCGGCCAGCCCTCCGCAGCCCCCTCTGCTTCCATCTTGTCCTCCCTGGAGCATAAGGCCGGGGGCGGACCGGAGGAGCACAGCCTCCATCTCCGCCACCTCCCGCAGGGCCTCGCGGCGCCCTTCATACTGGGAAAGCGCCTCCGTGCGGACGACGGGCCGGACAACGGCTCCGGGGAAGTCAACAGCGGCGGGATGAGCGGCGGCGGGAGAGAAGGAGCCATCGGCGTCGGAGTCGGCGTGGGCATCGGCGCGGCCGGGGGCTTCTGGGCGCTGCCCACTAGGGCGTCCGAGTTCGGGCAGATGTGGAGCTTCGCGGCGCCGGAGATGGTGGTGCCGCCCGCGGCCGCGATAACGGGGAGGTTCGCGGCGGCGCAACCCATGGCGGAGGCCTCGGCAGCGAGGCTGGGGAGCTACCTGCCAGTTTCGCAGGGGCATCTGAACTTGCTGGCGTCACTGTCGGCCGCCCCGGCCGCAGCCACCAGCGGCAGGAGAGAAGAAGATCCGCGTTAATGGGGTAAGTGTGGGTTTCCGTGGGTTTTAGGATTTGAGTTAGCTTCAGTTTTTCCTCCTTCCCAAGCTTGGAGAATCGGATGTGCTAGGTTGTGTGGGTTTGCACAGAGCCGCTAGGGTTTATACCCTTCTCTGCAATTTTCTCTCTCTACCTCTTTCTCTCTCTATCATGGCTTTGTATCACATTTGTGTGCGAGGGAAATAAAGCTCTGGAACGTGGGACTTGCTTGCTTTTATCCCTCTGAAAAAGTGAAGTCCTTGCTGCCTGCAACACCTAGATTCCGAAAACCAGTGTTTGCGCTACAGTAAACGTGTTGAAATCAGGTTTCATGGGTGCTTTTTTTTTTTTTTTCCTTTCTGCAATGTGCCAAAGCAGAGCTTGCAGACGCTCAGAAAAAAACAGAGGTTGCAGAAAAAGTTGGTGCACGGATGAGACACCATGGAATTCCGGGCATTGGCAGGAGATAAACTGGTATTACCAGCAAAAAGATTCTTGGGCTTGTGACCTTTGTTATTTGTAATTTTGTACTACTTTTTTGATGTAGGAGGATTTGGTTAGAGGGTTAAAAAAAAAGAGAGCTGCTTTTGGAGCTTGTGACTTGTGAGTTACTCTCTATTCCATCAGTATCCATACTTCTCTTGGATGGTTATGTTTGTGGAAATAACTATGTTTTTCTGTATGTGTTTATGAACTGTGTTGGGTTTGGGCCCCTGGATGGAGTGCAAATAAGATCCTGATTGTTCTTGCTGATGGTTAAGTGGCATCTTCTGTTTTAGTTGCTTCCTCTCTTATCCTAATTTAAGTGCCCCATAAGATCACTATGTCAATAAACATTCTTTTTGTGATGACAAGTCTTTGTTTAGTAAACCATGAAAAAGTTGGTGCCATGATTTGAGTTGGTTTGGAAGCAGGACTAATTAATTATACAATAGACTTGCATTTCAAGGTAGGGTGTCTCCATTACTATCTGAAAAGCCACAAGTTGTCAAGCCTGTACTCACTGTAGTCTCAATTTTTCTATTTTTCTTGTTGACTTGAGCCTTCTGTCTCTGCTAGTTGTGAGTCCATGGGTCAATCATGTTGACAAAGCAAAGATGGCATTTTGTTGTGTTCCCACTAGGATGGCTTCATAGGCAAGGAATTGCAAGGGAGATAGAATAGATCCTCAAGTGCTTTATGAGGGATTATTCATGCAGATCTTTAGGAGATGACTGTTCTCACTGCTGGATGCTTTATGAGGACTCCCATGCTTCATCATATTATTCTTTTCACTTATATATATTGGAATCAGCAACTCCATGTTCATCTGACCTCACCATTTTAGGGCAATCCCAATGGCCCTCTCAATGGAGGGCATCCTTCCTTGTCTTGGCTTGAAGGTGGCAAGATTGTCCTCTCACCATCATGGTATTTTGAAACTTTTCATCATGATCACCAAAGAAGAAGAAGAAAAAAAAAAACCTCAACAATATGGATACAAAACTAAATAGTAGAGGAATATTCTGGCACCATTATAGTTTGGAAACCGGTTTATAAACACCATACCTCGACACCAAACTTGACTCCAACTTGTAAATACGTGCCACACCATCAAGAAAAAGCCAGAAACACGTTGCAAAAGTGGGTGTTGCGGTGTGTTTTAATTGGTGTGTTAAAAGTTGTGTGAAAAACGTTTGTTACTAAACCATTTCCTTTATAGTTTTACTGTACTTTTTGTCTTTCTTGCCTGTAAAGATGAGGAGATATTGCAAGTGGTGAAGGAAGAGGAACTTGCTGGTTTGGCTGATAGCAGACAAGACGAGGGACATAAATGTATGTGAAAAAAGGATAGAAGTATTCCTTCACGGTCTACTCGCATTGATGGGATGTGCTTCTAAAGAGCAGGATGGGGGGGAAAAGGACAATTTGGATGAGAAAGAATCTGAGAGTCTATATGTATGTATGTATGTGTGGGTGGGTGAGGGTGCCATCACAAGTCCTTTTCTTTTCTTTTCAAGGTCGAATTAAATTAATTGAATGCATGTTTCACGAGTTGAAGAGTCAAAAAGATATTAGTTCTTAGAGAGATATTTATCGTAGAAGAAGTCTCTCAATAAAAAAATGAGATGGATCTTCGGAAAGCAATTTTATGGGGTTGAAAGCTCTTGATGGATACTCAATGGGGGATTTGCTTTCTTATCACCCAGTTCATTTTTATTGCAAAACTAAGTATCTCTCCAATTTTTAAGTTTGGTGAATATTGAGTTTTGCTTATATTCGACATCTTTTGATTTTAGTAGAAAATTATTAAATGGTACAAATAAAAAAAAAGATGACATGTCACGGCGAATTTAGCATTGTAAGTTCGTTTTTGCCTTTGTTTTGTTAGGAAAAAAAAATAGTCGTTCGATAATCAATCGTATTGTAAGACACAATCTTTACAAGTTCGCAAGTGTCAAGATGATGCAAATCTTATAAAATTGTATCTGAAGTTAAATAACATAAGAGAAATATTTAGTATATTTTTGTATTATATTTTAAGTATAATATGACTAAATAATAATTTATATGGCACCTCTCATATAAAGAGTGATAAAGTGACAACACAATTATTAGATGTCACATAAATTATTATCAATCATATTATATTTACAGTGTAATACAAAAATACACTAAATCTTTCTCATAACATAACTATTCAGTCACCGAACAAAAAAATAATTATCATTTCATACATGTTCAGTACTGTTTGCCCATGACAATTATTCTCACGAAGTGTCAAAAATCTTTTTGTTTTTTGTCGCTTTTTCGGGAGCACTGAGTAATCTTTACCTAACTTTTTGCTTGCTATTATTCAACTATCGGACCCACACTTCGATCATAGAATAAGATTGTACATTAGTGGGAGATGCTATATATATATATATATATATATGCTGTGTGTCGTCATCTTTTTCATACTCGCCTCCGAATCCTCCCAATGAAATAGGTAACTTAAGGTCCTTGCTCTCGGACTTAAAAAAGAGTATTAAATTTACGCTATATATATATATTTTATGTTTGTTTATAAATTGGATGCAAAAGGTGGAGAAGCATGGCACCGTTTAACTAAACTCGGATGGGGGAAAAATGTGACTTTAGAGAGAGCTGCATAATGATATAGTGCCATATACTAATAAAGCTTACAACCATTGTTATCAGTATACTGGAAGAATATGGAATAGTTCAGAAGGGAAGGTTATTGGTACGATAAAGAGTCTAGAAGGACACTAGGATAAGTGGCACTGCTACTCTTTCCTCTTTTTCATATCCAAGTCTTTTATTGGGGTGGGCGGGGTCATGTATTTTAATGTATTGGTTTCATTTAAAAAATATATAATTATTCTCTTTTCAAAATATAGTTATTAACAAATATAATATCTCTCTAAGAACATGTTTGATATTAAGATAGATCGGAGATAAAATATTCTCACTCTATTTTCGATCTATCTTAATACCAAACATATCTTAAGAGTCTTGCCATTCTCTCGTCGGCATTGGATTCACCACCTCAAGATAGATTTAAGAGGGGCCCGCAACTCTAAGAGGGAGTGGGCCCCTCTAATTTCTCTCTTAGGAGTCTTCCTGATCGGAGGGAATCATTTTCCTTTCTCTAACTAAAAATAGGCTATTTAGAAGAGAAGTGCTGGGGACAATCTTTTTACTTTTGTTAGAGATAATAGTTTCTTTGAAAAATTAATTAGAAGTCTCTGACTGTAATAAAGAGGTCCTTATTATAACATGATGTAATGTATACTGTAACAGGAGCTAACACTTACTGTAATGAGTTACAGCTCTGTCAGAGACTAAAAAATAAGTCAAATATCTTTTAAGGACTCCTAATTAATTTACCCTAGTTTCTTTTTATGTGAACCTTTTGCTTACAAGGAGTTAAAGTTGATTTCACCTTCCACGTGTGGATTTCTAATTGTATAGCAGTTTTTCTTTGAAGCAGTAGAAACCTCACCTTTTGTGACTTTTGAATACTTAAGAATTGATGTTTATGGACTCAGAGATTAAGATCTGTTGGTCCCTACTTTTAGTGTATTTGTATTATTTTATCTCACTTGATCAGAAAAATTTCAGATTTACGCATCTTAAGAACTACATATAAATTAGGTACACACAAACTAAACATCAAATTTGGGACCTCCTGTTTATAGGGTTGCCAATGGACCTCTGAATTCCATTTAACTGACCCGTTTCCATATTTTTTATAGGATGCGGAACTCCGAAAAGAACTTTTCGATAGCTTAGCGGAAGCGGAAATGAATATCCGAATTCTTATAGGATGCGGAAGCGGAAACACCCAATTCCGCATCCACTTTTCCGTTTTCGATAACTTTTAATATATATTATATAATATTTTTATAATAAAATATCCTCAAACTTTGGCTCTTAAATTTTTAACTCATTGTCTCTCACCTCCCATCTATATATAAATGTCATCTATTCTAGTCCCAATTATTGGCAATTTTTTTCTCTAATGATATTTATATCTACATATATTGATTATCTATTACTCAACCATTATATATCACTATATGATTTTACCATACTAATTTGATCTTGTTATACTTCATTTAGTAAGGGTCATTATAATGTACATGATGAAGAAGATATGGTAGAAAAGATTATTAAATTTACATTTGAAACTATTCATAAATTTAATAATTAATATACTTATAAATTTACAAATTAATTCTAATTGTATAAATATTGTTACATCCGAAGTTTTTGTTTTATTTTCGTTTCTATTTTCAATTTTTTGATAGAAAGCGAAAATGGATGCGGAAGCGGAAACACTCTTTTCCGTTTCCGACTCCGAAATTTCTTATAGGAAGCAGAAGCGGAAACACCCATTTCTTATTCCGACTTCGACCCATTGGCAGCCCTACCTGTTTAGAACATAACGGTTTTGTTGGTTGTACCTATACATTTGTACAATTTTTTTCAATATTATATGTAGGGCTGATAATGGGCCGGGTCTGAACTGGGCCTGGACTAGCTCGGGTCTAGTTTGGCTCGGGACGATTAGATAAGACCCGGCCCAAACCTGGTACGACCCAATTTTATATTTTTAAAAGTATTCTTACTATTTTTTTATTTTGTTTACAGTAAAATTGGTGTTTATTGAATCAAAACAACATAGAAATAAATATTAGACTAATCTAAATAAATTTATTTCTAGTTGTTACAAATATAAAATAAATATTAAGTCATTAAACATAGTTTCACGACATAATTTTTAATCTAAAATTTTAGAATATTAAAATTACCGTTGTGTACGTAGCTTATTTTTTTAAAAAATTATTGAGCCAAATCCGGATCCGGCCCAATCTTACTCAAGATTGAGTCGGGTTGAGCTTAAAATTTAAAAGAGATTAAAATATTCGACACGAATGTAAATCGAATCAAACTATCGAACCTTCGAACCAGTCCGATCCAATTGACATCTCTAATTATATGTGTTACTATCCACATTTCCCTCCAAGAAAATGAAAATAGGCGTGACGATTTTTTTTATTTAAATAGCTAGGTTCTTGTCTGATATCTTATCAAACTAGAATGGTCGTAATGTTCACTTATTTGTCGTGGAATGCAATGTACATATCAGACTAGAAGATCTTGTCCCGAGAGACGCCAATTGAAACCCTCCCCCCCCGTACGCCAGACGCGGCCAACACCTGTTGGGAATCGCAAGTCACTTGTGGACAAGGTCCTACATGGACCGGTGTTGCAACTTGGCAAGTGTGAAAAGCTTGGCAGCTGCCCGAATGTATCGTTTGAGATCCAGGGTTTGATAACTTGTGGGATGACTGGTTTAACTTCCAAAAGCTTGCATTAAGAGTCGAATAGTTAAGACCTACCAATGGAACTGATTGAGATATTTTGCTCTTAATCCCCTATATACTAATCAAGCTTTTAAGTTTTAACTTATCCGATGAGACGATCATATATATCTTGCATGAGAATGGTGTTTAATTAGTTGATCAAGAACCACCCGTTAGAGGAAGGTGACCGGATTACATGATATCTATAGACAAATTATTGCTATTATTATTTTGATGAAGTGGGTCAGAGTGCAAAGACTTTAGTGTGCCGACTAGGGAGGATTTTCTCACTCTATACTCGGTCTATTTTAATACCAAATATATCTTGAGGAGCCCAAGTGGAGAACTCAAGTGTGTTGAAATAACTCGAGAAAACAAGATTCACCCGTTGTTGGCCCAAGGTGGTGTTTGGTAAAACTTAACACTTAAGTCTTAAATTTTATTGTCATCTATTCTCTAAATTTAAAATTAAAAAAAAACTTAATATATATCAAATATAATTTAAGAGATGTTTGATAACTAATTTAAATAATATCTGAATTGTAGAGTAGTGGTTAAGATGTTGCACTTGTAATAGAGAGATTTTGAGTTCAAAAATCAGAAAAAAAAATTTTCTTTTTGAAATTGACCGGATTTGATCGGATTTCGTCGGTGTCGAATTCCGTCGATCGCCGGAGGTCGGATTCCGACGACTGCCACCGGCGGCCAGCCTCCGACAATCACCGGAGGCCGGATTTCGACAGCGGACTCCGGCGATCATCGAAATCCGCCGCCGACGGTGTCGGAATCCGGCGATCACTGGAAGCCAGAACCCGACAGCGACTGTCCGACAAAAGATCTGAAAAGAAAAGTGATTGTTCTTAGCTTAAAAATTAAGTAATTTTTTTAGATTTAAGTGATTAATTAAGACATAATTTTAGACATTTTATCAAATAATCTGAAATCTTAAAAATTAAATATTTTAGACAATAGACATATATTAAGGGTTATCAAATAGAACCTAAAGTCAACTTAAACTCTACAAAGATAGTCGATCTCAAAAAGATGTTGTCGGAACTGACCTTCGGACAATGATCGAGTCATTATACTTGACTTACCTTAACTAATATATTGATATATAGAGAGGAGAGAGCATGGTGTCGGATGATGTCTTGGCTAACACACGTCCTACTATCCTTACATAGGTCTCTTGAGCTTTCCATGAAGGCTACTGTATGTGGGAGGAAATTGGAGCATCGGATATAGAACTAAGATTCCTTTGGATGCCCTCCTTCCTTCCCCTCTCTTCTCTTTCTTTGTAACATTCCAACTTTTTGAAGCTCAGAACCCAGTGGACCTCAATTGAGCCCAATAAAGCAGCCCATGTAAGTCCATTATATTTTAAATAATCAAATTATATAAATAACACACTTCAAATTAATGTAATTTTGTGAAGAAAAGTCCAAAATAGTGAAATTAGTCTCATTAGAAAGATATTTCAATTCTCTACAATCTTAATGTCAATCATTTTTTAAAATTATGCTATTTAATATATAAAAAAGTACGAAACAATGAAATTTACTGGGGGTGCGAATATGGGTGTCAACTGGGCCGGGCCGGCCCGGAGACCCGGAAGCCCGGCCCGGTATAACATGGGCCTGGGCCTAATTTTTTTTATTAAAATTTATATTTCAGCCCGGCCCGGAAAAAATCTGGGCCGATTCCGGGCTTGGCCTGGCCCGCCCGGTCGACCCAGCCGGCCCGCCTCCCGCGCCCCTCGGCCTCCCCGCGTCCCCGCGCGCCTCGGCCCGCGTCCCCACCCGCCTCGGCCTCCCCACGCCCCCGCCTCGCCCTCCCCGCACCCCCGCCTCGGCCCGCGTCCCCGCCGCCTCGGCCTCCACGCCCCCGCCTCGGCCCGCACTCCCGCCTCGGCCTCCCCGCCCCCCGCCTCGTCCCCGCCTCGGCCCGCGTCCCCGCCTGCCTCGGCCTCCCCGCGCCCCCGCCCGCCTCGGCCTCCCCGCGCCCCCGCCCGCCTCGGCCTCCCCGCGCCCCCGCCTCGCACTCCGCTCGCCCCAGGCCGGCCGGACCGGGCCTGGGCCGGGCCTCAAAAATTGACCCCGGGCTGGGCTTTTTTTTTTTAAACCGGGTTTGCCCCGGGCCTGGGCCGGTTATCTGGAGACCGGGCTGGACCTGGGCCAGACCAGGCCCGGCCCATTGATACCCCTAGGTGCGAAATTTGCCACATTATGTGATATATTGAATGTGTTAGGCGGTTAGGTAATGGATAAATATGTAAATAAACTAAAAATAAAGATTTTTTTTTCTTAAAACTCCACTTTATTCAAACGGATAGATAATATTAAATTATTAATAATGATTGATCTTTAACAATTTTAGTTAGGGCACCTTAACGATCTCTGTTAATGTTTGTTTAGTTAGGGCACCTTAACGATCTCTGTTAATGTTTGTTTTAAAACTACTCACTATTATTTTATGATAGATCATAATAAAAATATTACAAAAAAGATTTAAAAATAAAAGTGCACGTGTGAATAGTACATGGGATATGTGGCACTTAATAGTTGATTTAGATACTTGTCCTTTTAATCTATAAGTTAAAGTTTAAATAAAATCATCTATTAATTATCTTAAAAATGGGTGTGTACTTGTGTTTATAAAAATTATGTTTAAATTATAAAATTATCAAATATAATGGTAAGATGAAGAATGCAAGCATATAAATGTATTGCTTTATTAACGGATTAAACAAAATAAGATAAGAGTGAGAGAATATATAAATATGAATAGGTATTGCAGAGTATGATGGTTTGTCTTAACATTTATTTATTGCTAAGTTATTATAAATAATGGGGGTTTATGCAATATATAAAAATATAAAAGACTAAATAAAATAAGAAAGGGAGTCAACCCCACCCCCACCAAGACGGGGAAGGAGAGGGGATCAGGCTCGCCGCCTTTCTCACTCTATGTGTGAGAGAGAGAGAGAGGGAGGAAGAAGAAGAAATGGAAGAACATGAAGAGAAGAAAGGAGAAAAGAAAGGAGTACGTTTTTAATTATTATTTTTTATAATTTTAATAAATATATTAATTATTATTTATTTAGAAGAAATATTTTATTTTGTTTAAGGCTAAATTGATCATCTTTAATATTTGTGGAGCTTCTAAAAGGGAAGTAAAGAGTTTAAAGGGGTATTTTTAGAATTTTTTTTCTTCTTGGTAACAAGAAAATCCTGCACCCTATGACTTAGTAGGCTCAAGGAGCATTTTTTGGTGGACCCCATAATTAAGACTTGACAATCCCTAATTTAGTGTATACTTATATTGTCCATGCCCCACTTGACTAGAAAAATATCGGATCTGTACCTCTTAAAGATTAAGTGCAAATTGTTATTAAAACAGTGGGAATTTTGCATAGAGCATGGAAATTCATTATCACATACATCAGTGCAAACCACATGGAATCTATAATAAGAAGTAACATGTTCATGGGCACACCCCGAAAGTAGAAATATATTATGAGATTATGTATCATAAGCATGGCGATTACAGAATAATTAAAAATCGAAACATGACTGTGGAGGCGTTCAATAATGGAACTCGCCTTAGAGAAAGTATTGCCCCCACTATACAGTGCGATTGGGGTCCGTCGACCTTCTCCCAGGGTACAACCACAAAACACAAAATCGATTTCGCACAAGACATATTTTGCAAAACGAAAGATATATAGAAACCTAATCCTCTTAACCGAAAGTATGGGTAGAAAGGAAGCACCGAACACTGGAGAGAGAGAGAGGCCGACGGAGACCACAACAACTCGTACACCGGAGAGCGATTGCGGAAGAGCGGCCGTCGGCGACCTCGTTGGAAAGCAGGCCGACGCAGAGAAGGGCGAGAGAGAGAGCAGCAGGGCAGCGAGTGGTTCCTCAAGGCGGAGAGTCAACATGCGTCTCAATATCTCGGGTAACCACGATTAGGGAGACCCTAATAACTATATGAGATGCCTCATGCCCGCAAAGCCAAGACAATGGGCCAGTTCAAAGAACCGGCTCAAACAGACCCAATCTCTCATAGAAAAGAAAAAAATAAAAAAATAAGAAGCAAAAAGGTATCAAGGCAAGCCGACAGGACCACGTCATCACACGCGCGCATCAGCCCAGCCCAGCCCGACCCGGCGGCGCGCGTGTGTGATATGGTTTAGCATACCCCCACCTTTATCTATAAGACATAGTCTCATGGACACTTGAGGTTACGAAGTCCTACATCTCCTTAGAGATTTCTCATGTGAAATTAAAACCCTTACATAAGAGACAAAACTTGCACACTTTTTCATACATTTTTTTACTTTATCAAACTTTTGTGTTTCTTTATCCCTTTCTTAAATTGCCTCTCATAAAACCACTTTTTACCCAACACAAATTAGGTAAATCCCTCCCTCGGTGGTGGAAATCAAATCCAAGACCTCCCCTTTGTTGAGAGAGGCTTTAACCATTCAACCCACTCGGAGTCCTTGATATTTTTAGAGTTGATTCTTAAAAGTTTAGCTCATATTTATGTTCTTTTAAATTTATTTTGATACGTGAAAGTTTAATCTATATATATGTAGGTATTCAATGAACTGAATTTATATTAATTATTATTTGTGTTGTTTTAATTTAATTTTGATATGCGACTGTTTAATCTATATATATATATTATATATATATATATGAAAACTGCATAAGTAATTTAGATGTTTACATAATATTTAAACTATATAATAATTATTACAATATTATTTAATTAAAGTCTAAGTTAAATAAAAAAATAACATGATCGTCACAAAACTTAAGTGTTAACGTGATGAGTATACTAGAAGTCTCATCCGATCATCAAAAAAATGTAAGTAAGAAATTTATCTCAACTAAAATATGATGAAGATTATGATCGTCATCACACCCAAAACAATTGTCAAATATGATGAACAATAGAGAAGATTAATTGCTTTTGAAAATAAAGAAAATAAAGAGAGATGCACTTTTGACTAGTTTTGAGTATATACACCACTCGAAACATGACTTTCTCCTTATATTGCTTTGAAGCCCAAGGTGCGGGAAAAAATGAGGATTTCCTTCTTTACTCTTCGGCTGGCCAAACAGCAAAAGCTTCGTAGTCTTGCTCGGTATATCCTTGCCAAAGATGTCACACAAGAAACAAAACATTTTTTTTATAGTAATACTATTTACTTTGATTGTAAAGAACGAAAGAAATGTAGGATATGTTTACTTTAATATTTTTAAGTCTTGTACATCTTCTGTATACGTAGGTCATTAACATTACATGCATATTTATGTCAAGCATGATGTTATGCTTTATTTTATAATTGTAAGCATGTGTAGCATTGTTATTCTTTAAATTGCTTATATAATATATGCTTAAAATAAAATAAAATCAAGTATATAGACAACACCATCTTGGGAGGATTTCTAGACTATCCTATAAGCGTTCATTGCGAGGTGTCATTATGTATTTGAGGACGATGATCATATGTGAAATCTGAAAACTAGATTTTTATTTGGAACTTACGATGAGATATTTATCTCTGCTCTTAAATAATCGAGTAAGACTTGTGTTTTATTGATCTAGATAAGTATGTATCCAAGTACTGTTTGTTCTATCGTGGTTTAAATGCATGTCCGATATATGTGAAATTAATTATAATTTATATGATTAATAATATACTAATTGGCATAAACATGTGAATTTTTCCTATGAATGTGATATGATCTAATTGATAAATGCTTTGATTTGTAAAGTTTATATAAATAAGATTTGGTCTATTCTAATTATCAAGTCAATTATGATTTCTATAAATTATCTACTAAATATTTGAAAAAAAAAGTACTTTGATAAAAATAATTGTGTTAATTCTATATATTTTTTAGCTAGAAATTTTTTTTATTTATATTGTATGTTGAAAATATGTAGAAATTCATGGTAAGTTTATACATATCATTTTATTTGACCGGTTACTATATGTTCAACATATGATTAGTTCTGATTGCGTCTATTAGGTATTAGGACTCACATATTTTAAACCTTTTTTTAGGAGTCAGCAGGAAGAATGTTAGAGTCTATCTAGAGAATGTTATAGTTTAAAGGATGGACATCATTTAGAAAATTGGTCAGATGTATTTGTAAATCTTCGTCGATTAATGCTCTTCTAATGAAATTTGATTTGTTGGTCTACTTTCAAGGGTGGGAGCGTGATAAGATGGTATTAGAGTAACGAAGGAACTGAAACATTTTAGAAGAGCTATAGTTTGATTAAATATGCTCATCCTTTAAAAGACAAGTTTATGCTAGTACTATAGGACCTATATTTGGATATAAAATTTGTTAGACTTGAATAAGATTTTGCAGTTAGACTATGATACGAAGATTTGAGAGAATAAATTCAAAGTTTAGATGCGTTGAGTCAGACTAAGTATTGGTCGATGGCCAAGTTGCTAGGCCATAGCTCGGGTCGAGCATGAAGGAGGTCGAGAAAGCTCCAACTTGCGCTGACCGTCGATGGAAGATCACAGATGAGCACTACTTGAACAACCCCAAGGTGGTCGGCAAGCTGTCCAAGGCATACTTTCTACACCGTCATTGAGAGGCGATGCCAACATCTAGGATGCTACACTCCATGATGATGAATGAAGTCGAGGCCCTAGCCATCTCTTGCTTGATCGAGGGGACATTTGCGAGTTAGTGACCTTAGGAGGGGAGTGTTGGGGATGTGTACTTGATACGGAAGTCATTCCACGTGTGAGGAGAAAGACGATGCCGAAAAATGAACAACGTGCACGGACGCCAAGAAGGGAGACGCGTAACCCGCTGCAATCTCCCTCTGATTTTCTCTCTCTATCTATCTGTAGTCTGTATGATCTGATGGAGAGTCTCACATATATTTACAGAGAATAGGAACCAATCTCAATGAACTTAAGTAAGATCCCACCCATAATAAGATTTTAATGAACATTTAATGGGTTAAGTTCATAAATTTATTCTGTTAATTAGACTTAATGATATATATAATTATGCGACCCAATATAAGTAGATTATTAATAGTGGGTAAAACCCAATAAAGAGTCCCAGGCACGCCCAAGACACGTCTAGCCGGGGAGGTGTCTCAGCTAAAAGTTGCTCTCCAAAAAGCCAGGGAGAAGGTGAAGGTAGACAAGAAGGAGGAGGCCGAGCTTGAGGAGCGCTTGAGCTCAGCCTGGGAGGAAGCCGTGGAGGCTTTCAAGACCAGCAAGGAGTTTGACAACCTTCTTGCAAATGCTAGCATCCCATCATACCAGGCGGAACTTTGGCTTCCTGAAGGTTCCTGAATAGCCAAAGGGCCAAGTAGGCATCAATAATGGTGTTGAGAATAGTGAGGAGGCAGGTTAACATTGATCTCCTAGGGTGCTCCTACTCCCTTTTGTGACTTTTGTTCTTTTTTTGTTGTCATCGATAAGTTGGCTTGCACTGTGACACAAATTATGTTTGACCAACTTCTGATATATGTAATTTTTTGTGAACTATAAATAGAAAGGCCTCATTTTGTCGCTTCTTTTGTTTTCTTTGCCTTGCGCCTTGTCAATTTTGCATGAGTTGTGTTGAGATTATACAATGTCCCATGCAAACATAGGATAATAATGCAAGGGCTTGGGTGTTGACTGGTTTAGGTGGCATGCCCTGGCGTGTCCAACTTTTGTGCCACTGAGGTGGTGGTGTTGGGCCCAACTGACTTAAGGTCTCTTATTCTATTTTGAGATGGTGGCATTTAGGAGTGTAAACGAGCCGATATTATGCTGCTCAAATTCTGTTCGTTAATTTTTAATCGAATTCGAATTATATCGAATATTAAAAATATTTATTCAAATTTACTTCGTTTAAATACTATCGAGCTCGAGTCCTTAACGAGTATCTTAACGAGCTTAATTAAATTTACGAGTTCTTATATATAAGTCCAATCTAATTTACAAATAAAAAACTGATCGTTCATAAGACCTAAATCTATCTTATTTCAAGTACATACCACAATGGTCTTGATAAGTTACTTAATTTAACTATTTTAATATAATGTTTGAAATATATTCGTAATTTGTGACAAGCAAAATGAGATTAATAGACAGACACCGCAAGGGAGGGGGCTGGTACGTGACAAGGTAGAGGCGGTGCTGCAACTTCCCTTCGCACACCGCCTAGAGCCCCATTTCTTCACTATCGGTGACGGTACTGCGGCTGCAGGGAGCACCGTTCGCCACTGGCGGATGGTCCACGGTGGTCGCTAGAGTCCCTCGACCCCACCGGAGGACTCGTAGGCCGATCTCGGGAGGAAAAAGATGCTTGATATGCAGAGGGACCTTGCAACACTAAATTTTATGTTCATGCCCCTATTTACATGATTAGTGTATATACCCTCATTTATATAATTTGTGTATATACATTGTGGATTTAGTCTATGACATTTAAGCCCTCATAAGTTTTTATATTATAATAACAATTGTATATAAATAAATAAATATGTTTATATCAATATATTATCATAGTTATTTTATTTAAACAAATATTTAAACGAAATGTTAGCGAGTACTTAGACAAGCTCTTAATGAGTATTGAATCAAGCGCTTAACGAGCTCTTAAACGAGTATAATCGAGTCGAGCTCACATGTGTTCAGACTCGGCTCGTTAAATAAATAAATGACCCGAACCGAGCTTTTATCGAGTCGAGCTTCGAGCTATTTGTCGAACGTATCGGCTCGTTTACACCCCTAGGCACTGAGCTCGACTGACCTTGGACTTAGGTATTCGCTAGGTGGGGCATTGAGGTGCATCATCCAACCTTCATGCTGTTGAGGTGGTGGTACCGGGCCCAATCGACCTGGAGATTTTTTTGTTCTACCGAGGTGGCGGCACTGAACTCGATTGACCTAGAGACTTAATGCATTTGCTAGGTGAGCATCATAGTGCATTCGACCTTCGTGTCGCCAATGTGGTGGTATTGGGATTGACCAACTTGGGGGTCTTTTGGTTCAATCGAGATGGTGGCACTGAGGTCGACTTACTTGGAGAGTTGGCATATTCACTAGGTGAAGTGTCACGACACATCTAAACTTCATGCTACTGAGGTGGTGGTGCTAGGCCCAACCAACTTTGGGTCTTTTGGTTCTGCTAAGGTGGCAACACTGAGTTTGAGCCTAGAAACTTGGGGTGTTCGCTAGGTTGAGCGTCATGGCATGTTCAACCTTCATGCGATTAAGGTGGTGGTACTAAACTCGACCGACTTGGGGGGTCTAAGGGTCGACTTGTTCATTGATGCATTGGGGCACGTCCATCATGGGGATTCTAAAATAGGAAATTTCATGTGGAACAAACATGTCTTCATTCATGTTCGGTTGTTTACACAAAGTACCTTTTCAAATTGACCACATCCCATGTTCAACGTATAGGATTCCCCGAGGTGGTCTACAATTGATATGTGCCATGCATGAGCACCTCTACTACTTAGTACGTGCCTTCCCAATTTAAGGTGAGATTTTCTACAATACAATCCAAATTGGATGCCTTCATCCTTGTAAGGACAAGATCACTGACTGAGGAATTTCCAGTGGTGCACTCGTCGATTGTGGAACCGAGCTGTTGCTTGCTGGAAAACCACCATTTTGATCAATGCCCACTCTTAGATCTCAACGACATGCTCGATGTTGCCAATGATGCTCTCATTATTGAGGTTCGGCTCATAGGCTGCAACTCTTGGTGATAGTTCTCCTATCCTTATGAGCAAGATAGTTCTCCTATCCTTATGAGCTTTCTGGCCTTAGCTTGGATCAGCTACCTATATGTCTATTGTAAATCCCTTCATGGATTTCTTAGAGAGCATAGTCAACCTTGTCAACTTAAGCCACTTGAGATACAATGGGTCGTGTGCCCTTCGATATAGTTCCCCTAAATTATGGTGAACTTTGTTGCTCGATGTTGGATATCCAAACTGACCTATTCATCGACCAAGAGTGTGTCAAGTCGAAGAGAGTCAATGATCATATTCTTCCATGACGGGCGACTTCTATTTCTTTGACTAGGACCTCCTTCTCTTCATAGATTGGGGAGGGGACCTCTTCAGCGAGAACATATCATCATTGTTTGGGTTTATAGGCAAAGGCAAGGTAGGCTAGGGCATCGACCTTTGCATTGTTCGACTTGGTCACATTGGTGATGTTGAAGTGCTATGGCTTGGATGCAAGATTCTTCATCACATTGAGGTACTTGGCCATGATTGGGTCTTTGGTCTCACACTCGTTGAAGATTTGACTGACGGTGAGTTGGCAGTCGTTTCCAGCATGAACCTTCTTGGCCCTAAGGTGGAGAGCCATTAACATTTATGAGCTGAATGCTTCATATTCCACAACATTGTTGGAGGCCAAGAATGTAAACATGAGGGCATATTTCAACGGGTCTCCCTTTTTGTGGGGGTGGGGGGAGAACTATACTGGCCCTACTACTATCCAGGCATGAGGATCCTTTCATGAACAACCTCCAATCGGGCGGAAGTCATCTCACTATCCTCTAGTGATGTTTCCTCAAAGTTCTCCTCTTTGGTCGAGAAGGTAGCCTCGGCGATGAAGTCAATGAGCGCTTGCCCTTTCACTTGGTCAGGAGTTGATATTAAACTTGCCCAACTTAACCACCCACTTGAGTAGCCATTTCGACTTTTGGAGGATCTGCCTTAGTGGGAAGTCAGTGAGCACCAAGATGGTGCGCGTATGATCGTAGCTTCTAGACTGAGGTGACAAGAAAGAGGGCCACCTTGTTAGCTTAAGGATAGTTGAGCTTTGGTCCTTGCAAAACCCTACTAACATAATACACAGGTTGTTGTACTCGGACATCCTCCAGCACCATCATGGAGTTGATGGTTTGAAGAGTGGCCAATAGGTAAAGATAGAGGGTCTCAAAAGGGATCGGCTTGGCCAGGGTTGGTACTGTGGTGACATAGGATTTGAGGTCGTCAAAGGTCTTTTGGTAGTCCTTTGTCCACTTGAAAGCCTTATTGGTCTTTATGACATTAAAGAACGATAGACACCAATTGGTGGACCTAGGAAGGAAGTGGTTGAGGGTTGAGAGTCGATCATTGAGGCACTAGAATTCCTCATAATCTGCGGAGGTAGCATGTTGAGGTCGACCTAGATCTTCTCTGTGTTAGCCTTGATTTGATTCTCCGATAGCTAATGAGGAAGTCGAGGAATTTACCACGAGGTGACCCCAAAGAGTCCCATCGACGACACCAATGATGAAGTTGATCTGAGCACAAAGACCTTGGTGAGCCGACCTTGAGGGGCCCAAGTTGGGGACTTGGGTGCTGAAGTAGTTCAGGGAAATAAGAATTCACCCTTCCTGGAAGTTGACTTGACTCTGCAAAGATAGTCAATTTTGGGAGGATGTTCTTGGGGCCGACCCTCCCATATTAAAGTTAGTGTACTCGACTTAGTTCACCCTGAGGTAGGGAAATAGGAATGTTGATAGAGTGGAGAGAGTGCGGAGTGAGTGATGCATTGGCTGACACATGTCCTTCTACCTTTACTTATGCCTCTTCTATTTCTCTTAAGGCTGTCGAGTACTCGAGTATGGGAAGAGCCTAAGGCATCTGATATGGGACAAATGAATGTAGTCAGTCTGAGCACAAAGGTTGTGATGTGCTGAGCTTGAGGTGTTTGAGTTATGGACTTTGGTGCTGAAACAGTTCAAAGAAACAAGAATCCGTCCTTAGTTAAAGTCAACTTGACTCTGCAAAGACAGTCAATCTCAAGAGAATGTTTCTAGGGCCGACTACATATACTTGGCTTAACTCAACTTGAGGAAGGAAATAAACATGTTGACAGAGAGGAGAGAGTGCAGAGTTAATTAGACGATGTGTTGGCTGACATGCCTTATTCAATTCTATCTTTACTTGTATTTGTTGAACTTCCCTTGAAGGTTGTCGGGTGTGGGAGGAAACTGAGACATCTGATATGGTGGTATGGGATTAAGATCCCCTTGGATGCCCTTCTTCCTCCCTGTTTCTTCTGAAGTTAAAAGCAAGTCCACTGTGTTTAAGGTTCATGGTTTAAATCTACTCAAATACTCACAACTCATAGCTTACTTTGATGGGCAGATCAACCTTTAGATGACAATAATTGATGTCACCCTACATAACTTTTAGCAAAACCACAGTTCAGAGTCATTGACGCCAAGCAAATGTATCCTCACGTCGAGGTATATCCTAGAATCTCAATTTGAGTTTGAATGAGTAACATGAGAGAGACGAGTTAAACCCATCAATTGATTTGTGTCCGAACATGGCATGATATGACAAATATAAGAATGGGATGTGTATGTCAGTATGTGTGTGGAGTGAAGTTATGGAGGAGAGGCCAATTTATTTTTATATCTACACTTAGAAAGATGTCAAGTTGATGCTTGGACCCTTCTCGAGGGAGCTTAAAATTTGAAGAGCTTAAAGTTTGGAGCTAGCTATATAAATTGTTGTTTTTTTGGGAAGGAGGAGAATAACCTTCTAGATCTAGGGTTGCATTCATCTGAGATTGAAAGTCAAACGAGACTTAAAGTTGTTCAGTCCTACCTCACATGAGACTTATATCCACTTTACCACGATGTGTGAGTATAGACTATCTTTTTTGGAAACACACACACATTTAGAGTGACCAATGACCCCAAAAAATGCCTTAGCATTAGGCACACACACACAAAACAAACATTCACACATAGGTTTTTTCAATACAAGATTTAACACATTTAAACCCAATTATATAGAAATGGGAGAAGAATATAATATAACAAAGATATTTGCTCCCCTATCGAAGTAAACTCAAAACTTCCCAAGAATAGCTCCAAATCTAGTCTAGAAAATTTATGTCATAGCTCCAGATGTTCTTCTGGAAGCATCTATCAAGAACTCCTTTGATCGCACTTCATTAGCACAGAAATATGCATTCACAACCATGAAGAACATAGAAAACGAGAAGAATTAAGATGGAAGGAGGTAGAACCCTCTAGAGCTCTTGGAGTCTTCACTCCTTCTCCTAAGGAGAGAGAGAGAGAGAGACCTCATGATTTATATGGGTCTTGTAGATAAGGATGGGCATAACAACTGCATACAGGTGGCATGTGCTCGAAGATTCGCTGTGCAACTCTAATCTGTCGACCTATACCTTTCGTAGGTCTACTTAAGTGAAGATAGAAACTACATGAAATTCTGTGAATAATTTCGGCCGACCTTTGCATTTGTGTTCGATCGACCTGCATTGAATATTCTTGCAATACTGATATGTTTCTTAGAACGTTTGGGTCAACCTGCAATCTATTGTAGGTGGAATTGCATTGTAACTATAAACACAAGGTTGCTCTCGAGGTATGATATGTTGATCTAAGAATTCTTGTAGGTCAACCTATGCAAATCAATTATATAAACTATCAATCTCTAAATAAAATAGGTCGGTGTGTATTTACCTATAAGACTACCTAAGTCCTATTTTTATCAAAACTTAGATCATTTGAACTTCAAATTTTCGCGCCACATGATCATCATTCTATTCAACTCATTGACCTTCTTGATTTTAAGAATTAACATGTTTTCCTGTGATCACAGCTTAGAGATACAGATGTCAATGGGCCAGGCTGGCTCGACAGGTTTGCGGGCTTGACCCGATTTTGGGCCGAGTTGCAAGAGTCTTTTCGACTCATGAATTTTTAGTAGGGCCTAAAAGTCCAGCCTAACTAGGCCCATAGGCTGGACTCGGGCTTGGAGGTCGGCCCGATGGGCCGATCCGACCCGTTCTCTTTTCTTTTTTTCATTTCAAATCTTACATTTTACTTAGTTAAAACTTAAAAACTCTCTTCTCAAACAAATTAAATAAGTAACATCACAACTCTACTTAATTGAGTGAGATTATAAGTTTTATATTATTTTTATTATTAATTTAATTTTTATTCAAGTATTTGGACCGGGCCAGGACTTAGTCGAACTTTAGAATTTTATAAAAATATTGGACCCGACCCAATATTGTTCGAGCTTGAGCTAGATTTGGACTTGCATATTGATGAATCAAGTCTGGGCAGACTCATATAAACCCAACTCGAACCCGGGCCATTGATAGTCCTACTTAGAGATTATCAAATTATCAAGTTTAGATTTTGTTGTCATCAAAATCATTCAGGAACTCAACATGTACCTTTGGGAAGTTAATGATGCTGAAAAAAATAGTGGAAGTCCCAAGACAGCATGCACAACAGTACTAAAAGGGAAAAATAGGTTCAACAATGACAACAAATTTGGAGCAAGATCCACTTCTTGGTAGATCCCCACCGGAGAAATACTACATTATCACACTCTTTACCACACTTGAAACGTTTCCCCCCTTAATTTTATAAATAAATTGAGATATGAGGAACTAAATACAAGCACCTAACTAGGTGGAGCTAATATCTAAACTATAACAGATTATATGGGTGGAAAATTCCAAGACACCGTTTTCTAACTATTGAAGGCAAAATATATCTAATTTGAAGAATAAAAGTGACATGAGATTTGTAAAAAAAAAAAAAGATTGGACATTGAACTGATTACAAGCCTTTTTACCAACAAATCATCTGTTTCTTTGCCTTACAACAAGTTTTCTGCTCGTTGGGAGTATGTGTCTCGGTTTATAAAACCTCCTTGAAGCTCCCAGATGCAAGGAGTCCTCACTGGTCTTCCATCTCACATGGCAGTGGCTGCTGCTGCTACCATATCTCCTGTTCTTCCATCCCTTTCTCTTGGGGTACAGAGACCTTCTCATCCGATCTTTCCTTCTCTCCCTGACAGATTCCCTCCACCTCATGACCCTTGAGCTCCCACGATCGTGTGAGAAACCATCATCATCACTAGAGCTGCATCCTTCTTCGATGTCGCGGAAACGGCGCCGATGAACCCTCTTGGTGTTCTTCAACTTATGCCATAAGAAACTGACAATGCCTTTCAGCGCAGACCAGTAAGCCTGGCAGGCTGCCCAAGACATCTTGCAGAGGTTTCTTCCCATGCATTGGATGATCCCCACCTTGAACAGCAAGTAGAAGAAGAAGAAGGCTGCAGAGAAGAAGCATGTAAGTCTTTGTGGGAATTCTGTGGATTAAAAGGAATTTGATACAGATTTGATATCATGTAAGGAAACAAAGGGGAAAGCCACAAATAGCTGATAACACCAAGCATGTAACTACCTCATGTTTAACAGGACTGTTGCTTTCAACCTTGGGAAGTACACATCATTTCACCAGTTGCCCACTGGGGTGCACTGGAGATGTGAAGTGGACAAAATTGTATCAGAATTTCCCATCCTTGGATGTTTCTTTTGATGCTCTACTTTCCATTTGCTTAACAAAGAAACTGGGGGAATGAAATGGTACTGACAGTGATATTTGAAGGTTGTTTTAATATATCAACTGCTGCAAGGGCTTTGCACTCAAATGTATAAAAAGAGCATTCAAATACATGGGGCCATAAGCATTCCCTGTCAAATTCTAGAGCTATAGAAAGAAAAAGAAAAAAAAGCCAGCTCTGGCACACACTTGGACAAGCAGGTGAAATGATGTTTAATCCTAGAACAGATGATGAGAAGAGCTCTTACTGATGCACGTCAGGCCTAAAACCATCAACAACTTCACCAGACTGGACATACATAGATGCTCCAGGAAACAGATTACATCCCATGTTCCCGAGCAAATACCCCTACAGAGAGATGAGAGAACCAACTGTTATTCTAAATCCATCACATTAAAAGAACTAAGATGCATGGTATAGAGCACATCCTTGCAAAGCAAGCAAATATGAATCACGGATACATATAGCCACGCAGGTTGACAGTTGTGACACCTGATATTTCAATTATGTTACACAGAACATAATTGCTTTCTGTACTCTATTAGAGATAAGGATTGAAACAAATTTATGGGTTTTTTCTCTTACATCGTTGTCGGGTGGCCACAGCAGCGTTTGGCGTGGCTTCGACAGAAGCCAAAATCGACAGAAGTGGATTTCACAAACTTGATGTACGAGCGATAAGATTTTCACCTCGTCATCCGTGCTGCGTCTTTAAAAGCAGCACCACTGTTTAAAAAAAAAAGGTTCAGATGCTCGCTCGCCTACCCGTGATTTCACGAGCGATTTCAGAGATGCGACTCCCGAGCCACTCTGAAAAGCAGCCGCCACTTTATCTTCTCTCTATCTCTCTCTTCTCTCGAAATTAACCCATATGCGAAAGTCGATGACATTTTAGAACATTTGGCAACGATTGTAAGATTGTCAGAAATTTTGCACATCAAAATCTCTCCAACCCTGTTTCCAAATGTTGCCATATATAAACTCCCAGATTGGATCTCTATCTCTCTAATATCTCTATTGACACATTCTGGAACCTTAGCCTTGCTGCTGTTTTCAAAATCTTAGGCGAAGCAAGGTATAATGCTTATGACAAAATCTCATTTAAAAGAATAGGTGAGCACTGGCCTTGGCGTGGTGGTCGCCCCCTGCTAAAAAGAAAAGCGGGGGGGGCAGTTCTAACTCGCGCTCTCACCTCTCATTTTCCTCCCTCTATCCAACTTATCTAAAAGAAAAAGGATGAATTAACAGAAAATTGAAGCCATCAATATAACATTTACTCGCATTATTGGAAATTCTTTAACCCGTGAGCTAGAACAGAATTGCTTGCACAGGATGAGAAGGAAAAAAACAAGAGAGGATCTTGAGAACGTTGAGACATGAATCTTTCAACAGAAACCAAAGTTTTAGGGGCTGCTTACTCGCAAGATGCGCCAAAGATGGTTTTGATGGGAGCCACAAAAGCATCGCCTAGGACAACACCAACTCCATTTGCAGCTTGGCTGATAACATTTCCCATTTGGATGTGCTTCCCTTGCTCTTCTTAATCCTTCATCTTACCTTAATCCTTCATGAAGGTTAAATATATGGTATATGAAAAAGGAACGAGGAAAAAAAAAGGGTCATATATTCAGAACCAGGAGAAATTTTGGAAGGACCAAACTTCAAACACTGCGAGCGTCATACCACATATCTCTGCAATCCTTTCCTACATATATCCGTGTAAAACCTGACTGTTGTAAATGAGTAGTATCAAATGAAGTGATGGAACTGAGGACATCAAAATATATTGGAAAAATGAAAACAAAGTAACACAATTAAATCTACTCTGCTTTGCTATTTTAATTAGGGAAATTATTGAATTCTCTAACGCAAAACCACTGCACCACCAACCAAGCAATACCACGCCCCACTAGTAGACATGAGCATGTATGAGTATGACCACTCCACATCACACTCTGCGACACCAAAAAACCTCCTGTTGGAGAAGCCGTTTGAATAAGAGGGACAAAAACTGAGACAGAACCACAGAGAAATTTGGTTACTACCTGTGGTTTCCATTGCAAACTTGTGACCTGCTTGTAGAGGAAGCAACCATGGAAGAGTTGGGAGCAAACTAAGAGGGAACCAGAAATCCACAGATGATACTGATACAGAGAGAGAGAGAGAGGGAGAGAGACTTCTGTTCAGAGGAGAAAAAGAGAGAGAACGGTGTTTAAAGAGAGGGGGGAGAGGACTCCGTTCAGACAAACAGAGAGAGAGAGAGAGAGTACTGTTCAGACGAGTAAAAGAGAGAGAACTGTGTAGAGAGAGAGAGAGAGAAAGTTCTGTTCAGAGGGGAAAAAAGAGAACCGTGTAGAGAGAGAGAAAGAGAGAATGTGAGTGTGTCATGTAGGGGGGGGGGGGGGTTAAGTTAACACCGTTAACCGTTTTATGTTTGGGGAAACGCGGAAGAGGAGGAAACCAAGCCATCCCACCCTCTCCTCTTCCTTCCTCCTCTCGCTCTGCGTGGTCTCTTGCAACTTCCTCGCTCTACAATTTCCCCGCAGCAGCGCCGTCGGGAATGCCCTGCGTGGAAGGACCAGGCTGGGGAGCTCTGCTCTTGGCTACCAGGTCTTCAGTCATGGGCACAAGGAGTAGCGCAAGAGGCGCCGCAGCGACTTTCAGAGAACCCATCACCATCTTCCAAAGACTACGCCGTGGTATCTTCTCCATCTTCCTTTGGATCTCAGCTTTTCCCGCAGGCTTCATCGTGCGTGGACCCTGTGTGTCGTATATGATGCTGTTTCCAAGAGTCGAGCACTGTCAAGCAGATGTTTTCTTGCTCTTGACGCGTCGATCTTTGCCTGGATCACGACATGATTTGCTTGTGCGGCACTCAAAGAGTATTCGAAGGAACATAGTTCTATCCTTTTTACAACTACCACAACATGTTACTGTCTTCTTAGAACACCCAGATATTATATCCATACTTCACAAGTAGTACTAAATATTGGTGAAATAAAGTACTGAAATTGGTTCTGCTTCAGACTTGCCCCTTCTTTACAGATGACAAATTGTGTGACCGTCTTCTCAGAAAATTCAGAGACATCATTCATGCATTTGGAAGAATCGCCTAATCGGTAACCACTTCAAACTAAAGTTACCATTGAAAATAGCAATGGAGAAAACTTGGTAGGGTCCTGAATAGAAGCTTCCTAGGAAGTATTCCTAGTGTTTATACATTGCAAAGGAAAAAAAGAGTCTTGATACCTTCTCATATTGGATATCTTCTCTTCTCTCTACCAAAGAGTTGCTCTGTTTCACTCAATTAGGCTGTTTTAACAATGCAAGATTAGCATGCATAGTTATTGGGAAGCACATAATGTCACATAACAAAAAGGAAAAGGTTTAGGGTTTAGGGTGGGACGGCCAGATGCTCCACAACGAATGATAAATTTTTACGAAGTAGCGTTCTAATGACGGTTTCCCAAATATATAGATGTTAAGAGCACATTTCTTGATTGCATAAACTAGGTATCCACTCATGAGATGTTTCTTCAATTTTAATCCTTCAATTCTGCCGACAAATGCTTTTTAAAGCTACAAAGTTTTTTAACACATTGTTTGCGGTAACAGATGAGGAGCTTGTTCATCTCATGGCTGGGTTCCGAGAGAGAAGACAGCAGACTTACCAATACTTGGACTGGAGCCGTGGAACCAGAAATTTTCTAATCCTTTCGGCCTCGATTCCAGTTCATAAAACGCCGAGATTGCTGACAATTTACTGTTGGGGCTTTAGCTTTGTGGAAGTTGGTATAGTTATGTATCCACAGAAGCATTTATCTTGCTTCTTATTTTAATGGCGTGGGCGATCACTAACTTGTGATTGTGATAGAACAAGTTAGGAATCAAGGGAAACTAACTAAATGGATGGATTTGTCCTTGTTTACCCACAGAGCTGTAGAGATCCATCGCAGCTTCAGTGCTGAAGGTGTTTTGTCGAAGTAGCAAGGTGATCAGGATCCCAAAATGGCCAAATGGAAATGGAAAAAATACCAAGAACTTCATCCTTCAAGAAGAACAAAGGGGCAAAACAGACCCATGCATTCTTGAAAATTGAGTCAATTCAGAGGGAAGATGCATACAAGAAGATACGAACTGGATCAACACTCTTTCAGCTTTATGCTTTTTGCATATTGCAGGGCTGCGACTCTCAAATTAGGGTAAGCAATGATATTGATAGATATTTCTGTCCCCAAATTAAAATTGGTTCAATTTGGATGCAAGATTGGTTGGCTGTTTGGATGCACATCATAAATATGTTTAAGTTTACCATAAACTCATTTTTAATTATAACTTTTGTTTGAAGACGTAAAAATGAGTTTATGAGGTACATATGTAAAAAAAAATCCCTAAAAAATGTATATATTTTGTTCTCTACTCTGCCTTTGCCGGACGAATTCACAGAGAGTTTGAAAATTGATGGTTTCAAATTAGTTTTGGAGGCAAGTTGCTGATGATCGATAGATCAGATCATCATGGCCGGAAAGTACTTGACAATTGTTTCGATATCTGTCAGATAGAAGAGTACTCTTTTACAATCCATCCTGGCACAATGGCTCTTCCAGCTTCTTCGCATCAAGTAAAAATATGAACAGCAAGCTTTTGGTTGAGTTGATTGTATTGTCGGCTACTTGCATCTATGGAATGTTCTTTCAGAAAGAATCAACGTAATATCGTCAACTTTGCTAGGTTAATTTGTTTGAAGTTGTGCACACAGGCTATTGTTAAAATGAAACTTGTAAACCTAGTACTCATGAACTTGTACTTTGGCATTTACATCACTAAACATCACAGAAGAATTAATGGGTCTTTCCTGCACACTTTTAAGTGGTTTTTTTCTTACAAATCTCAAAACCATGGTGTCAAGGTTGAAGGGCCCAGGACTATATGCACAGGGCTCCAGGTGATGTATCCGATATGTGATTTATCCCATCGGTTCTCCAACATCTTTTGTGAAAGAAATATATAACGTACGTGTTTATCAAGATGGAGGGTCGGAAACAAACGCAAACAAACAATAGAGGTATGTTTGGTATTATCTCTGATCTATCTTAATATCAAACACATCTAAGAAGAACGGAAACAGAGTAACACTCACATGAGGATCTATCAAGATGGAGGTAGCAATAGATCATGCCCATCATCATAGAGAAGCCTAATGTCGAGTTATAACACAAAACTAATAACAACCAACAGATTAAGGGAGCTATGACATCCACATGCGGTAAGACAACATCTTGTTCTGAAGAGAAAGCTCGAACGCAGTAGTAGTGTAGGGTTCTAGCCTTTGAGGGATCCGTTTTATCCAACCTTAAATGCACGTTCACCGTGTATCTAATGAGTGGTTCTGTTGGTAGAACGTTTCGTTGTGCATCATGAGATTAAGAATTCGATTCTTAGATCTATCAAGATTATTAAGTGATTTTGTAAGTATACAAAATTTAAGCCAAAGTTATGAGTATTAAATCCGAGATCTCTTATATAGGTCAAAATTAGGCCACTCGACCTAACATATTAAAAAAAAAAGTACACGTCCATTGTCGTCTACTTATCCATGCAAGTTCATGTATGAAAATGCATTCTTCCTATATATATATATATATATATATATTCCACGCGTTGTGTGAAAGGGTAACTGATAATTTTGGAATGTAATGATCTGTTCAACACATGCATGCACGTACGTGTCTGTACGGATCGATCGATCATGTTCTTACCTAGCAAGCTTATGAAGCTATTGGCTTAATTATTTATTTGGACGCTTGTAGTCTCACGCGATCAGATATGTTTCTGATGGAGGTGGATAAGCACGCAAGCTATTGCATATATCTAGTCCTGTTATTGCCGACGTCATACGAGAACAGGCTACCAATTAAGACACGGCTATTGTTAGATGAGAGAGGCTTTGTGCACTTGTGCAAAGTGCACAAGTGTAAGTTACATGGATATTTTGCCCATGTGACATCATGTACATGAGTTTTTTGCTCATGTGGCACCATAAAAGTTGGTGCCACATGGATAAAAAATCCATCTGAATTACACTTGCACATTTTGCACAAGTGCAATAAACTTTTCTCTTATTAGATACGTCTCTGTCTTCTATTTCTTCAATAGCAAGTACATGTAGAAGAAAATGACCACTGAGGCACTGAGCGTGTCCTAAACTTGTACGGGACAGGCAATTAGTGTCGTTTATTTCTACCGCCTGCCTAATAATATTTAATTGTTTGAAACAAATTTTTGGCAGCCAATAGGGGTGAATAACGTGTCGGTTTGGTCCGGTTCACCCCTATTTTTAGGGGAACCGAACCGGTTCAAACCAAAATATGACAAAAAAAGGGGTTTTAAGCGGCGGTCGATCTCGCGACCTCCGGTGTGGAGGAGACGCAAAGCTCCCAACCACTGCGCTACAAACACTTTTATGTATATTATAGGATAAATTAATTAGAAGTCTCTATCAAATGTTTGATTTATTTTCTAGTTTCTGACAGAGTTATAACTCATTACAATAAGTGTTATCTCCTGTTACAGTATATGTTAAACTATGTTATAACAATGACCTCCTATTACAGTCAGAGATTCTTAATTAATTTGTCCATAATTATATATACCTGGATATACGTGCAGCTAGCATTACTAAAAAATGAATGCTTTAAGCAATATTTGATCTCGCGACCTCTGCGTGGAGGTCGCACCGACATTGGCGACCACTGCGCTACAAGCGCTTTTTTTGTATAAATGTATTATTAATTAATTATATATACATATTCAGTTCATTTCGATTTTCTAACCTGAAATCGAATTGAACTGTGAAATCCGTGAAACCGAACCGAACCGACCCAGTCTCGGTTTGATTTTTCGATTTGGATCATATTTTAAACATCCTTAGTAGGTTGGCAGCACTGTAGTCTTGTAAAAGACCGACCTAGTAACATGCCTTAAATCCTCACTGATTATATATATATATATATATATATATATATATATATATATATATATATATATATATATATATGTTCCCTTTCACTTTCCTTCATATTTATTTATACAAATGAGTTCACACATAGGGCTAGATATTTTGAGTTCATTGCAATAATAAAGGGTATAAGATTTGATTAAATTTGAAAAACCATGTTACATCAAATAGAGTTATAGACACAAAAGAAGAGAGAGAGAGAGTCTCCGAAAGTCACTCTCTACTTGTTTGAATGACTACTTTTTCTTAACAGTAAAAATTGATGTTCCATTGCATTAAGTCTTAAAATAAGAGTATATGCATTAGGCAGGGGAGACGTAAACCGACCCCAAAACTCAAACAAATAAGACAACAAATCTTATATGCAAAGTCAATTGAGAGCAAGATACAACAAATGCTGTTTGAAGGGAAGGGAATCATGGACCTAAGGTCTTTAAACACAGGACAAACACCTATAAGTCCACTGAGGGGGTTGGAGAGCAAATACCACCAAACTCCATACAAGGTCGTCAGACAAAGCTGTCGCATAAAATCGACGGTCATTTGACAGGGTTAGGTTGAGTCCACGACTTTAACTACAGAGGTGGACGAACGTTATGCGTGCAGGGGGGCATGCCCCCCCCCCACCTGATAAGTTTTGTTATATAAATGGCCCTGACGTACGTCCATATCTATATAAAGTGAGTGGCGGACCTGCAAAACCAACCCTCGGAAAAAGTTCTACTGGTAGCACCTTTTTATGGCAGGGGCAGACCAGATCCTTCGATTTTTAATAAAAAAATTGAACCAGCCTTTTTTTAAAGAAACAACCAACTAGTTTTAACCCTAATCCCCAAGCGCCTCCCCGTGCTCATAGTCGCCCTTTTTTTTTTTGAAACTTTTGTCACCGCATCCAATAGACTTCCTGTACTTTAGCTCATCGATCCCCTTTATGTGATTGGTTGTTTGGTCGGGGATGATATATGGGAGGACGGCAACAGACAACCCACCTACGCGAATGTGTCGAGTCTGCAACCTTCTTCAGACGTTGCTATTGCTTGTTATTTCTATTGAATTAGAGATCCAAAATCAAATTAGGTATTGACGTACTGCAATTTTATCACTTTTTTTAGATTTCAATCTCAGAATTTTGAGTTTCTTCTTCTATCTTTGTGTTTTGTATGAATTTGTATTTTTTAAGTTTATTGCGATTTTTTTATTTGATATGAGTTACTCTTGTTTGCTAATTTTAAGAAAAATCTTATTTCATAGTGGTTGATTATTTATCCAACGGCGGCGGCCAGTGACCAACCAATAGCACGTCAACACTCCTTGCAAATCTCCAACTTGTTGGTCATTACGAGTCGACACCAAGATGACATATATGTCTTTTAATTTTTTATACTGTGATCCAGCGAGCTTGGGTGATGACTCATTTATTATGTAAAATATTTAAATTTTTATACTGTGATCCAGCGAGCCTGGGTGGTGGCTCATTTATTATAGAAAATATTTAATTTTTTATACTGTGATGGCTCATTTATTATAGAAAATATTTAATTTTTTATACTGTGATCTAGCGAGCCTGGGTGGTGACTCATTTATTATGTAAAATATTTAATTTTGTATACTGTGATCCAACGAGCTTGGGTGGTGGCTCATTTATTATAGAAAATATTTAAATTTTTATACTGTGATCCAGCGAGCTTGGGTGGTGACTCATTTATTATAGAAAATATTTAAATTTTTATACTGTGATCCAACGAGCCTGGGTGGTGGCTCATTTATTGTGTAAAATATTTAATTCTTTATATTTATGATAAATTCGGGTCACTACAAGAAAAAACACATTTAGAGACCGACTAATTCGGTCTCTATTCGGTCACTATTCGGTCACTAAAAGACTCAGAGACCGAATAGTGACCGAATAGAGACCGAATTGGTCGGTGGAGAATTTCTGGTCACAAATCTGTGACTGAAAGATTTCGGTCACTAATCGGTCAGTATTTAGTGACTGAACAGTGACCGAATTATTTCAGTCACTATTAGTGAACGATGGAATTCGGTCACTATTCGATCACTAAATTAGGGACCGAACAGTGACCGAATTATTTCGGTCACTAATAGTGACCGATGGAATTCGGTCACTGTTCGGTCACAAAATTAGGGACCGAACAGTGACCGAATTCCATCGGTCACTATCTTTAGTGACCGAACAGTGATCGAATTATTTCGGTCACGAAATAATTTGATCATTGTTCGGTGATAGTGACCGAAATAATTCGATCACTGTTCGATCACTAAATTAGGGACCGAACAGTGACCGAATTCCATTGGTCACTGATAGTGACTGAAATAATTTGGTCATTGTTCTGTCATTAAATAGTGACCGATTAGTGATCGAATTATTTCGGTCACTGATCGGTCTCTATATTTTTAATATTTTTTTAAATATATATATAGCAAAATAACATGTGATACAACAATGTCCACAATAATATATGATAAATGTTCTCAAGAGAAAAATAATAAAAATGTCCATAACACAACAATAATAAAAATATCCACAACACAACAATAATAAAATATTGACAACAATAATAAAAATGTCCACAACATCACAATAATAAAATATCCATAACAATAATAAAATTGTCCACGTCATCACAATAATAAAAATGTCCACAACAATAATACTAATGAAATGAAATTTTTGGTCTCTATATCGGTCTCTATAAGTGCTTTTTCTTGTAGTGGGTGATGGCTCATCTGTTATATATACTTTATTTTTTCATAATCCATATAATGATTTGGCAAGTTTTGATGTTGGTTCTATTTATATTTTATCTTTTAATATGTGTGGGAATGTAGATGTGGCCCCTACTAATATGTATGCAGATATTTTTTACTTGTTATTTTAGATGGGAAAATCTTCTACAATCGAGTCATTTTTTAAAATGGAGAATATGGAAATTACAGAAGTTAATAAAAATATTTCAAAAACTCATAGAATTGAAATCAAATATGATTTTGATATACATTCATTAGAACGAGATCCAGGATTGCGTCCACAGATTTGAAAATATCATGTTAACCAGCGTGATGAAATTCGAAGAGCATATATAAAGTTTGATATGTATCAATGTGAACTTATAAAGTATCCAAAGTCTAGACATGCAAGTCATCTTTGTAGTTTTCAAGCATCATGGTTTAAATTATTTCCATCATGGTTGGAATATTCTCCTAAGAAAGATGCAACATTTTGATTACCTTGCTATTTGTTCCAAACACAAGATGGAGCTTCTGGATCAAATGCATTTACTGTTGATGAGTTCAAAAATTGGAAGAAAGTGAGAGATGGCAAGAACTGTGTTTTTTTTATCTCATGTTGGAAAAGATTCTTCTCCTCATAGAAATGCTGAAAAAGTATGTGATGATCTTATGAATCAAGCTATACAGATTGACAAAAGCTTTTCTAAGTTTACAGCTCAACAAATCACAGAAAATCAACTTAGATTAAAAGCTTCTATTGATGTAATCAAATGGCTTGCATTTCAATGATGTGCCTTTAAAGGTCATGATGAGAGCATAACATCAAAGAATCGTGCAAATTTTCATGAATTACTAAGTTTTGTATCATCATACAATGATAAAATTGCAGAAGCTTTAGAGAAAGCTCCGCAAAATACCTCGTACACATCACCAAGAGTGCAAAAAGAAATTCTACAAGTTCTATCAGTTAAAATCAAAACTGCTATTCGTGGAGAAATTGGTGATGCAAAATTTTGTGTGATAGTTGATGAAGCTCGAGATGATCTCTAAAAAAGAGCAAATGTCTGTAGTTTTGATATTTGTTGACAAAAATGGATTTGTACGAGAGCATTTCTTTGGACTTGTTCATGTTAAAGATCGTACTACTGCATTGACATTGAAAGAAGAATTATTTGTTATTCTCTCTCGTTATAATCTTGATGTTTAGAATATTCGATGACAAGGTTATGATGTGCAAGCAATATGCGAGGAGAGTGGCATGGTTTACAAGCTTTAATTTCCACTGTATCTCCATATGCTTATTACATTCATTGCATGGCGCATCGTCTACAATTGGCATTAGTCGCTACTTCAAAAAAGGTGATTCATATTCATCACTTTTTTAATAATTTGACCTCCATCATCAATATTGTTGTAGCTTCATGTAGTCGTCATGATCAACTAAAAGCTGCTCAGACTGTAGATATTGCTCATTTAATTACTATTAATGAACTTGAGACTGGAAAAGAACTTAATCAAATTGGTACTTTACAGAGAGTAGGTGATACTCGTTGAAGTTTACACTTAAATTCAGTTTTTAGCTTGATAAAAATGTTTAGTGTCACATGTACAGCTCTACTCAATATTATTGATGATGGAGCCACACTTGCCCAACGTGGAGATGCAGATGCAACTTATGAAGTATTAATCTCTTACGAATTTGTCTTCATTTTGCATCTTATGAAATTTTTTTAGATATTTCTGATCAACTTTGTCAAGCTTTCTAGAGGCAATCTCAAGATATTTTGAATGCTATACATCTTGTTTCATCCACTAAAACACTCATTTAAAAATTAAGAGACGAAAGATGGGATGAATTACTTTCTATTGTGAACTCCTTTTATGCAATGCATAATATTAATGTGCTAGATCTCAGTACTTTGTATATTTTAAGAAGAGGTAGACTCGGCATCAACAAGATGAAATTACACTTAAGCATCATTATAAAGTGAATATTTTTAATGCTGTGATAGACACTCAAATGCAAGAATTGAATCATCAATTTAATGATCATGTTGCTTAGCTCAGCTTTAGATCCACGAGAGATGTATGTATCATTTAGAGTTAATGATGTTTGTAAGTTGTAGAAAAATTTTATCCACAAGACTTCACAGAACAAGAGATAATACAATTGAGGATACAGTTAAAGCACTTTGAGTATGTACGACAATATCAAGAATTTAAAAAATTGTCCACTATTTCTGATCTATGTCAGTGGCTGGTGAAAACAAAAAAATTAGAAATATATCCATCCACTTGTGTACATAGTCTTGACTCTTATTCTCAGAATCTCACTCTTCCAGTTTCCACAACTACAACAGAACGATCATTTTCAACTATGAAGATTATCAAGAACAAGCTTTCCAACAAGATGGAAGATAATTTTTTATCTGATTATTTGATCATTTATATTGAGAAGAAAATTGTTGAAACTTTTAACATAGATTCAATTATGAATGATTTTCGTGACTTGAAAGAACGAAGAATTTTATTCTGATAGATCACATGTGATAAAATTTAAGATATTTTATTTTTTCACATCTTATTTTGACTCCCCCTTATATTTTATCCTGCGTCTACCCCTATTTAACTACCATCATAGCTTCATCCAGTGTGATGAGAAAATTAACTGAAATGGGACTTGTGGGGCTTCTGATGCTGTGCATGCATCTCAGTTGTCTGATCGAACAGAGATCGGACAAGGTCGCCGGGACCTGGTCCAAGTTTTTGAGACAAGAAGATTCGTTCCGGCCCATCACACATGTGCAGGTTCTCCGACATCTTAATCCTGATTAGGACAAAACTCTCCTCAACTGTTCTATCTGAAGGTGCTATCTGAGTTAAACGAACGCTTCTCTCTTCAACAAAGAAGCCGGAGCGAGGACGTACGTTAGTCCTTGTCTGGCGGGATTTCTTTGTCTTTACTGGTGATGGCTTCCAATGGGCACTAGACAGCAAAGGCCTAGCTACCTCCGCACTTGGATTGTCTCAATGTGGTCAGTTTAACATCTGTGTGATTCTTATTATTTCATCACGACACTAGAAGCTTCAGCAATGAGTACTTAGCTAAATGCTACCTTGCACTCGTGCTTGCCAACCCAGATCACCATCTAGAACCACCAATTACCCAAAATGGGGATCGAAGGAACTATAAAGAATTGCCAACTTTTTCCTCCCAGAGGGTACTAGCTAGCTAGTTCTTATATCTATACCTTGTCTTCTCTATATATATGTGTGTGTGTGTGTTCTTCACAAGAGAAGGTAAACTAACCTTTCAGAGATAGCATGAGTATTTTAAGGTGCACTATTAGTTTTAAAGGAAGCTATAATTGCGATGGCTGACAGAAACTAATGCCAACATTAACGACGCTTTGGCTTTTTCTTGTTCCTTCTTCGGGAGTTGGAGGGGTGAGATGGTCAAGCTGATCAGGTGGCCAGGTTTTCAAATGCAAAGAGGAAGAGAAAGATAAAAACGAATCATAGCATCTGAAAGCAACACCTGATATCTTTAATCCGGCGGCCTTCAGAAGGATGATATCAAAATTGGCCACCTACTTATACCTAAGGATTAGGGATTCCTTTTTCCTTCTTTTTTAATTCTTGTTGGGGCTGGAGTGTTAAATTATTCAGGGGGACGCTAGAAATAATGGTATTACATAAGAAGAGGACAGGAATTAGAGAAACAGCAAGGGGAAGAATTTTATAATCCTCCATGCGGCGCCCGATGGATTTTATATTACCAACATCAACAGCCATATCATAGATAAATACATGATTAACCATGTCTACTAGTTAATGTTATATTATCTTCGGTTTGTGTCAAAAAGATGAGATCAAAAACTATGATTGAAGTGGACCCATCTTGCCTATAACCTTCTTGTTATTTGTACATTTGGACACTTTAAACCACTTGGTTCAACTAGGCTTTTGAGTGTAGACCAAACAATGGAAGAAGGGAAAATTATTGCTCGCACTTCACTGAGGTCCTCTTAAGTATTATCTTCTACAGCGTGCTCTATTCCATTATGATATGGGCACCGACTGTGGGCAAATTTTCTTCCCCGTGGTGACATGGAAGTCACTATATATAGTGATTAAAGGCAGTTGGGACAAATGTGAAGAGTAAGGAGTGACTTAATTAAGTGGGATTCTCTACATCACATCTTTACATTTTTAAATAACCTTTTTACTCTCAACAAATCACCCAAATTATTAACTCAATATAACTTTCTCAGTAGCCTGTAGAACTGGTTTCAACATTACAAAAATATGAAGATTTCGGTTAAAAAATCTGTCTTCTTGTTATAATGGACTTTTTCGTAATTGGTACATTAGCAAAATAGCAATAATAATCAAAGGTTTGCAAGCTAACTTTATCTCCACCCAGAGGTCTCAATCAACCATTGAGCCCATCACTAGAACAAATTGCCACCAAACTTTTTTTATATACTCTTCAAGTAACCTTATTGCTTGGATTTCGTAGGCAAACTCTAATCCCTATCCATTGGCTGCAGCAGCCTGGATTTCACAAAACCCTAAGCCTAACCCTACCCTCTAGCCCACATTAAGGCCCCCCTAACTCCTCAGTTTTAGGCTTTTTATTCTGGCGATTTCCATCTCCAAGCTTTTTATATTTCCACCAAACCCAAAGTTAGGAATTTTCAGATCACCAAAGGAGGATATATAGAAGATCTTATTGGGCCCTGCCCTAACATGAGGCTTTCTCCATGGCCTGCTCCAATTAGCAGCAATGATACGAGTGCTTGCCGCCATCACTGCCGACCATCCTGGGCCCCTATAGAAACCCAACCCCACTAGCATCTACCCTTCTTTCCAATCTTCCAATCCTTTTCATTAGGACGGCACAGCTAGGGAGCACATCTAACCTCAACATTATATACTCCCCAAAACTTACCAGCTCGTTGACTGCCATTTTCACAATGTTTTATTGCACGTACGTGGCAAAATCTCCCGTACAAATTAGAGCATATATGTATACATCCGTACTATATGAAGTACGTTTACATCCTTGGGTCTGTTTGTTTCAACCAAAAACCACATTACTAAAAGGTTTTTCAAGGAAAATTTTATTTGTGGGTCATTTGGTATCTTTGAAAATTAAAATCGAAAAAATTTTATCTTAAAAGTTTCAGATTCCGACATCAGCAAATAAAAGTTGGAATGCCATTTTTCAGTTTTCACGTAATTTAATAAAAATATTTTCAGTGACAATTTGTTTTGAAAATATTTATTTAAGTTGTTTTTTTTTGTTTTTTTCCTTTCATTTAAGTTATCTTTGTCAAATCTATTTATTTTTATTTTTTATTTTAATTTTTAATTTTTAATTTTTTATTTTTATTTTTTTATTAAAATATCCGTAGAACACTATTCATTCAAGTTATGTTTTTATTTTGTTTCTCTTAATTTAAATTGTCTTTGTCAAAGTTATTTATTTTTTGCTAATTTTTTTATTTTTTAAAAAATAAAATAAAATAAAAAATTTGATGAATAGTGCATTAGGGATATGTGGTCCCCTCTCATTGGAATGGGCCATAATATCCCATGTGCTCCAATACAACTCCTTAATAAAAATTTACATTTAATAATGTTGACTTTTCATATTTTTTTTAATCTTCTATTTACATAAATAACCAGTGAAAATATTTACCTAAGAACCAAACGGATAATTACGATTTTTATTTTCATGTAAAAATTATTTCATAGAAAATTATTTTTCAACAAAAATATTTTACATGCAACTAAATAGATAATTAGTGTCAAAAAATTTCGAGAAGAAGCTGCTCTTGGGCGACATACCCAGTAAAGTACTGAACGCTGGTAATAAATGGATGCATTTAATTAGTTCATCTTCTAAGCCTTTTGTTAGAAGACAAAAGAATAAGGCCAGTGATGTGTCTCAGGTGATATGGCGTTAATATATAGTAATTTTCTTATGTTTCATGTCTCGTTCTGGTGCAGCCTTGCAGGGACGTTATATGGATGTCTAGGTTATTTCGTTTGAACGAACAGAAAGCTGCTTCTTGTGGAAATTAAGATTACCCTTGTGATCTCTCTCTCTCTCTTCCCCCACCCACACACGTAATGGCTAGAGTATCGAAAACTTAAAAGTTGACGGAAGACCAAGACCGAAAGAACCAAGCTTGCACTTGCAGTAAGTGTATTCATGGATGTACATGGTATTTCTTAGAATAATGATATATATAATGCATAGATTTTAAAGAGAAAAAAACGCCAACCTCTTGTATTATCCTTTTTTTTAGGTAGGTAAGTTAACAAGGGAAGTGAAATTATGAGGGGAAGAAGCCGCTGCGCTGCCAGTTGAAGGGTACAGAAGCAGATTCTTCCAGCTGATCCCAGATTGTGGATCTCCTTCCACTTTGCTCCTTTTCAGCCATCCACCCATGTTAAGAACACGAGTTTGAAGTAGAGAAAATTTTTAGTGCCGTGATTCTTTGCTGCTGAGACTTTGGCATTTTTTTCGAAAATTAAAATTTGTATCATTTCAGTGGAAAAGAAAAGATCCCTCAAACGAGAGAACAAGACAAAAGCACACAGCTATCCATGAATCCAGAAGATCTGGCCAGGCTTCCTGCAGGCCTCCCACTTCCACCACCAAAAACGATGCCTCTCCACAACCACTGGAAATTAACGAGCTAGGGAGGTGGAGTCCCACATGCAGTTTGATGTTATTTGGCCCACAGCGCGTGGCCAAGACATGCAGCACCACCCTGTGAGAGCCAACACGGGGTTTTAGCTTCGGCGTGAAGCCCAAGCGTGTCGTCCGCGTTTGCTCCTCCTCCTCCTCCTCCTCAGGATACACCCCTCCACCGAAAGAAAGAGGAGAAGAAGAAGAAGAAAAAGGTGCTCTTCACGCCCAAGCATAGAGTGCGTACTGGGGGGAGGGGGGGGGGGTGGCCTACAGATCACTTTAGGAAAAGAAAACCCTGCATGGGTGATCTTTATTAGATGAATCGAACATGGGGTTTGCTTAGTTCATCGTTTGGGTTTTTCTTTTTCCTTTTTTTTCTTTTTTTTTTTTTTGGGGGGGGGGTACAATTAGAGTAGATCTTTGCATGTGAGTTTACGCCAAATTGGGGGTACTTATGTAGTCAATTTATTGAAAATTTTGGTGATCGATCGATGATGGTCTCTCTCAGCTCAGACTCTCTTGGGGATGGGAAGGTTCCAAGAAAGTTTATTCAAAGAAACATCTGCTTGTGAACTAATAATAGATTAAGAAAAGGCCGGCAAAACCGATAAAGTCTCTGATTTGATTTTAAAAAAAAAATTATTTGACAGTCAGTATGAACTCCCAACCTTTTTATTTACATTTACGTATCTGATGATTGACCAGCTTTACATTAATAAAATCGGAATTATGATCTACAAAAGTCCTGTGTACATAATTCTAAAGTACGTACTCAATAGTAATCGTCCATTGAACATGGCAAGATGTCCAACTAAAAATGGGCAGGAGATGACATGCATGGGGATGGAATTAAGGACGAAGCTCATATTCTGTCATCTGCGTATGCATAATTTATTCATCATTAGGTGCCAATCCTTCATGCACATCTAACTGTTCTCTGATAGAGAACTTGTTTAGGCCAACGCATGCAGTTGCATAATCATGAGGAAAATACGAATAACTTAGACATGTCATGACATATAAACAATTTTCCTTTTTGTCTGGGAGTATACATAACTTTCACTTCTATTCTTATCAATGTTGATAAGGAATACTAATACTTAATTGCTGGTGGTTAGAGAAGTGAAAGCTTCCTTGACCTGCCATGTTAATTAGGTTGATTCTTCAAACTTCAAATTTGAAATCTTAAGTAGAAGCCAAAAGAAAACAAAAGCTTACTAAATATATAGCTACTTACATTATAATTGTTCTCAAGTAATTAAACGAAATATATAAAAATTCAAAAGCAGTTTCGTTTAAATATCGGTGTGCGTAAACTAATGTAAAATATTAATTTTCAAATTATTAATTTTAAATTTTATAGAATAAATATAAGGAGAATTAATTATCAATCTCTGCTTTATGGAGACTTATTTTTAGGTCTCTGACTCTTTTAGAAAACTGTGTAGCTACACAATTTTCTCCCTTTAGAAAACTGTGTTACACAGGGACCTAAAAATAAGTCCCCATAAAGTAAGGACTGATAATTAATTCTTCCTAAAATATATAGTTTTAGAATCATCAATTTTGATATTCCTGACTTAATTTTCCAATGTCTTTGAATTGAAAAAAAATCGATTAAAAAGATATCATATGAGTTAGTTAATTGGCTTTAAATAACAAATTACAGGGCATCAAACATATATTATGGCAAGTCTACGAGCAACGAGCAACCTCACGAAGCAACCACTTTAAGTCGCGACACCGAATTTTCCTAGAGGCTCAAGTGTCTCCTTCATCTCCTCTGCCTCTCTTGTTTCAACCCACTGTATCTTCTTCCTCGATAGCTATTGCACTTTTGCTTTTGCTAGAGAAGTCTTTCACATAAGCGCTCATGGCATTTTTGGCATTACTACCCATATATGCACTTATTTATGGACCGAGTTTGACTAATCATGGTGAACCAACTATCTTCTTCAACAAGGAGGAGATCGATCTTTCACTTTGTCCTTTTCAATTCATGATAATTGCTCGCATGACACAAGGTCAGCCTTCCTTTCCTGAAATCAAGGCGCATCTTTCAAACCGATGCAACTTCAATGAGAAGTTCATCCTTGGCATGTTTGATCCAAAGCATCTAATATGTAGATATTCCAGAACTATGAGAACTATCTTTAACTGCTGCTAATGGATGTATAGAAAAGGGGCGTCCATTCAGATTCTTCAAATGGATGATGGCCGTCTTTCTCACTGACATAGGTTCTTCTAGCGACTTGTCTCTTACTCTTACTTTCATGGCCCAATGAGCCATCCTTTCGATCCCCATTTGGAGAAGAAAGAGGCTCTCATAGACTTTTATTGTGGTTGGTGCTTCCAGGCCATTGATCTTCTCTTCTCCCATAGTTAACTCTTCCTAACATCTTTAGGTCGTCGGAAGTTCATCTCTCATCTGAATCATAAAAATGGTGTTTAAATCTTCTTACCTGTCTCTCTCGGACCTGTTTTCCAAACCTCCTCGCTACAGTCTTCCTCGAGTAATTACTAATACTAATTGTCTGATTGTGGATTCGACTTCAGTAAATTTTTTATACAAATCATGGAGTTAAGCATTAAGAGACCTAGCTAGCATCTCCATTGTTACTCAAAATGTTAATGCTCTTTCAATTCTCCCCCTAGAGATTCAAATTCAAATTCTGCTAAACAATGAAGCTATCCTTGCTAACCTCAAGAATTGGATGAGCGATTATCTACGAGAAGAATCTAATAAGAAGTAGATGATAGTGATGAAGATTGTTGTCCCCGTCGTCTAGATCTTTGTCCCCGATCATTATTTCATTATATCTTTTTTTGATATCGTTCTTCTATGTAATTATTAAAGAATCAATTTCTCGGCTCAAAATTTTATTTGTTTTTGTCGCATAATCTCTTAATCTAACTTGTATTCATTATTTAAACTGACTTTCACATTATTTGAAGAGTCATACCTTTTGTTTGGCTAATAAGCAACTTTTAGCCTCCTCTTTATATATATTTTTAATAAATTTCTATTCTATCGGGAAAAAATGGTCTTCAGAACCCAACACGTACAGACCCAGCCAAACACATGAATCAAATTCTTGATGGACAGTGTGCACTGTTGACCACAAGTATATATATATATATATATATATATATATATATATTCCTCACACCAGGAAGAAAGAAACTTACTTACCAATCTTACTTCTGTACAAAAGAATCCTTCTTCGCAAATACATCACATCTAAGGAGGCAATTTGAGAAATCCAGCTCCACCCATATTATTTTCTTGATCCCTACGTAATAATTTAATTAGACGAACAAAATTTATATTAATAGCTCTTGTATCATCATGTATAATTCCTGCATTCTACCAACCCTGTATGTGCGCTAGCTGTTCCTGCATACGTATATATTTCCGAAACATCTTATTTATATGCGGACTCCAGCCATGTACGAAGAGAGCACAGCGAAGCACATTTTGTTGGTAGTGCGAGCCGCTTGCGAGTGTGCGCGCGTGTGGAGTTTGGTTTGGGGTCCGTGGCGGGGCAACCCGGCCCACCACGCGCACATGGGTGCGGGGCCGCCCCGGCGAGAAGCCGCTGGTGTTGGCCTTTTCGTCACCCCACCGGCCTCTCTCCCTCTCTCTCTATTTGGTCGGAGTTGGAGGGGACGTGGTGCCGGCGACAGCACCTTGCACGCAAGTGTCTCCCCGGACCGTGGAGGACCCAGAAATGGCTGCGAGGGGAGGCCACTTTATTACCTCATACGAGAAATATTAATATTTACTGCACGATCGAGTAGTAATGCAATCTATATATGGGCCGGGGGTAATTTAATTCGAATAATAATTACTGTATTTGGTATAAAGGGGATGTGTTTTTTATATGGTTGATAAATTATATGTATTTCTATATGTGAATGATAAATTTTAAGGTTAATTATTCATAAGCAAATTAATTTTATAAAAAAATTGTGTACATTTTGTAGAAACTCACAAATTTTAAGTGTCGAGATTCTAAAATTTAGGATATATAAGTATAGGCGCTTCACCTGGATATATATATATATATATATATATATATATATATATCAAAGGTCAAATAGCGGCCGTTTTATTTTATTAATAAAGAGAAATTATGAAACCAGAGGTAAAAGCCAAATACAAGACATAAGTTGAAAAGAAGAAAAAAAATTCTAATTAGAACTCCAAAGAAGATCTGTCCCATGAATGAGTGAGTCGAAGGACAGTCCGAGGTCTTAGTCCTGGTCTTCGAGAGCAACGCTCCATATCATCTTCCTCTAATTTCATTACGGATGTCTCTGAATCAAATTTAAACTCAGACATAAAAATATTCTCAGCTTTTGCGAGATCAGTAATGGAATAAAATTTCGTTCTCCAATCTTCTAGTGGAACTGGAGTTGGAGCTGACACATTTGCAGTATTTATCTGTCGCACAAGATTAGGAGAACGTTCTCTGGTGGTCTGTAAATAAATTCTAACTCCTCCTTTGCGAGAAGGACGTGAAATAGACTTTCGACGTCCAGATGACAAATTGCTGGAGGGTGAGGTGGAGTTCTCTTGTAACCCAGTTGGTGACCGCTGCATAGCCTCTTTGTAAGAGCAAATCCCTATCAAACTTTGAGACTCCGAAGAAGATTTAGCAGAGTCCTCCGGAATACCAATGCACATGGACTTTCACCTGGATATCTGATATGAGTCATACAACATTAATACACATATATATTGTTCTCTTCTAATATTTTTCCTCACGGTCAAAATGAGCAGTGGAATTAAACATTTTACTTTAGAATTTGCTCGAATTTTCATAATATTTTGCAAGTTTACAAACTTGATGATAATTTTTTATCTACCAGAAAGACTTAGATCAACAATATTTTACTCTCAATAATATTGAGCCGTCTATATGAGCTACTACTCAGGATAGAAGTAACTCGCTACATGAAATGAATCTTGTGAAATGTACTCCACTCGAGACAAAAACATCACAATGGTTCCTGACTTTTGGTTTCGATATCACGTAGAAATCTAAAAATTTAAATGTTGAAATTCTAAAATTCGAAATATATATATATGCAGAAGTTTTATCTAAATATCCGATATGAGATTAATATCCATACCGCTCTCCCCAACACATCTAACTCATTATTTTACTGCACATGTATTTATTTTCCAAAAGTGATGTGTCTTTTCATGAGAAAGTTTATGGCCATTTAATCCTACCTCTTGTTGTTGCGTGAGAGGGATTAATAATTACTTTCGATATTGTCGGGACACTATGAACCAAAACGAAATTATCGTAAAATTGTGTGGGAAAAAAAGCTTCTAATTAAAAGAAGAATATTTGAGAGGTTATTCGAAAACTGTAAATACCCTTCACAGAACAATTTCAAACGCTGCATCACTTTCTTTTAAGAATAATGGAAGGAATTAGTGCACAAAGACCAACGAATGATCTATCACGATCAATGAGACCAGCTGTTTGGTGGTTCTTATTTTAATTTCTACTTTCCATGATTAAGTAACGGGGCCGGGTCAGAATCGACTCTTAAATCTGCAGCCAAAGTTCGCAGCAAGTTTATTTCTAGCTCCCTGCAGTAGAAACCCCAACCTTCGTCCTGTCAGAAAAAAAAAACCTATATATTATTTGGAAGAAAAAAAAGTATTGTGTAACGAGATTCAAAAGCTGAGTAATTAAAAGAACCAACATTTTCCAAAGAAAAAAGGTTTGGTGGACTTTGGGGGAAAAAAAAGAGATACTATATAGAGTGAAACAGTGTGAGATTTAACTCAAATCTCTCAAATTTTATATAGATCCAAACATCATTGTATTGCGTTCTTTATCGTAAAAAGAAATTTTTTTTTTGCACAAATCTTAGTGTCTGCCTGTCTGGTTTTCCCCACTTGAGTCCGTCTCGTAAGATTTTTCTAGCTAGATAATCCAATGATTAGAAGACAATAAAAATCTCACCCTAGCTTTGAGATCCCTCTTAACCATCCCAAATCCCAAGGCTCTCTCTCATCTCTCTCTCTCTCTCTCTCTCTCTTTCTGTGATCTCTCTCTCTCTCTCCCTCTCACTGTGATCTCTCCTCGAAACTTCTTAACCATTTCGTACCCTCCAATACGTAAACCATGAGAAGCTGATGAAACGCGCTGCCCTCGTTTCCTTGGACGTGAGCAGCGTGGTTATTTCCCCCAACGCCATTATGCATGGACACCTCGTTCTACGGCCGTTTGTACACGTTGTGTCCTTAATCTAATCTGAGTCGAATTTTTAAACCCATGTAAGCAACAGGTTGCATGTGAATCATACGATTTCGTGGTCTATACTTCAGTGATCGATCGAGTAATTAGTCCCTTATATACAGAACTAGGTTGTGAGAGATTTGCAATTTAAAATATTCTATTTAAAACAAGATTATAAAGAATTTTCAATATAACAAGTTAATTCTCAACCCAAGTGGTGCTCATCTGATATAACCCTTTTCAATTTCTTTTCAGTACATTAAAATTTATTCTTTAACCATTTTTGTTTTACTTATCCGGTCTGATGATATTTAGTTTAATTTCCAATTGTCTGAGATAACTAACACCTACTAAATCATATACTTATCTCGAATTGGTAATTTACTGTATTCATCAATGTCGATAAGGTAAACATCAGTCAGAAGGTCTGTTTTGATAGCGTAATAAGTCGGCCTATATATTCATTAGAATCTATCTTGTAGGATAACGTCTACCTCATTTTGAAAGAGAGGATACTATAAATTACAGCTATGCCATATATATACTTAAGTTGCATAAGGTATATATTTGACTCAACCCTTTCGTATTTAAGCATGAAATTAATTCACATCAAAAATCCCGGGTCGAGTAAACTCACAGGGTACTGGTCGTGAATTATTGGTACTCCTTGTGAAATGATATACGAGTCATGCAAAGAAAGCAATTAAACAACCATATTGTAGACTCACCACTAGAATTTGCTAAGGCGAGGAGAATTATTTCAAATCTTAATATTGTTTCATGCATATGTATATATGAGAGATGAAAGGGCTAGCTAGCTTTCTCTGTATATCTCATTGTCAAGGCAACAAAACACGTTTGGCTCATGCAAAGCCTGACGGCCCCATCACTAATGTCATATCATTTAATGAAAGTTATATAAACAACGTTTGACAGAGATAAGTCACTGATTAATCACAGCGCACAAGGATATTTCTTTATTCCTTCCTTCTTCGTAGAACTTTTCCCTTCATAAAACATCTCCCTTTCCAGCTTACCTAAGTCTCCTCCCTCTCCCAATCTAAATGCTTGGTCGGCATGGACATGACCAAAGATGTGTTTTTTTTTTTTTTACATTTGAGGTCCTTTGGTTTTATGTACAATGTCATAAAAATATTGTATAAATACTGTATATATTTCATGTCTGACATAAATAAATTATTTTAAGAAATTTTTACAGTATTTTATGATCAAATAATTAGGCAGCTAGCTAGCTCAATGTAATAGCATTTGTAAAATAGGATTAAATAAAGCACGCAATTAATCATGTGAAGAATGGAAAGCACCCATTGAAATTATCAGGGAGCACATCAAATAGATGAATCATGGGTATATTGCAACACTCTAATTTTTCATTTTTTTTCGGGGGCGGTGCAGGTTCCTCAATAATCGAGTTGACTATCTCTCGAGTGCAAGTTAGACGGTCGGATTCGTCACTACAAAATGTACTACCAACCAGTTTTTTAATAAAAAAAAAGAAGCAGAAGAGGAAAGCATATAACTGATCATGTGAAACGGACGGTCTGTAGACTCCCGACGGACGGAATCACCAAATGCTATGCATGATGCATGTTTTGTAACCAATACCATGTAGTTATTGATGAAAACAATTAATGGAATAAACTAATTAAGAGGGGGAATATATACAAGATCATGCCAATGGGTAGTGCAAGTTGGTGAGGGGGAACTAAAGAGCCAATAAGCCTACGATATATAGTGTCATGGTGGATCCAATCTACGATTTCTTAAAAGATCTATGAAAATTTGCTGTCAATAAATTAAAATTTGTTGACAAAAGATTATGTCAACGGCTAGAGAGGCGTTGACAAAGCCATTGTAAAAAAAATCGTAGATAATGTTGAATGTTGGGTGATTGAGAGACAATCTATAATAGAAAGGAAAAACTCAAGATTGATGAAGTAAGGGGTGTGTTAGTTTGGTCTCCTTATGTGTGAGGTTTTTAATCCTATATTGGAAACTCTAAAGAGTATGAGGATTATATAACCCCAAAGGTGTAGGAGACTATGTCTTATAGAGAAAGATGGGGCTATGCTGAACCATATCACACACGCGCGCCGCCGGGCCGAGCTGGGCCGGGCGGACGCGCGCGTGTGATGGCACGGTCTAGCCGGCTTGCCTTAGCACCTTTTTACTTCTTCTATTTGCGTTTTTGCCCTTTCTTGGAGAGTTTGGAGCTTTGGGCCGGTTCTCCAATCGGGCCCAATATTTTTTGGCTTGCGGATGCGTGAGGCGCATTAAGGGCGCGATTTGGGATTCCTAATCACGGTTACTGTCTTGTCTTCTTGGGAAGTACGTCTGTTCGACTCTCAGAGGAACTGCTCCCTGCCTGCACGCTCCTGCTCTCGGTCTCGTGTCTGCATCGCTCTCCGCGACCGGTAGCGCACCCTCGGACGTCCGGTGCCGCCTTCGCTGTGCCTGTGTCTGACCGTTCTCGCCGTGTCTCGCCGGTGTTCGGTGCATGTTCTCATTCCCTTCCACTTCGTCTAAAGAGGATTAGGTTTACAGATTGCTTAATTTTACGAGATTACATAGGTGCGAATGTTAATCTCGTGGTAGTAGTCGTATCCTGGAAGAAGACCGCCATACCCGACGCACTGTTCTTGTGGGGGGCGATATCTTCTTTAAGGGGAGTCTCTTTGAGGCGCTTCTACTGCATCGTTTCTGCCTATTTTCACCATGTATATTTCTGCAATTCGTCTCATGTATGCTATCTTTTGGTTGTTGTCATTTGCATTATTTCCCTATACCTGTTTGCAATGGTTTTGCGTGCATCTTTGTGTATCTGATTCATGCCAAGAATATGCCGTAATCCACGTTTTATTTACAACAGATAAATCTTACATTAGTGGTTAAAAGAGGCCGTAGATATATGTAGAATCTATCCGCAGTTATAAGACTCTGTTGACACAAATAGTGCCAGTGATCAGAATAGTTGATGATATATCGTTCTTTTGTCCATGACTTTAAAGTCTATGGTCGCGACGGCAGATGTAGACGTATAACATCTATCGCCGTAACTACCAGTCGCTACTAAAATTGTATATCAGCAAACAGCAGCCGCAGCCATTAGTGATTTATGGTTGCGGACTCTAGTCGCTGACATATCATTCTTTTGCCAACTGCTTCAACTGCTGCCTTAACATTTATTGTCAGCATATAAAAGCCACGGCCATATGCCTTGTTTTTGTTAGCGGTTAAAAGGCACTAGCATATGTCCTTTTGGCAGCAGTTCTTCGGCCGCTAACATATTTTTACGGAAAAAACTTTATTATGATTTTTATAATCACATCTAGTGTGTACATAATGAGTTACCATTCAGATTGGTTGGATCATTCAATCACACACATATGAGCCACCTTCTAGACTCACTAAATCATTCAATCACACACATATATGTGAGTCACCTCCCAAGTTCGTTAGATCATTCAATCACATACATAATTTATCAATATATGCATAAAAAGTAATGCAAAAGTATTATATAAATATCAAAAGATTGAGAAAATGTCAAATTGCAATAGATGTCAAAGCAGACATAAGATGTTATACGTCCGCAGTTTTAGCAGCCGTTGAAATATATGTCAGCGGCCCAAAATGATTGCGGCCTTAAGTTCATATTTGTTAGTGATTGTTATTTAGTCGTTGATATATGTAACACTTCTGTGAGTAAGTTTAGCCACAGATAAAAAAAATTTATGACAGAACTCTGTTAAAGTCGATGCCTTATGTCCGAATTGTGTTTGACTTTACTAGCCTTGGATATATACTCGCTGATAACTCACCCTCCTCTGTAGTGTAGGTAGCTGACGTAGATAGATCAAAAGAAAAACCCATTGAAAAAGACCTAATAGGGTGTTTGGTTGTATTTTTTCTCAACTTTCTCTCTTAAATTTAAAAAAGAAAGAGAACAAATATAATGATATGTTTGGTAAACAGTTTTATTTTAGAGAACAACTTTATCTAATGTAAATCTCTTTCAAAATAAAAACAGAGATGAACCAGTTTTTAAAACAAAAGCACACTTACGCCGGCGCCCCCTCCCCATGGGCACTCGCCCCCACCCTCCTCCGGTGCCCCCCCCACCCCACCCCCTGCCGCCGGAACCCCCCCTCCCGCCATCGCCCTCCCCTACGACCCCGCCTCCCCGGCGCCCCCCGAACCCCTGGGCACCCGCCCCCGCCCTCCTCCGGCACCCCCCCACCCCCTGCCGCCGGACCCCCTCCAGCCGTCGCCTTCCCCTACGAACACGCCCTCCCCCGGCGCCCCCGAACCCCTCCCCTGCCGCCGGAACCTCCCCTCCCGCCGTCGCCCTCCCCTGCTACCCGCCCTCCCCTGCCCCCCCCCCCATCCCCTGCCGCCCGAACCCCCCCTCTGTCGTCGCCTCCCCTACGACCCCGCCTCCCCTGGCATCCCCTGAACCCCCTCCCCTGCCGCCGGAACCCCCCCTCCCGCCTTCGCCCTCCCCTACGACCCCGCCCCAGACTCCCGCCCCGCCCTCCCGGCCGTCGCCCTCCCCCTCCCCATGCCAGCGCCCCCCTCCCCCTGGGCACCCCCCCCCTCCGGCGCCCCCCCCCCCCCCCCCCCACCCCCCACCCCCTGCCGCCGGACCCCCTCCAGCCGTCGCCTTCCCCTACGACCACGCCCTCCCCCGGCGCCCCCCGAACCCCCTCCCCTGCCGCCGGAACCCCCCCTCCCGCCATCGCCCTCCCCTGCTACCCGCCCTCCCCTAGGCACCCGCCCGCCAGCCCCCCCCCCCCCCCCCCCCCCCCCCCACGCCTTCCCCACCCGAGCGGCTCCCCCTCCCGCCCCAAACACACCAACATAAATTTTAAAAATTATATTATATTTACCAAACAGATAACATCAAATTTTTATGATTTTAAATTTGAAGTTAAAAGCGAATTCAACATTATTTTTTAGAGAGAAATAGTTTCTTTTCTTAAATTGCTCCCAAACACCCCATAAGTATTTAACAACTGTGTCGTTAATTTGGAAGGAAAAAGGAGATTAAAATATAGAAATTCTAACGAGAAATTTTGAGTTGAAAGAACCCAATTTCATAAACTTTATTAATATGCTTATTAGGGTGTTTATTACATGTTTAAAAGCAATTAAATTTTATAAAATCAGATCACAGAGTAGTTGATTTACATGAGAAATACTTGTTACCAATTAAATATGATAATAAGTCTTATATGAATTATTTGTCAAATAATTTTATTGATTAAAAAATTTGTCAGATTTTTCTCTCTCTTTTTTCTAACTAATAAAATAGGTGTATTGATAAAAAAAATTATCATATTTTTCTTTCTCTCTTTTTTTCTAACTAATAAAATTATTTGACAAATAATTTATATGAGATTTGTTATCAAACTTGATTAGGATACCAAATATTTCTCCATCAATAGACACTCCCAGTCTTGTTCTCTTTCGTTTGCGACAGAAGCTGTTAAGGGGACGCCCCTCTTCTTAAATTCTAAAACCAAAGGGAGGAGGAGGAGGAATAACCGAATAAGAGGAGTGACGTGTCTGTATGCGTTCCGACACTGTCGGATTCCTCCTTCCCATGCAATCCATCTTGTGCTCCCCACCCGCCATGATGGAGCCCCCCCGCCTTCCCCAGATGCTGTGGGACCCGCCCGGCACGCTGCCTACGGACCCGATCATCCGCCCGGACCAACGGCTCAGATTTGCCTCCCGACAACCGAGCATTAGCTGCTTTTGCTCATCATGAGCTCCCATAATCCCCCACTAAAGAAAGTGAACCGATTTACTTGTTTAAATTTTTAAAAAAGTATGTTAGAAAGAAAAAAGTGTTAAGGGAGGTTTTGGTACTTCCCACTTTGACTCAAGGCTCCTCTTTTGCCGTCCTCATCTAGTACTAGCTGGTCTGATTGAAGATGGGGGAGAATTTCAAATGAATAGCTTTTCTTTGGTGATATCAAATTGAAATAGCTAACTCAAAATATTTATTTCATGCTATCTAATTTTAAATGGAACAGTGAAAATAGAAGACGACAGAAAAAACAAAGTTAGGATGGTGGCATTGTCGTGGAGTCGAGTTTGTTTTAGAAATGTTACTCTTTTTTTTGTAACGAGGAAATCACATCTCGTGTGATTTTGTGGACTCAAGAATTGGTGTTCATGAACTCCAAAGTTAGGACTTGACAGCTACTACATTCCGTGTACCCGTATCGCCCTTATCCCAATTGACCGGGAAAATCATGGACCTACGCATCTCGAGAATTATATGTAGATCAGATAAGTCTCCCAGAAATCGAACTCAAGATCTCTTACTCTTAAGCAAAAGTTTTAACCGATCGACTCAACTGGGGTCCTCTAAAAATGTTACTTTTAGTTTCATTAGAAAAACCTTGAGGTTAATTAATAGTGTTGCCATTTATCTTTCCATGTCGGGCGAGGCCAAGACGGACAAGGCCGAGACATTCGTGTCATCGACGAGAGCTCATATTTGATCCGCTGTCGAGACTTGTAAGATTATCGAGAGATTTCTGTGGGAGGATATTTCGATGTTCAAATTTGAGAATTAGTCGAGAAGAATGACATGAGTGTTGGGAGTACAGTGTGAGTGTGTCTATGAGCATCAAACTAAATTATCCTCATATTTATAATGGGGTAAATAGTCTTGAACCATCGATTGTTTCATAGATTTCGCGTTATTTCTCCATGATCATCACCTCATATTGATCGAGTCGTGATTTTAATAGTTGTCATTACGAGGCGCATGAATTACTACTATTGATCTAACAGTTAAATAATACGTGAGCCATAATATTCGAGATTCTCACAACCATATTGTGCCGCAAGAGGTCGGGGCCACATGCCTCGAACCACAGCTAAGATCAACTCATGGACTTGAACCAACCACCAAGATTTGAAGCGTGATCCATGTCAAAATAGTAAAAACGTATTTTTTAAGATGAAATGTCATCGAAAAAAGTAATTCGGAGATATTAAAGATATTTTAAATTTGTCTAAAATTTAGTTCGAAAGTTAAAATTATCTACACATGACATGACATTATTTATCACTAAAAATTAATATTTAAATCAAGGGAGGGTGATATTAAAAATAATTAATTAATAATTTCTAATTGTATTACAAGAGATCTTTGCTACAATAGACTTAACATATACTGTAGCATAATATAATACTATTAGTTACTGTAATGAATTACGTTTTATAAAGAATTAAAAAATAAATTAAATATTTATAAAAATTTTTTTAATTAACTTATCGTATTAAAATTTTCAAAAATGAATCATTATTTTAATAACGGGAACGGAGTTGTGCGCATTTAAACGGGCGGGGCACCCCTCGCTTCCCCTGCTCGCCTCAGTGCTGCGTTCGGCGCCGTCCTGCCGCTGCTCGCCTCATCTGGCCCCCAGGCCCACGGCGCCGCTCCTCCTCTTCCGTCGCACCAAAACTGTATCCACTACGAAAACCCGTCCTCGCAGAAGCCTTCCACCCAGCCGCCCATGGTAGCGTCTTCTTCCCCTCGTTTCCCTCGCTAGCGCCGGGCAAGGCTCCTCTCTCTCTCTCTCTCTCTCTCTCTCTCTCTCTCTCTCCTCTCTCTCTCTCTCTCTCTCTCTCTCTCTCTCTCTCTCTCTCTCTCTCTCTCTCTCTCTCTCTCTCTCTCTCTGTGAAGAGAACCACATCTCCCTCGTCTCCGTGTCCTTTTCTTCTCTGGACGCACCTCTGCAGGCCACAGAGCTGCCGTTCCCCGCCGCAGCATGCGCTGCGCCTGCTCCCCCTTCCCTAATATCTAATATAAAGGCATGATGCGCCACCACATACCTCCCTGCCATGTACCCAATCTCCTCCTTCCTCTCTCTAACTCCCCTCTATAAATTAGGAAAGGAACGAAGGAAGGTGTACGCATGTAAGACTCTAGTTCCGCTTTAAAGACCCCTCTCTTCTCTGCTCCTGCAAGTGCTATTATCCGCTGCCGTTGCAGGTTTCCAAGCCTCTTCTTTGGTCGTGCCCTCCGAGTTTATTAAGGAAAGGCCTTTCTGGACCTCTCTCTCTCTCTCTCTCTCTCTCTATACCAGTGCCCAGTGGTTGTGGAATTTTTTTTGGTTCCAGCTCACTGCGCCCTCTCATGGCGATCGTTTTATAAATGCCATCTGCCTCTCTACCTCACCTCTCTTTGCATCTTCCCATGGGGGTCTTCCAGATGCCACTCTCTCCTTCTCGTCCTCCTGCAAGAAGCTAGCTCTTTTTTTCGGGTGCTTCTTCCTTCCCCCACCCACCTAACCTCTTGTGCTTCTTCTCACCTACTGCTGTTGTTCTATTGCTCCATGGGATCGATGACCCAGGATCTGCTGCGCTTCGCACAGGGGACCCGGCTGGGGACGGCGTTCTCGGCCGCCAAGCTCGGCTGCGCCCTCCTCGGGATCGCCTCCGCCGGCCTCCTGGTCAGGCTTGCCGTCCCCCTCTCCCGGGACCTCCTCCTTTCCACCGTCCCCAGCCTCTGCTCCGCCGTCCGCGGTTACCTCCTCCCGCCCTACATCTTTGTGGTCGTCAACTTCATTATATTCGTCATCCTGAAGCTGCCAGACACCAAAAACCACCACCAGCCGCACTCCCACAAGGAGTCCCCAGGAGGAGTAGCCGCCGCCGCCGCCGCCCCTGCAGCGGACCCTCCGAAGCCGCCGAAGGATCTGCCGCGTTCGTCTCATGCGGAGGTCTCCCCTAATGTGTGGCCCGATGCCGCTCCTTTCGCCTCTCCGGCTTCCTCTCCAATAGCCGGTGAATCCTCGCCCGGCGCCTGGTCCGACGAATCGTCCCTCACGATGGATTTTGAGGGCAATTCGGTTACTTCTCCCACGGCGGCAGCAGCCGGTGTCTTCTCGCAGAGCGTCGCGGGGACCGGCGTCCGAGCACCAGGCGAACCACCGGCCACCGGCGAAGGGGACGAGGAGGATGGCCACGACTCGTTGGACGCGATGTGGAAGGCCATCACGGGAGGGGAGGCGGAGAGGCGGCACCTGAAGAAGAACAAGACCTGGAGCGCGCCCCCGCGCGCGCATCTCGAGCCAGCGGGTGGCGCCACCCCGCTCCAGCGAGAAATGAGAAAGTCGGAGACTTTCCGGCAGTCGCCGTCACCGTCACCATCCCCGTCGCCCACCACCCGGCGGTTGGTGGTGGAGAGGAGGGTCAACTGGAGGGAGGTCCCAACGGCGGACGACGCCGACGACATCAATCGGCAGTTCGAGGCCTTCATCAAGAAGGGTAAGGACCAGATGCGACTGCAAAGGGAGGAGTCTGCTGCCCAGCGCTACGTGGAGATGGTGAACTCTCCTGGGTACTAAACCCAGATGCCTCCCTCGTTCCCCACCTCCAACGGAGATCTCAGGATCAATGCAATTAAGCTCCTTTAATCTACCAGAAGAAACCATTTCCTTTAGTTTCAAAAATTTTAGGTTGGGTTTTTGGTTTTGGGTGTTATCCTTCCGAGAGTGCTCTGCCGTCCGGTGTCCTCTGCTCCGTCGCCAGTTCCCCTTTTCTTCCACGGCTCCGATCACTGCGTAGTTTCCAGGTACTACTCTTCCCCTCCATTGCCCGTCTGCGCTTGTGGGTCTTTGTGTTGTCGGGTCCTCTTCTTTAGGATTGGTCGACAGTTTGGTGGCGCGACGGCCCCGCCCTGGTCGCCGCCAAAGGGGCCTGTCGGCGGGGTTGCCAATATGCTAGAGCGCGCAACACACCATCGAATGGGTGGAATGGAATGGAAGTAGCTGGAAATGGAGGTTGAGAGGGGGGACCAACCTGCAAAAAGTTAGATCCACAGGCTTGCTTGCCTTCTGTTTGTGTTGTTCCCTCTCTGCAGGATTTCCTTTGTTTGTTCTTCTTTAGAAGGGTCTTTGATTTGAATTTTTTTCCCTCTCCCAACTCCATGCATGGTTCAACAAGGCTGGAATCTTTAATAAAGGAAAGGAGGAAAAGAAAAGTGGGTGTTTGAGAATGTTGGGTGTTACTTTGTAGTGGGGAAATTAAAAATAATAAGATAAAGTTTTTTAGGAGATTGTTAAGTGCATAGCTGAAGCAAAGTTTTATTTACTTGACGTAGTTTTAAAAGCAAAATGCCATTTCCTTAAATAAAAAGAAAATTGTATCGTAGTAGCATTATTTGCATTTACATTGTACATGTCTTCAGGCATCATCAAGAAAGATGATACTTGTGGTATCATAATTTTAAGTAGAGATTTATGTAAAAATAAAATTTTATCCGCATTACTTATATAAAAAGTCTTCCTTGTTGGTGCGTTGCTAACATCTCATGCATCTTATACTCTTCACAACCTTTTAAAGCTCCCCCTCCCATCCGTATGATTTAGTATGGACCCTTTATTTAGAGGAGATTAATTTAAGGAGATTTAACTAGGAAACGTCCTTAAACAGCCATAGAAAACTGTAAACCTTTACATCCCTTTAAGCAGCAGCAGCAATATATTTCTATCCTTATGCTAAGGTAAAAGTGTCATTCACAAGTATGTATGATCAATTTAAGGAAGAAGAAGAGAAGTCCTTTTCTTCCCCTGCTTCATTTTGCTATTTCACATTTCTATTTCATCATCTCATTAAACTAAACTCTCGTTGCTGCAGGTGTCAGGTTGTAGATATTTCCCTTTCATGACAACCCGATTGTGATAACGGCGACAGGGGGAGGAACAGGGTGTCCAGCTCAGTATAGGAGATGGTTCTTTCTCTCACTTCTTACTCTTAGTGTGGCCATACTTATTTGTCTTTTTCTTTCTTTCTTTTTTGGTGCTCCTCACTTTATACTAAGCTAGTGCTGCTGATGATACAGCAACTGCGTTCGCCTTCTCATTTCTACTGTGCAGACATCTTAGCACCTGTGCACAGAGATTGTCTGTGGATGTGTTATGTATGTCTTTAGTCATGTGAGTTTACTCATGATATTTCTTTTGTATGAGATTGGATTAGGCGACCCACAGGTGACTCCCATTTTAAATATGTCAATTGTCAAAGTCTGAATACAGTGAGTTCACTTCTATGTTTGTCGGAGTTGCATTTTTTATTATGAAATGTTCAGGATGTTAACCCACTGTTTTCTGAAATGCTCCGTTTGGAAGGAAAGCGCCTGTTCACCTTTTAGATTTCAAGGGCAATCCTGAATTGAAAGGACAATCTTAAGTATGCCCTGATGAATACTATTAAATCACTTTTTGTGTACAAAGATTACTTCTAATTAGCTGAGAGACCACCTTATATCATCCCCATCATCCACCTCATGTCTCCTCTTTTGCGTCTAAAATGCAGGGAATGACACTACAGGACCCCATTCTTTTCTTTGTGATATCACACTCATATGGAACTGTATGATTCACTTGATTAGGACTACCTGTCTCGGTGCATCTTTTCATACAATTATTAATGCTTTTAACAAGAAAAACGATTTCCCTTTTTTTTTTGTTCTTCTTGACAAGTGAGTTACATCAGTTATGTTAGTTGAAAAATACATGTAAAATGTGTCTTTAAAGAGGAATCCTCTGTTCAAACAATTGGGCAACTATAAAATTTTGGGAAATTTTTAAAATAATCTTATTTTAATATATATTTACCTAAATGTATTCGGTTCTAGCATATTAAAAAATATATGTTAATTCTTACTATGTGAGCAAATTTGACACGTCCTCTTTATTTTCTTTACTGTGTGAGAGAGAGAAAGATTGAGGTGCACTTAGTGGCTCTAAGAGAGAGACTAAAATATGTTATAATTTGTACAAATATAACATATAATATATTTACATAAATATATTATAATTATATAAATATATTGCAATTTACACTAATATGATATAGTAATACAACTTACAAAAATATGTATTACTTACATAATAAATATACTATAATTTATATTAATATGTTAAAACTTATATAATTTAATTTAATTGTGTATGTGATTTCTATATATGTTGCACTGCACCTCTCTCTCACTCCGATTGAAATCCTCTCTCTCTCTCTTCCCATCGGCTACTCTCGCCCACGCGCATCTCTCTCTCGCATAGTCGACTTTCTCTTTCTCTCTCCTATACATCTCTTACTCAAATTTTCTCTCTCACACGAAGGGTCTTATTTCTCTTTTTTTTCATTAGTCAATGAAAGAAAAACACAATACATTTATCCAATAAACAGTAAAAAAATATATGCGTAAAATGTAAAATTCAACTGCACTAAATTGTTTTCTACTTAAATACTTATATAATTACATAACTTACGTGCTTACTTAACTTATATACTCACATAGTTATGTAGAGAGAGACCTAAAACTAAGTCATGATCATAAGCTGTTGAAAATTTTGACGGAGAATGAAAAATAATATTAGTATTCTATAAGAGAGTAATAATTAATTCTCTCTCGAATATATTTAGATAAATATTTATTAAAATAAATATATTTTAAAAAAATTTCTTGAAAAGACTGAGGCCTCCGAGGCATGAGTCTGACAACAGTCTGATTCATTAAAGAGGCACACGACGTCAGAGCATAAGCTGCGAACTGGCGGCAGATCTGGTCTCCTGCTCATCCGCCTTCCCTTCTACTGTTCTTATTTTAACGTCTGTTGGGGAGCCCATCTACCACTCACTGCATGAGGGCCACCCACACGGCCATGTCCTGTCCGATTGGAATGTTAGTTTCGTAGGCCAGTTTGGTAACTTAGATTTGGAATATATAATTACAGATATATCCTTATAATCTTCTGTATTCCATAGGGGTGCCCGCGTATAAAAGATTATTAATTCTTCACCTATATCTCTTAGAAGAGCGGGTACCAATAAAATATCCCACTGAAAATATATCACAGCATGGTTGGGCCGTGCCGTCCAAACCGGGGCGGCACGGACGTACCGTACTGTGCCTGGGTGAAAGCGGCACCCGGGCACGGTCAGGTCACCCCAATGGGGTGATCTGGATGTGCCGTTGCGGTACGCAGCGGCACACCACGGATCGCACCGGTTCGGTTCGGTTCGGTCCGTTCGGTTAAACTTTTTTTTTCATAACTTTTTCATATTATGTGTATTAAAGTGATGTAAACAATGTCTAATTAAGATGAAAATTTAAATATAAGTTAATTAAGATATGATACAAATTATAGTAATTTTAGTTTAATTTTTTAAATTATTTTTTTATCAAGTAAAAATTATCTTAAAAATTAGTAAATCGACTTAATCTCAACATCTAAGGGATCTAATAGTGTCTAATTGAGATGAAATTTTAAACACAAGCTAATTAATATGTGTTACAAATTGTAATAATTTTAGTTTAATTTTTTAAATTAATTTTTTATCAAGTAAAAACTGTCCCAAAAATCATTAGGTCAACCTAATCTCGGCATCTATGCATCAATAACTCATAATATTTATATTTTTATAATCAGTATATTTTTTTAGTAATTATGATGACTTCATATTTGATTTTATTTTCGAAACTAAATGTCGTTCCGTTGAAATATGCGCATAGAAAATTCGTCGTACCGCGACAAACTCTGTGTGTACTTAAGTTATCTAATTAGTGTCTAATTGAAATAAAATTTTAAACATAAACTAATTAAGAGATGATACAAATTATAGTATTTTATTAATATATGAGATTAATTAACATTAATAAATGATAGTTCAATGTCATATTCAGAAGTGCGCGCTTCGACGGGACGACATCAAAAAATTGTAGGGAAATGAATTTTGAGAACACCATAATTTTCAGAAAAATGTGGTCATATCAGAAATGTAAATATCCGAAATTGTTGATGTACGGATTTCGATATTAAGCCGATGCAACTATTTTTCGGATGATTTTTCACCCAGTGTAAAATAAATTCTAAAAATTAAACTAAATTCACCATAATTTTTAAAACCATTACATTAACTTATAGCTAAAATTTCAACACAAATAGATATTATTTGAATGTGCTTACAAGAGGACAATGAGTTTCAACACAACATGTCAATTTTCCACCGTATCTCAACAGTACGATACGCTTCGATACGTACCGTGTCACGAAAAATGCGATACGATCGATACATCAATACGGCGAACCTTATATCATAGACATATTAAAGAGTATTACTTCGCTTCGCCATATGTCTCAGAGGGCTAATACTTACCTCAAGTCTAATAAAATGTTTCATTGAACATATGAAATTAAGAGCAAAATACTCTATTGAACGTATGAAGTTATAATTTTGTGAGGACGTCTAATTAAGATAATTAATACAAGCGACGACCCTGAGCCATCTTAATATTTATGTTATTTTCCTAATTATGTAAGAACATATATAGCTAAATGTCTGGTCGGGACAAATGCATACCAAATTGTATTGCAGTAAATTAAAATACCTCTTAAAATTATAATGACGTGAAAACTCTTGGTAAAGGAAATATGTCGTGATCGTGCCTCTTTCAACATTACTCAAACAGCATGTGCAGATAGTGGCGGACCTAAAATTTTCGTTCAGTAGATATATATTTAGATATTATTTTTTATTCAATGAGATCACTAATGATGAAATTTTTTATCACTAATGAAAATTTTTCGATCCAGTAAAATTACAGGACCCCACTAATCCCAAAGTGGCTCTGCCGGACCGCCACTGTGTGCAAATGATGCTATTAAAAGAGGAGTATTCATCTAACGAAAAAGAGTACGATTCATGCTATATTTCTCATGTAACAGGATTATCTGTTTTAGTAATATAAGATAGATGGATTTAGGATAATTTTTTATATTAATAAAAATTTACCCATTGTATTCTTGTAAATAATACCCTGAAACAAGATTACCACTGTCGGCAAATACAACCACCAAGCATCTCATGGAATCTTCCACACAGACTTAAATGTTACTCATTTTTCTTGGTCCAAAGGAGGTATAATTTTACCCACCAACTATGCTTGAAATTTCATAGCTTGCTCAAATACAAAGTCAAGGGAACTATATAGAATCATAGAATGCCATCAAAAATAAAATACTTCTCTCTCTACGCGGATTGGTATGTTCCGGATGATCTAATTCTGTAACTTTTCAGACGTGAGATATGATGTGGTGTGCTTCTTTGGTTCCTCATGATTAAAGCAGTAAGTTTTATCCGTAGGTGCGACTTGCCGCTGGCGTGCGAGCGCCTATCCCACACACACACCGGTTTGGGTACGGGATCAAGTACTAATTTATATTTTAAAATAAATAAATTAAGAAAAAAAATTGGGCCCTAAAGATTAAGGAGCTCCTAAATACATAAGATATGTTAATTTCTCCGATTAACTTAACCCTCCTGTCAAATTAACTCATGCCCCTAACCCTGGGCGTAACCCTCCCTAACCTCTCTTTTACCCCCGGCAATCTCAGATGTGTTTGAGGTGGAATTGAGCATCGATGTGCAAATAACAAGAGTTTCTCTATTATATGTAAGGTCACGCACAAGTCGATTCGACTCTATTTAGCTTAATTTTTAAGTGAATCGAACTGAGCCAAACCCTTTCCTAATTTGAATCGAAATAAATCGAACTTGTTTTGGTTCGATTAGATTTGATACGATTCAAATTAAAATTTTATATTAATTTAAATGTAAATAACTTTATAATATTTATGTGTTCAAAATGATAAAAATTACATATATATGTGTGTATTTGTAGTTAAGTTTATGTAAACAATTATTTTTTAATAATTTTACTTTTTAAATTTTTTATAATATATATTATATACTAATTATTACAATAATTTTAATTTATTCAAATTATTCAGTCGAATCCAATTTCTTAACTTGTGAAATCGAATTGAACTATTTTATGGGTCAAACCGAACCGAACAATACGATCGAAGGGTCGAACCAGGCCAAATCGATCCATCCGATTCAATTTTTCGATTTTGGGTTGAATAATACACACCCCTTAATTATATGAGTTGTGCTGGTGGCATTCCACCGAGAGAGGAACGCGAAAGCCCACAACTTGACCGTGGCCTTCAAGTGGTGGCGGGTGGTTTGGGGGCCCCAACGAAGAGAGTTGATGGCCCATCACATCGGCTTGACAAGTCCATATGCTCCATGCTGTAGACAACAGTCGCCATCAGGCCCACTATTCCTTGGACTCATCCTTGAAAGCAACATTCGTGTGGAGGCCCACTGGAGGCACACGGCCCAACGTCCAATGCTCTACTTTTGGGGCTGCGCCAAAAAAAAAGAGGGGGGGGGGGGAGAGAGAGAAGGGAAATGCTCCTGGGCTGTCTGTATTCACTGTGAGGTAAGCCCACTCCTCTCTTTTTTTTAGATAAATTAATTTAAAATTTTTATTAAATATTTAACTTATTTTTTAATCTCTAATAAAATTATAATTTATTATCATAAATATTATTTTATTATAATATATATTAAATTCTATTATAATAAGAATTTTTCTTATTACAGTCAAAGAATGTTAATTAATTATTTTTTCTTTTTTTTTAACAATGCCTACTCTTCTTCTCTGCTCAAGTTAAGTTTGGTCAGAATGTCAGACCCATGTTCGTTGATAGTTTCCTACCGAAATAATTGTTGGATCTTTGATAAGTTTAATTTTTACTTTTCTTTTTTTTAGGAGAGAATGGTAGGTCCTGAGAGTCACTTATATATTTGTATAGATGTTTTTTGAATTTTTAATTAAAGGCTCTAAATTCTAGCTTCTCGAATGCGCCTAAAAATGAGATTATTAGAACATATATACTCAACCCTTTTCATCACCTCACACTAATTATAATTATATCCGACTTATGCTTTGTCGATACCCGTGTTTTCTAATCAAACGTTTCACCAAACGATCCCTAAATTTCTTTTTTTTGTTGTTGTAAGTATCGTTGGCGGGTTTGCGTTTAGAGTCGCAGTGGGATTCGAATTTTGACGAACTCATTTGCCGACTCATGTCAGTTCTGGTATTAATTACTATTGATATTAATATTTTTGAAGGTTGAAAACATCAGCACTACAATTAGTTCCGGTATTAATTAAGTTTGACACACAATATTCGATTATGCAAGTTCAAATGTGTTGAATTTCTAGTTATAAGATTCTTCTACTACATAATTTTTTGGATCTGTAGAACATATAACATTATAACATTATCCTAATCAATCAAAGAAAGATAGATTGAAATCTATACCACCAATGTTTGATGATATTAAAAGGAAGAAAGTGAATAAAAATGTTGAGTGCAAGAGTACTCGTGTAATTAGAATGCAAGAGCTTTCATAAATAAAAAGTTGGGCTCAAAAATAAGACGCCGGACCATTAGACCATGTTAAGTGGGCGAATGAGAGAGTCCTCTTACATTTCAATTGCAAGAGCACTCTTACATTAAGTATTTCTCAAAAGTGGATGCCCTAACAAGGGTGAAACATGCCTTTCTCCTCCCCTTTCTAATCCAAACCTCGAGATGTCACACAACATGGCATAATCAAAACCCTCCCTTTTGGCAATCTTTAATTGTGAGACATGTAGAACTCAACCTTTATCTTTTTCCATACTAAATTAGGCCAACCATTTTGGAAGCCAGAAAGAAGGAAGACTGTGGGAATCGGACAGCTCATAAAGGCCAGGGAGTTCAAAAGCTTTGCTCGTTCTCTCACACCCCCAAGATGACGCACCCACTGATGGGTGTAGGTGTGGTCCTCAAAGGATGTGATCCGGGGCTTCCAGTGTTGAGAGGCCCGAATACCAAGAGAAGTGCTAGTTTATTTATTGCATGGTCTAAGTTCTCTGCTTCAAAGTTGAAGTTAGGAATTCTCTATTTCAAAGTCGAGCTCTCAATCAGAGGAGCGGCTGATGCTATCAGATGGACTTCCACTCTGATTGCCTTACCTGCCATGATGTTCTTGAAGTGAGATATGTAGATTTGCATGCCACAGTATCCACTTTCAATATTTTACTTTTGGTCCAAGAATAAAGAAATTATCATGAAATATCAGACAAGAGTTATCCAAGTGAAGGTTATTGTTGTCTTATCTTGTTTTCTTAGATGTCTGCTCAGTTTGACAAAGCATTTGTGTTTTAAGTCAAGAGTTGCCTCTCACTGCTGTCATCTTTTACATCATCTAGGAACAGGAGATGTCCACTGGGTCATCACTGGCTTTGATACCTAGCTAGCTAGGAGCCTCTTACATGAAAATTCCTAATGCCTGAAGGATTCAACATTATTGATATATATTAGCAAAGGAAAGAAATTTAAATCCAAGGAGCCCAAGGTACTTCCTCTCGACTCCACATCTTAAATAGGAAATCAGATCCGGAGTGGGGGGGTTGGCAACTTGGCAGCATCGCGTAGGAACAATCATCCAGGAGTGTTGATACTGTCATTCTGCTGAAAAAGTACATAAGAAAGATGATGATGAAGACATTTGGCGAATCCTAGAACCATGTGCTAAAGTTGCATCTTGGATCTTTTCAGCAAGCTGAGGGTTGCTGCGAGGTCAGCTTCATGAAAGCATGGCATGGCATGGGCCAAAGTAGAGTCCCCTTTCCTAAGCTGTGGCGGCACACACAGTGTGATCTGGCTGTGGATGGCAGATTGGCTTAGAACAGCCTCCCGAGCACAAATACCCACAAATGGGATCCTCTACCACCAGCCGGCCTCAATGCCACAGCTTTTCTCCAGCCATATGAAAAAGTTGAGGATGGAGGCATTCCAAGGATAATGGTAGAAGCCTTTCAAAATTTTGAATTTTTTTTTCCCCATAAGTAGTTATTGTGGTCAAGACGAGAATTTGAAGCTCAATTACTAAGATTTTTGTGAGGGCCTTAACTTTGGAACCACTCCTTTGAATACAACCTTTTTACAAGAGCCACTCACCACAAAAATGTACATGAGGGCCTATATAATATCTTTTCAACTAACAATAGTTTGATATAGCAATCAAATGCCCTATAAAATTGTGGAGAGGCTTGTTGGAGAATTTGGAAGAATTTAGGTATATATATATTAGTCATGATGACGATCACAAATGACAGAATCATGAGTTACTGCAACAGTGAAATACAGTAACGTAAAAGACGTAGAGATGTACAACAGAATATTGCACATATGTGAAAGTTTATTCCTTTCTTTTAAGTTGGCAATCCAGAGCTGAATAGTGAATAAACATGTACAGCATCCTAGGTCCCCCTACTTGTGTTTTTCTTACCAGAATCTTGGCATCATATCCGCAAGGGTGGATGTCACATTGAAAGCCATGTGTAGAAGCAATCATCAAAAGTTTGATGGGGAAAAGTTTGATCCAGAATGCTGACTCCAGGTTGGTGGATAAGGGTTTAGGGTTGATGGCCTTCTGGGAATGATATGATATATCCAATATCTTCCTACTTCAGTGAATGGCATGGTGAGAATGGCAGAAAGGGCCTGCTGATCCATAACCCCCCCCCCCCCCCCCAGCTCTCTGGATTAGCCACAAGAGAACTTTAATGTGCCTCCCCCAGTTCATGTTTTTAGGTGGAGACTGAAGTGTTCCCTTTTCCATGCCAGACTAGTAGCTGTTTGGGCTCAAGCTGTAGCACCTCTCCTGAAGAGAGTTATGACAGATCAACCAAGTTGGTGCCTCATTTATGACCATCTTGTCTGTCTGAGCATTTCACCAGTTCACAGATTCTGTCATCCTAATGACTTGACTGCTGTATGCGTATACCTACCTTTGAAAAGCTTGCAATCTGATGTTGGAAGGAATGCCTTTTCAGGTGGCAAAGGAAGGAAATGTGTGGTGTTTCTTTTTCCACAAACTTTGTTCTCGTATACCATGCACCTTTCCCAGTTATTACCAAATAAGTATTTCTCATAAGTGAGATGTAGACGTTGGACAAGATAAAGAAACAAGGTCCAGGCTCCCCATAGGCTAGGGTCATCAAAACGGTATTAGGACACAGGACCCTTCACAACAGTTGCTCTATCTTTGGAATCGGATATTATACTATATCCACCAAGTCATTACCCATTAATTACAAGCTGGGTCTGAACAGAATGCATGCCCAATTAACCAGCTTTGTTTGCTTTTCTTCTTTTGTTGGTACGAAGATACGGGCCAAACCGCCCCGACCTGGTTACCTGGCAACTGTTACCGGGTTTCATAACGGATCTTGGTGTTCATGGTCCGGGCCTTGTCTTCTGGGACCTGATCCATTTGACAAGCTCTAGGCGCTGGTAAAGTGGCAAGTTATTCCAAGCTTGTTGGGTCACTCCAACGTGGGTGAACCCACCCACCTACCTTTTTTCTTTTTTTTTTAAACCATGAAAAGATAAATTCCATTACTAACTTGCAAGCAGTACAAAGAGATCATAACAAGCTGATAGAACTTTGTGGGGAAGAGACGAAGTATCCCATTCCCTACTAGCATTCAGCTGGGAGGCTACAGCAGCTAGTAAGTGAGCAGCTTTAGTAAACTCCCTAGAGCAAAAAGAAATCTGAATATGTGGGTTACAGCTAATGAGATTCCTACAATCATCAATTACAGAGCTGTAGGGATCACAGATAGCCTGTATCATACAAAGAGCATCACTGAGGATACAAATTAATGGAGACTTGGAGCTCACAGGCCCACCTAATGCCAGGGTAAATGGTCATAGCCTCAGCAAACTCAGCACTATTGGCTCTGAAAACATGAGCCCTACCACTGATGATAAGTGTATTCTGATTTAACAGGATAGTTGCACTGGAAGCTCTGTTATCTTTAGAGGAGGCATCAATCAATGACCATAGCTAAAGTGCAATTAGGATCCCAAAAAGGAGAAGATATAACGGAGCTAGGCAAAGGTGACCTCATTTCCACACCTGATTGCCAATGCATCAGATACCGGTGAATTCTGTCTAAAACCTTCTCCATTCTAAGAGGCAAATTAATTATCAAAGACTAGTTCACATCTCACCTTCCAGATATTCCACACGATTGCAATTTCATACTTAAAGAAGAGCCAGTCATTTTTTCCTTGAGAGAAAAGGGAGGTTTTGTCCAGTCCACAATAGTATCAGCAAAAGCTTTTCCAAACAAACTGGATTTGATTTGGAGGGACCTGAGATTGTAGAGCAGGATTCCAAATGACTTTCCAAACAGGATGGACACCTGAAGAAGCTGATCTATCCAAAGAAGCCAGATGAAATCTACAAGCAGATTTGGAAGTGAGATGACCATCATTCGTGAATCTCCACACCAGCAGGTCCTGCTTGAGGGGAACAGTTTCAGGGAGTCTGATACTGCATATGGACTCAGCAAGGGATTTATCAAAAATCTGATGAATCAAGTTTGAGTTCCAGCAACCATCTATGATCAATTCAGCCACTAAAGAAGGAATATAACCCTGAAAGCCAGAGACTGGCTTAGGAGGATAAAGCATCCCCGGGATCCACTTGTCTTGCCAAATATTAATGTTGAGGCCATTCTTAATCACCCAGATGCAACCATTGCAAAGATCTTCCCTAATGCTCTTAAGGCTGTTCCAGATATGAGAGGCTCCTCCTTTACGAGTACAATGCAAAAATGATTTTTCCCTGACAGTACTTTGCTCTGAGTAGGGTACCCCACAATGAAGTCTGCTCCTGCAAAAGCCTCCAGGCTTAGTTTCATTAAGGCAGCTTTATTAAAAGAGATGCAGATCTCTGAAACCCAAACCACCAGCGAGTTTAGGTACCTGAAGTTTCTTCCAGGCAAAAAGAGGAACTTTCGGTTTCCCATGCCTGGAACCCCACCAGAACTCTCTCCGATTCTGTGAAGATTATGCATGGTGCTCTTGGGAATGAGATGAGTGCTCATAATATGGACGGGGATATAGCATTCAAAACAGATTTGATAAGAACCGACTTGCCAATACCAGCAGAAGTCAAAAGTGTTGGCTTTCCACATGCTCAGCCTCTTCTTGCATTTATGGTCCAGACTTTTGAAAAACTTTACTTTGGTTTTGCCAGGATATAGTGAATTCCTATCCCAAGTCAAACAGCCTATGATCTGAGTATGCTGAGCTTGAACATGAGGCTGGGTATTTGGACTAAAAGCAATTCCGGATTTAGTTAAATTTATGTCCTGACCAGACCAAGAAGCAAATTTCCTCACTACATTCAACTTCTCCTGAAGTTATTGCACCTTTGTTTGACCAAATAAACAGATATCATCTGCATATAAGACATGAGTGATAGTAGGAGCTTTAACATTAACCTTGAAACGTTTGAATTTGTTATTACCAACACCCTCTGCACATAGCCAAGATTAAGCTTCTGCACATAGAATAAACAGATATGGAGACAAAGGACAACCTTGTCTGATACCTCTAGTAGGCCGAATGAAACCATCAGCTTGCCCATTTAAGTTATAGAATAAGTAACAGAGGTAACAGTTACTTGCCACTTTACCAGCGCCTAGTATATTTATATTGCTTATATTATTTAGGAAGAATTAATTATGACCTGACATTATTTTCAGGTCCCTGTTAGGTTTTCCCGCGCCTTCCGATCCCTGCTTTATGCAAGACTTATTTTTAAGTCCATACTGTTAACCCCCGTTATCTCAAAAGTGTATAACCGTTATCTCAAAAGTGTGTAACTGCGTAAGTACATACTTACATAGTTACATGTGTAACTGCGTAAGTATGTAAATCCTGTAACGTTACACATGTAACTCTATAACTACATAGAAATTTTATAAGTTTGCAACTCTGTAATTAGGGCTTACCTAGTTACATACTTACATAGTTTCAGAAGGATTTACCTAGTTATCAGGGTTTACCTAGGGCTTACCTAGTTACAGAGTTCCATATGTAATTTTTGTAACTGTGTAAGTATGTAGTTACAGAGTTACATGTGTAACTATGTAACTACATGTAAATGTGTAATTACACATGTACATACTATGTAACTACACATACATATGTAATTCTGTAAGTATGTAAGTATATAGTTTTTTACGTCTTAAATTTGTAATTATTTCTTCATGTAACTATGTAACAAGGTATGAAGTAGTTACACAGTTAAATATGTAACTACGTTAAGTATATATTTACAGAGTTACATGTATAATTGCGTATGTAAATTATGTAACTGTGTAAGTATGTAATTACATACTTATGCAGTTACACACATAACTTTGTAACTACATAGAAATTTTATAAGTTTGTAACTCTGTAATTAGGGCTTACCTAGTTACATACTTACATAGTTTCAGAACGATTTACCTAGTTATCAGGGCTTACCTAGTTACCAAAGGTTACCTAGGGCTTACCTAGCTAGTTACAGAGTTACATGTGTAATTTCTATAACTGCGTAAGTATATAGCTACAGAGTTACATGTGTAACTCTGTAACTACATGTAAGTGTGTAATTACACATGTACATACTATGTAACTACACATACACATGTAACTCTGTAAGTATGTAAGTACATAGTTTTTTACGCCTTAAGTTTGTAATTATTTCTTTCTATAACTATGTAACAAGGTATGAAGTAGTTACACAGTTAAATATGTAACTGTGTAAGTATATATTTACAAAGTTACATGTATAATTGCGTAAGTATGTAATTCCTAAATTTAGGTAAGTATATAATTACATACTTATGCAGTTACACATGTAACTTTGTAACTACATAGAGATTTTATAAATTTGTAACTATGTAATTAGGACTTACCTAGTTACATATTTACATAGTTTCAGAAGGACTTACCTAGTTATCAGGGATTACCTAGTTACCAAATGTTACCTAGGGCTTACCTAGTTATAGAGTTACATGTATAATTCATGTAACTGCGTAAGTATGTAATTCATGTAAGTGCGTAAGTATGTAGTTACAGAGTTAAACTCTGTAACTGCATGTAAGTGTGTAATTACACATGTACATACTATGTAACTACAAATGTAATTCTGTAACGACATACTCTATAACTATATATGTAATTACAGAGTTACATAGTATGTAACTCAGGGACTCTGTAATTAGGTAAGTCCCTAGTAACTAGGTAATTATAGTACAGAAGGGCTTACCTGCCTAAATATGTAATTACACATGCAACTCTGGAACTAGGCAAGTCCCTGGTAACTAGGTAAGCCCTTCTGAAACTATGTAAGTCCCTTCTTCTATAATTATGTAACTCAAAGACCTAAAAATAAATCCCCCAAAATTAGGGATTGATTGGTAATTCTTCCAGTAAGTAAGTAAATATTTATTTCTGTAAATTATTAAGTATTTACATAGTTACATGTGTAACTGCATAAGTATGTAATTACATACTTACACAGTTACATGATTTACATACTTACGCAGTTACACATGTAACTGTGTAAGTACGTACTTATACAGTTACACACTTTTGAGATAACGGGGGAAGATAACGGAGGTTAACAGCAGGGATTTAAAAGTAAGTCCTACATAAAGTAGGGACCGGAAGGCGCAGGAAAACCTGACAGGGACCTGAAAATAATGTCAAGTCCATGCTAGGGAGTAGGGACCAACAGTTAATTCTCCCTATTATTTATATTCATATTAACTTAGTATATATTATTTATATTTATATTCATATTAATTGCTTATAGTATTTATATTCATATTAACTTAGTATTGCTTATTTTGTTATAAAAAATAATAACAAAATATGCTTATATTAATTTGTTACTAATTATTTTTATTAAAAAATAACATATTATGCTTATTTATATTTTGTGATAAATATCCATATATATATTTATATAGATATATGCTATATATGTCTTTATATAGATATGTACATATATATAAAGATGCATATACAAATATTATAAATCTACATATTGAGATATAGATATATATGTATACAAATATACTATATATGTATATGATATATATAAATAAATGATTATAAACAATAAAAGTTGGATTTAAGTTTAATAAAGATCTGATCATTGGATTTGTTCTCGATTAACATATGACTAAGATCCGACGGTTGAATCTATATTATCAATTACAATCTCATCGTTGGATTTCATCGATCTGATCTAAAATCTAGCTAGCCACTGAGTTCGCTCCAAATCTAAATACTAATCATTGAATTTAAGTTTGATGAAGATCTGACGATTATTTTCGTTCCCGATCTACATCTGATTAAGATCCGACTGTTGAATGATCAACTACCGTTAATTAAAATCTAACATTAGATTTTGTTGGTTGAGTGTGTTTTGGAATTTCTAAAGTTGTATTTTAATGATGACCAATGAACATCACTCATAATTGATTTGATGATGACATTTTGTACATATTAAAATGATGACTAATTGAACATGTTATACATTTTCTACATATCACAACAATGCTTAAACAACATGTTTTTGATGTTTAATATCTCACATTTTATGATAATATCTTGTATTAATGGTTTACAATTTATATTTTCAGGTTTACACAAATTTGTCACAGTGGTGTCGACACAGTCCACCAGTGTGTCGACACTAGTTCACTGTCCCAGAAGCCTGTTCTGAAGCCGTAGCCAGTGGTGTCGACACAGTCTGCCTGTGTGTCGACACAGTTTGCCATTGGTGTCGACACAGTCCACCTGTGTGTCGACACTAGTTCACTGTCCCAGAAGCCTGTTCTGCAGCAGTTGCCTGTGGTGTCGACACAGTCTGCCTGTGTGTCGACACACTTCGACTAAAGTTCAAAAATGTGAATTTCTCTGGACACGTGGCCGCTTGGGGATCAAGGGAATCTGCCTAGGTTTTTGTGCCCACGCACTCCAAGGATCCACATGGACTTATAGGGCTATAATTACCCCCAATCCTTGCCCCCCTAAGGGTGTGCTGCTCTTGCAATTCCCAGAGAAACTTTTTGGCGGCAAAAAGGAATCTCTCCAGTTCTTGCTCATCTCCAGAAGCTGTGATCCATCTTTTCAAGAGAAAGTACAAGAGAGTGAAGGCCAATCTCTGGAGAGGGCCTTGAAGTGCCGAGCAAGGGAGCAGATCCAGCAGAAGCATAGCAATTGAAGAGGAATTTCTGGCGATTCAGAAGCTATTGAAGCAGAGCATCGTCAATTGACAGGGAGCATCTTCAAGCCTCTTCACAACCTTCTGCAAGAAATCTTCATCGAAGAACACTCATTCTACATCCATTTCTCTCACTTTTGAGTTTGTTCCTCCTTATTTCGTCTATGAGATTTGTGCATGAAGTTCTGCACAAATTTCTGTGTACGAATATATCTTGAATCAGATCATTGCTAGAGGATCTGATTTATGTTGTCTTTGATCTAACTTTTGTATTGTGAGCCGTCGAGCTCTGGTTTGTGAGTCGTCGTACTCACTGTGTGGTTTGAGCTGTCGTGCTCAATTTGGAGTTGTCGTGCTCCGGTTGTTGTTTGAGCCGTCGTGCTCAGTTTGTGAGTCGTTGAACTCAAGGTTGTGTGTTGAGCCATCGTGCTCAAGGGTGTTTGGAGTCGTCGTACTCCGGTGTGAGTTGTACTCTTTTGAGTAGTGGAGCCTCACTGTGTGAGGGGTGGACGTAGGAATCACTGGTGTGATTTCCGAACCACCTAAAAATCCTTTGTGCAATGGTTTGATCTGCTTGTTTGCGCTAGATGCTTGCATAGGATTTCGCTTTTACAATAAATGTTTAATTGCTTCACACATCATCTACACACACCCACATTTCAGATCAGTAAATTGTTTGTTTGAATTGATCTCTAATTCGAAATAATTTTGAATTGCTTAAGCTTCCGCATTAATTGGTGATTTGATCTATTCAACCCCCCCTTCTAGATCTGATTCATCCACCTATTCGATCCTACAATTGGTATCAGAGAGGGTTAATATCTGTTTCTGATCTGATTTGATTGCCTCTGTTTGATCTATGTGTTTCTTGCTTGAGTTGTTTGCTTGCTCTTTCATTATCTTTTATTGTGATTGATGGATTCTCGAGGATTTATAGCTGAGGGCCATTCCATTAATAGACCACCATTCTTTAATGGGTCTGATTACTCTTATTGGAAAAATCGCATGCAAATTTTTCTTAGGGCTCAAAACTATGAAATCTTGAGGATAGTTGAAGTGGGTCCTTATGAAAATCAGGGAGATGAGGAGAATTGGACTAGAGAGCAAATTAGGAAAGCTACTCTTAATTACAGTGCCATGAATATGCTTCAATGTGCTGTCCACCATAAAGAATATTCAAGAATATCCATGTGTAAATCTGCTAAAGAAATGTGGGATAAACTTGAATTAATGTATGAATGAACATCTCAAGTTAGGGAAACCAAAGCAAACATACTTGTTTCTGATTATGAATTGTTTATGATGAAATCTAACGAATCAATTTCTGAAATGTTTGCTAGGTTTATGATAATTATCAATGGACTGAATGCACTAGGTAAGGAATACACTGATGCTGATCTGGTAAGAAAAATCTTGCACTATCTATCATCTGTTTGGCACACAAAGGCTACAGTGATTGAAGATTCTAAGGATTTATCCAAACTTTCTTTGGATGAACTCATAGGATCTTTAATGACTTATGAAATAAATCTAAAAAAGTGAAGAACATATGCTTGAAGCTAAACCAGTAGCACTTAAAGCTTCATCAAGCAACAAAGAGAAAAGTCAAGAAAAATCAAGTTCTGAAGAGTTTGAGTCTAATGAGGATGAACTTGCCCTCATGACTAGAAATTCAGAAAATTTTGAAAATCAAAAAGAGGAAAATTCAATGGAAAGAAAAAATATTTTTCTAGTAAAAGGAATGCTTCTTCTTCAAATTTTAATGCTAGCAGAAATCAAAAAACTGATGAAGATATTGTTTGCTACAGGTGCAACAAGACAGGACAAATGAAGGGTGAGTGTCCTGAGATCAAAAAGGACAAATACAAGAAGAACAACAAATTGAAGAAACTAAAAGTCATGATAGCAATTTGGTCGGATGAAGACCAAAGTGAAGATGAAGAAGAGAGCTCCTCAAGTTCTGTGAATGAGGAGTTATGCTTTATGACAAACAGCAGTGATGGAAAGGTAAGTTCTTCTTTTGAACAATATTCCATTGAAGATTGGCAAGATGCATATGCTGAGTTGATTGAAAAATATTCTGAAATAAGAAAAGAAAACAAATATCTGTAAAAGAAAATTGAAAATGTCATGCATGATACTTCCTTAAATAGAAGAATATCTAAACTTGAAAATGAAATAACTGAACTCAATGAAGAAAAGGAAGAGCTTTTGAATGACATTGATGAATTTAAAATTGCATCTCAAAAGGCCAACAATGATTTTGAAAAACTTTCTGAAAGAATAGAATTGTAACAAAAAGAAAAGCAACAAGTCATTGATGAAGTTCAGAAACTCAAGAAGTTGTTGGATGAAAAGGAATAAGTGATAAAAAATTTCACAAATGGAAAGGAAAATCTTGATGCATTGTTAGGACTAAAAATGAATGCTACAAAACATGGACTAGGATTCACCACAGAAAAATCTTTGAAAAATAAATCTGGTGAAAAGAAAGAAAAACCTTCAAAAATTTCTTTGATAAAATTTGTCAAAAGCACAAGTCCAGAAAATAAAAAAAAAACAAGTGTCAAAGAACACATCTGAAATACCCAAAAATCAGAACAAAAAGAATGTTTCTAACCAAAAGAAACAACACAGGTCGACACACATTGTTGACAGGTCGACACTAGTCAACCACAAGTTGAAAACTGTGGCTGCTGAGTCGACACCAGTCCAACACAGGTCGACCTGTCCAATTCTGAAAAACAACAACCAGTTGAACAGAAATTCAAATAAAAATCTAAAAATTTGTAAAAACACAAAAACAAACTTTCATGATGGTTATTGGAGATCTAGGACATCATGTCAATCTAATTGGATCAATTCTTGGAATCAATGGTATCATAATCCATATTGGTACCATTCACAATCTTTTTATCCAAAGGTTCCAAGATATCAACAGAATTCTTAGTTTGGATGTCCATACATGAACAATGATGCAAAAATGCATAATTTTCCTGCTCATGAAAGAAAAAATACTGGTGTTTTCATTCCAAATCAGAATGTTAAAATGCCCAAAAGGGAAATCATTTCTGAAACAAAACAAAAACCAAAAACAACTCAAATATGGATCAGAAAAGACTTATTATTTTTGTTCAAACAAACTGATGGTCCCAATAATGTTTGGGTACCAAAATCTTTTCTTCTCCGATCTGATTTATGCAGGAAAGTCGTGCACCCAACTCCAATGTGTGGTTCCTTGACAGTGGGTGTTCACGACATATGACTGGAGACAGAACAAAGTTTTCATTTCTGATTGAAAAGGAAGGAGGATCTGTTACTTTTGGAGGTAAAAATAAAACAAAAATCATTGGATCTAAAAAGGTTGGTAAATCCTCATCAAACTCAATTGAAAATGTTTTGTTAGTTGATGGTTTGGATTATAATCTTTTGAGTATAAGTCAATTGTGTGACAAAGGTCACAAGGTTGTTTTTGAATCTGATTGTTGCAAAATAATTGATTCTTCAACTGAAAAAATAAATTTCTTTAGTAAAAGAAAAAATAATGTCTACATGATCAATCTTGATAAAAACTTTGCTGAAAATATTTGTTTGGTGGCAAATAAAAATAAAATTGCATGGACATGGCACAAAAGACTTGGTCATGCAAGTTTCAACATAATAAATAAACTCTTAAGGTTAAATCTAGTTAAAGGACTTCCTGAATCTTTTTCAAATGTTGAAGATCAACTTTGTGGGATATGTGCTCAAGGAAAACAAACCAAAAAATTTTTTAAAATTTTCAATGATGTACTCACTTCTAAGCCACTAGAATTACTTCATATGGACCTTTTTGAGCCAACAAGAATTCTTAGTCTTAGTGGTAAAAGATATGGATTTGTCATCATTGATGATTTTACTAGATACACTTGGGTCATCTTTCTATCTCACAAAAGTGATGCTTGTTTAGAATTCAAGAATTTATGCACCACTGCCTTAATGGGTTTTTCATATAAAATCAAATCCATTTTGACTGATCATGGGGGAGAATTTGAGAACAAAGCTTTTTCTGATTTATGTGCTGAACTGAACATTTTTCACAGATTCTCTTCTTTAAGAACTCCAGAACAAAATGGAGTTGTGGAAAGGAAGAATAGAACTCTGGTGAAAATTGCTAGATCTATGCTCTTGGAAAGTAAATTACCCAAATCCTTCTGGGCTGAAGTTGTGAACATAGTAAATCACATCTTGAACAGAGCATTGGTCAGACCAAAAATCAGAAAAAACCCCTATGAACTTTTGAAAAATAAAAAGCCAACTCTGTCTTATTTTAAAATCTTTGGTTGCAACTGTTTTGTACATAACAACAATAAAGAAAATCTTGATAAATTTGATGCGAAAAGTTTTGAAGCCATTTTTCTTGGTTATTCAAAAACTTCTAGAGCTTTTAGAGTTTACATTCTCAAGAATAAAACTGTGGAAGAATCTCCACATGTAGTTTTTTATGAAAACTCATATTAAACTGATGACTCTACATCTTGCAGGGTTCCTCAAATTAATGAAGAGGATGACTTCGTTGTCGAATCTTCACCAACTGTTGAAGAGGATGAAGTTCCATTTAAAAATTTGGACAATCAATCACCTACCACATGTGGTTCAGGTAATATTGTTCCAAAACTAAATGCATCCTAAGAGGTAATTCCCGAAAACAGATTTTTAAGAAATCATCCATTTGAGAATGTAGTTGGTAATGTGCATGATAGAGTTAGAACTAGATCATCTTTTCTGAATGCAATAAATAAAGACCCACTAGCACTAATTTCTCAAATTGAACCCAAGTCAATTGATGAAGCCCTAACTAATGAGGATTGGATCAATGCAATACATGATGAACTTCATCAATTTGACAGAAATTAAGTGTGGGAATTAGTACCTAGACCTAGTGACCAATCTGTTATTGGTACTAGATGGGTGTACAGAAATAAATTGAATGAAAATGGACAGGTTGTTAGGAATAAAGCTAGACTAGTTGCCAAGGGGTACAATCAAGAGTTTGGAATTGATTTTGAAGAATCATATGCCCATGTAGCTAGACTAGATGTTGTGAGAATATTTCTTACTTTTGCATCATCCCTGAAATTTAAAGTTTATCAAATGGATGTGAAAAGTGCTTTCTTAAATGGATACATCAAAGAAAATATTTTTGTAGAATAACCTCCCGGATTTGAAAATCAAAAATATCTTGATCATTTTTCAAACTCAATAAGGCTCTTTATGGTCTTAAGCAAGCTCCAAGAGCTTGGTATGACCGTTTGAGCTCATTTTTGTTGAATAAAGGTTACACAAGAGGTAATGTAGACCAGACCTTGTTTACAAGAATTGTCAATAATCAAATCATTGTTGTTCAAATCTATGTTGATGACATAATTTTTTGGTCTACAAATAAAGCTCTTTGCACTAAATTTGTTGATCTTATGAAAACTGAGTTTGATGGGAGACTTACAATTCTTTCTGGGATTGTAGGTACATCAAACCAGTGAAGGAATTTTCATAAGTCAAACAAAGTATGTGAAAGAACTTCTGAAAAAGTTTGAGTTTCAGCACCTCAAGCATTCAAGCACACCAATGGCAATAAATGTAAGACTAGAGGAAGACTCATTTGGTAAGTCAGTAGATCCAAAGACCTACAGAGGTATGATTGGTTCTGTACTTTACCTCACAACCTCTAGACCAGATATTCAGTATAGTGTGTGTATGTGTGCTAGATTTCAAGCTAATCCTAAAGAAAGTCACATGTTAGCTGTCAAAAGAATTTTTAAATATCTTGTTGGAACATGTGAACTTGGAATTTGGTATCCTACTGGTTGCAAGTTAGATTTAATTACTTACTGTGATGCTGATTATGCTGGTTGTAAGCTTGATAGAAAAAGTACTAGTGGCTTGTGTTTATATCTAGGTGGATGCTTAATTTCTTGGGCTTCCAAAAAGCAACATTCAGTAGCTCTATCCACTGCAGAGGCTGAATATGTTGCGGCTGGTTGTTGTGGCACTCAAGTTCTTTGGGTGAAACATCAGCTTCTAGACTATAATCACAAATTTTCACTAAGCCTCTTGTCTGGACACTTCCAGAAAACAAATTCTCATATTTAAGAAGAGAGCATGGTTTGTGCGAATTTCCACATTCTTGATATCTTCTATCTCTTTTTACAAATAAAAGTCTTCATGTTCTTGCAAATAAATTCCTCACTCTCACATTGCATTGGCATTCTTGGTATATCAAATGGTGATTTGAAGAAAGATAAGTCAGGATTGTCTGGACACTTTCACTATGCGTGAGTATATGTCTCCGCCAAGTATCAAGAGTCTTGTATGCAATTGTTGATGGGGAGTCTTTGTCTTTCAATAAAACATTCTTGTTCATTCTATTTTCACTTCATTCCATTCCTATTTCTTCAATAATCCTCATGTTCACCTTGTGAGAGGGAGATACATGAAAGGGGGAGTCATTGTTTCATTCCTTGACCTTACTTGTCTATCTTGAACCGCAAACTCATCAGAATATTTGAGTCGTTGTGCTATTTTCTTATGAGAGAATTAATACAATGAAACTAAACTCATTGTGCATTTAGTTTAATTTCAAAGATTCATTATCATTTCAAGGTTAAGCAATCTTAATACTGAATGTTTTTAAAATGACTTGCAAAACACTTGTAGGCACATGAGTGACTTTACTATTTAGCATGTGTATGTTTAAGCTTCATTTTTACCACATGTTAAGAATATTTTTTTTAAATTCGTAGTCATGACTTTTTTGATCAAAGCAAACATATTCCTGCAAAACATCAAAAGAAAATGATCAACAGTCTGGAAAGATACAAACAGAGCAATGCAAATTCTTGAACCACTGCGTAATCGGGTCATTTCACCTAAAAAGTGATTTGTTTCGCGTCAAAAAGTGGAAATTAAAATTTTCAACTCTGTATAAGATAATGAAAGTTAAACCACTGAGTAATCAGGAGGTCTTGCATCTGATCAATGTGATCTCTTGCACTGAAAAGTGAGATTTAACTAATTTATTCTTGTATTCTTTTCCAGCTAAAATTGAAAGAAAATCAAAAAGACAGGATAGAAAAGTTTAAGACTTTAATAAAGTTCATGTTTACTGAGTTTAGACTTATTATTCTACATTGTGTTACAATTAAAGCTCCTAACATCCTTGTTAAATACTTCTGCTCACTCATATAGGTCACTTTACTTCACATTTGCATCATTATTTTAACTACTTTCATATCATTATATTTTACTATACTTTGTGTTGAGTGTGTCTTTGTGATTAAACTTTATTGCACAATATAAAAAACACAATAATTTCTCTCATATGTACATATCACTTTGCCTCACTTATTTTGATTCTTCCTATAAACTTTCCTTTTCACAACTGGAATTCTTGATCTCCTACCATTCTTTGCTTCTCTCTCTTATCTATCTTTTTAATGATGTCAAAAAGGGGGAGAAAGTTCTTTAAAAGGGGTCGAGGGGAGTTATTGCAGTCATGGGAGTCAGGCTATTGGGAGATTGTATATAAATTTTGTCATCATAAAAAAGGGGGAGAATGTTGGGTTGAGTGTGTTTTGAAAATTTCTAAAGTTGTATTTTAATGATGACCAATGAACATCATTCATATTTGATTTTGATGATGACATTTTGTACATATTAAAATGATGACTAATTGAACGTGTTATACATTTTCTACATATCACAACAATGCTTAAACAACATGTTTTTGATGTTTAATATCTCACATTTTAATGATAATATCTTGTATTAATGGTTTACAATTTATATTTTCAGGTTTACACAAATTTGTCACAGTGGTGTCAACACAGTCCACCTGTGTGTCGACACTAGTTCACTGTCCCAGAAGCCTGTTCTGAAGCAGTAGTCAGTGGTGTCGACACAGTCTGCCTGTGTGTCGACACAGTTTGCCATTGGTGTCGACACAGTCCACCTGTGTGTCGACACTAGTTCACTGTCCCAGAAGCCTGTTCTGCAGCAGTTGCCTGTGGTGTCGACACAGTCTGCCTGTGTGTCGACACACTTCGACTAAAGTTCAAAAATGTGAATTTCTCTGGACACGTGGCCGCTTGGGGATCAAGGGAATCTGCCTAGGTTTTTGTGCCCACGCACTCCAAGGATCCACATGGACTTATAGGGCTATAATTACCCCCAATCCTTGCCCCCCTAAGGGTGTGCTGCTCTTGCAATTCCCAGAGAAACTTTTTGGCGGCAAAAAGGGATCTCTCCAGTTCTTGCTCATCTCCAGAAGTTGCGATCCATCTTTTCAAGAGAAAGTACAAGGGAGTGATGGCCAATCTCTGGAGAGGGCTTGGAAGTGCCGAGCAAGGGAGCAGATCCAACAGAAGCACAGCAATTGAAGAGGAATTTTTGGCGATTCAGAAGCTATTGAAGCAGAGCATCGCCAATTGACAGGGAGCATCTTCAAGCCTCTTCAATTCAACCTTCTGCAAGAAATCTTCATCGAAGAACGCTCATTCTACATCCATTTCTCTCACTTTTGAGTTTGTTCTTCCTTATTTCATCTATGAGAATTGTGCATGAAGTTCTGCACAAATTTCTGTGTACGAATATGTCTTGAATCAGATCATTGCTAGAGGATCTGATTTCTGTTGTCTTTGATCTAACTTTTGTATTGTGAGCCGTCGAGCTCTGGTTTGTGAGTCGTCGTACTCACTGTGTGGTTTGAGCCGTCGTGCTCAATTTGGAGTTGTCGTGCTCCGGTTGTTGTTTGAGCCGTCGTGCTCAGTTTGTAAGTCGTTGAACTCAAGGTTGTGTGTTGAGCCGTCGTGCTCAAGGGTGTTTGGAGTCGTCGTGCTCCGGTGTGAGTTGTACTCTTTTGAGTAGTGGAGCCTCACTGTGTGAGGGGTGGACGTACAAATCACTAGTGTGATTTCCGAACCATCTAAAAATCCTTTGTTCAATGGTTTGATCTGCTTGTTTGCGCTAGATGCTTGCATAGGATTTTGCTTTCACACTAAATGTTTAATTGCTTCACACATCATCTACACACACCCACACTTCATATCAGTAAATTGTTTATTTGAATTGATCTCTGATTCGAAGTAATTTTGAATTACTTAAGTTTCCGCATTAATTGGTTATTAGATCTATTCAACCCCCCATCCTAGATCTGATTCATCCACATATTCGATCCTACAGATTTAATCTCCATTTAGAATCTGAGAACCATATATGCTCTTTGGATCTAAATTATCAAATAATAATGATTTAATATCTCATAAAATGAAATAGTTAATGAATTATATTAGTTAAAATATTTAATATTATAATATATAATAATTATATATAAAACTTGACTTATTAATTCACTCTCAATATAAAATTTTGTTGATCAATTATATAATATCAAATAATTAGTATAATATATAATAATTTTATACTATATAATATACTAAAAATTATACTTCATATTATAATATTTACTATATAATAATATTATACTATAAATATATAATATATACTAATACTATACTATAGAATATATAATAATATTAGTTAAAATTATACTTTAATTTTATACTATATAATTATACTAAAAATTATACTTCATATTATAATATTTACTATATATAATATTATACTATAAATATATAATATATACTAATACTATACTATAGAATATATAATAATATTAGTTAAAATTATACTTTAAATTTTATACTATAATATCATATAATTATATAAAGAATATAATATTTATAAAACAATATAAAAAACCAAAATGCCATAATAACTAAACTACTATAACATAAGTAGAATTAAAACATTCATTAAAATAGTTAATTACTTACATAAATCTAAATTTCCTATGCTTATGCAATTTCATTTTTAAATGATAATATAGAAATTTGATACAAATCTGTCACCGATAATCAGTGACAATTATGTCTCAAAATTGAGACCAAAATATGGGTCATTATAAATCAGTCTCAAAATGGTCTCAAATCTGAGACCGATTCACCGAAATATTTTGTCTCAAATTTTTTGAGATAAAAAATATTGGTCTTAAATCAGTCTCAAATTTGAGACAGAATTGTCATTGTATTTTTCGGTCTCAAATTTGAGACCGAATAGTGATTGATTTTGTTTGGTCTCAATTCAGTCACTAGATCTCATATTTGAGACCGATCTTTCAATGACAATACGGTTGCAATTCTGATCTCAAATTCGGTTGTTATATAGCCGTATTTTCTTGTAATGTATATTGTTAGTTCAACATAAAAATAGATTAGAGTGCAGCAGTACAATTATGTTATGCACGGTAATGCCGCAGGTTTCTATATATCGATCTCAAACAACAATATTAATAACTTATTCCATAGTTTTCAGGCTAGAATGCCAGGAAATATGGCTGCATACACCCAGTTGAGAGAGATGCAAAGTTTATTTGAGACTTCAGCGAGCTTCATACAACTGCAATAAAATGAGGGTGTGAAGACAAATGGCGTGTAAAATATGAAGCATGCAAACAAAACGTTCCATAAAGTATGCCAGCATTAGCCTACATGCATGCATCATATTATTAAGGGAGAATTACCAATCATTTTTTATTTTATTTTTTTGGATTTATTTTTAGGTCTTTGACAACTTTATAAGTCCTTTAGAAAACTATTTAATTACATACTTATATCTGTAATTATAAATATATAAATTAGAGACCTAAAAATAAATTTTAAAAAAATAAAGATTGATTGGTAATTCTCCATATTATTAATGTCCAAGAAGAGCAATAGAGGAAGCAAGAAACAAAGACCTAAAGATAATTAATTCTTGCTTTCTTGGTTAGCAAATTAACCTAGTTCTATGATAACTGATAGGCCCGACCCAATAGCCTCAACCCAGGCCCGAAGCCAGATCCAATAGGCCTCAACCACAACAGAAGAGAAAGAAGAATGCCAAGATATAATTTAGCCTCACATCGGCCAGAAGGATTCTTATTAGACTGCAGTAGTCTTTAAAGGGAGACCAACAGCCATAAATACAAGTAAGCAAAAAAGGTCATAACACGTGTCAACACCCTTTTTTTCCTTTTCTTCCATCCTTCTCTCTCCTCTTCTCGACTCATCTCTCTTTCTCGTATTAAGTTTAAATTGACTTGAGCAACATATGATTTATCCCGAAAACTCCTTCTCGAGTTAGCTTATGATCTTGCCCAAACACTCAATATTTCATGACCCGATTAATTTGGCTCCTGGCCTAAACTTTTTTCCTTTTAAATTGGACAGATGAAACGAGTACTTCTCTTAAGTTAACCAACAGCTATTGCATTTGAACTGCATTAATACGCATGATGTTAATCCATGGGTACTATTTGCATTTCCAAAGTATATAGTTAAGTTTAATTAGTGGCCAACATTTTGTGACTGTTTAGCTCCTAGCTAGAATAATATTACCTGTAAGGCCACTTCAACCACCTGCAGGCACAAGCATTTCTGTACCCTGGTCCTGAGAAATGCCTCAATCCATGGCCATGGGTAAGAAACACTTAGTGCAATCTTCGAGAAGAAACAAAAGACCGGAAACATTCGGTAGGCTCATGAGATATCTAGCTAGAGAAGGAAAACATAACAGTTTGTTAAGGTTTTCATGTGTCTAACTTCTCCATGTCATGCATCTTTTGTCCAGCTGTAGTTTGTAAGACATGATCTGCGACATAGTTCTCCAAAAGAATCTCAATTCAAATAGAAACTGACATGTAGTCAGACATGTTTGTAAATGCACTTTCAAAAGGCAAAGGGTGCAGAATTGAGAAGAGACGATAACTTCTGAAGTAAAGATCATTCTGATGCAACCAGGATTACTGTACAATACACAAAAAACGCCTCCCAATTTATGTCAGATAACACTCTAGCTAGTGATGATGCTCGAAATGCATACTTACCAGCAATAGTGCAACGACAAGCACAGGGATTTCATATAACTGCAATATGATATATAAATTTACCGGAAAAACTAGATCTGCTACCTACTCTGAACATAATTAAATAGAAAAACAGCTGAGACTTGGTCCCAGAAATTATTCCGAATCAGAAGCCAACCTCATAGATTACCTCGTTCTCTACAATCTAATGCAAATTAACAGTCCATTAAGGAGGGAGGAAAATTGGAGTTTGTCATGGACAATGAAAGTTAAGAAAGGATAATTTTACATATAACTAAACGTATATATACATATATAGGTTTTGCATCCATTAGATAAATCTAGGCAGAAATTTATCCTTTTTGCTTCAACCCATTTAACTTCGAATAATTCTTAAAGCGATCGGTTTCTCCCATTCTTCCCACATCCATACAACTCTATATCACATCTGCACAAGAATATATAACGCGAACTTAATTAAGCAGCATATAAATATAAGATTTCAACGAGTGCGCTTCCCGTACAGATGCGGTACCCACAATCACGGCATGAGAAATACTTTGTGCACGTATGGACATGCAAAAATGCCACGTTGGAATCACCGGGGAGCATTCGATTGGGGTGCGTGTAAAGTGCTCACGTCAGCAGCCCAGCACACATCTTTGCCTGGGCGCGCGTCTTCCCGAGGCCCGCCATCATGAAAACCACCCAGCACAGTGAAAAGTACTCATGTCAGCAGCTCAGCACAGTGAGAGATATATTTAATTAATTTAAAATGTACTTTTTAGACCGGAAATCAAAATTTCCCATGGAGTCACGAAGTAGGTTTCTTCTGGTGACAAATAGATTTCTTCTGATAATAAATATGTTGATTCTAGTGATAAATAAGTTGATTCTGATGACAAATAACGGATTTCATGTCTTAAGTGATTCACATGGAGTCACAAATTAGAATGACAAATAAATTAATTTCGGTGATAAATAGGTTGATTCAGTGACAAATAAATTGGTTCCAGTGACAAATAGGTCACTCCTAGTGACAAATAGAAAGATTCCACTTTACACAGACTTACAAATTGTAGTGACAAATATAAAAATTCCAGTGACAAATAGAAAGATTTCACTTTACATAGACTTACGAATTGTAGTGACAAATAGAAAGATTTCAGTGACAAATACATTCATTGTAGTGACAAATAGAAAGATTCCACTTTACATAGACTTACGAATTGTAGTGACAAATAGAAAGATTCCAGTGACAAACACATTCATTTCAGTGACAAATAGAAAGATTCCAGTGACAAATACATTCCTTTCAGTGACAAATAGAAAGATTCCAGTGACAAATACAAAGATTCCACTTTACAAAGACTCAAAAATTTCAGTGACAAATTGGCACAAAAAGCGGAAAGAGCAAAATTAAGTTTAAAAAATATCTCACATAATTGCGGTTCCGTGACTGTGGCGATTTCATGATGAAACAGCTCGGGAAGCCGCATAGCAGGCGGCGAGGTGTAAGGGCGACTGACGTGGACAAGTTACACGTGGACCAATGACTAGGGACCCAGTGATTCCAACGTAACGATTTTTACCGTGCAAACGTGCACAAAGCATTTCTCTTCCGACATTGGATCACGTCCGTACAATCTGTGCATGAAAAACAAAAGAAACTGTGGTGTACCCATTCTGATTTTCCAAAAAGGAATTGCTTATAATACAGCATTAAAAGTCGAGTGCCTGTACGGCAGCAATCATGTCAAGCCCACTTGAAAGATGCTCATCTGCATTTTGTGGTTCCTTATTATGAATATAGCATAGTACATCAACAAGCATGCAATTCAAATAACGAACTAGAGTGACAGATGCAACCACAGGTTTGTTTCTACCGTCTGCAATAATTAAGCACAAGCTTTTATTTTCAATGCGAATATATATATGGATATGTACTCGTGTTTTCCTGACAAGACAGCAAGAGCTATATATTGGCATGCATACATCCAGATGTCTGAGATTCAAAGATTCACCGTGCTTCATACTCCAGAACTGCAAACAAAATGAAGCAATGTGACAACAACAAAACAAAAAAGGTTTATAGGAAACCAGCCCAAACAATACCGTGCATGCTTCACATTATTAATAATGTCTTCTACTACGCACCCCATCCCAAACAAGAAGCAAGAGGATACAAAGGACGATTAGTGTAGGCACCTTACAGATGGACCTAATATTGAATCTAAAGTAAGTTGTAGAATATATATATATACAGCTAGCAGGAACGATAGAATTAGTAGTCACTACTAGGATCAAAAACTGGAGCTTAATTTTGAACAGAAGTTTAGTTTCCTCTACTTTGAATTTGACAGCAGGTCGGAAAGGCTACTTTCTGTCATATGTCCTGGCAATAATATAGGCTATCAAGTAATTAATTTAACTCCTATTCAGGCTGAAGCATGATTCACCCTTCCTTTCTTGTATATACAATTAGTCTGGTGGCCGGCACGTTTCATATATAGTGAAGCAGATACTCTAAACTCACAAGTTAATAACATCTTATTATATCATGCATGATGCGGTAAATTAAACATATACATGCACTGGGGAAATGTGCCCACGGCATGTGCTATCAATGCTGTATAATTAATTGTCATGTCATGCACTCATGCGTGCAACTCCATGTCGACATCAGTAACTAAACTATATATTTAGGATTTATACAGTTCAAATCTAACTCAACGTTATTAATTTCTCTTCTGGATGCCATGTCAACGTGTGATGGCTATCCGAGAAATTGCATAATTAAAATCAGAGTTAAGAAAGATAAGATTAGAAATGAGCACTTCAGTGAAGATTTAAGCATAACTCCAACTGATAAAAAAATGAGAGAAAATAGATTTAGGTGATTTGGACACGTGCACCTTCGTCCTAATTCGACGTCAGTTAAAAGATGTGATAAAATTTTAGTAGATGTCAATAAAAAAACTAAGATAAAACTTAAAATGAGATGGTGCGATATTATTAGAAAAGACTTAGATTTCTTGAATTTAAATATGACTATAACATTTGATAGAAATTTTTTGACGAAAAAGAATTTATGTAACTAACTCCAAATAACGACATAAGATTCTGATGATGATGATGAACGTACTTGACAAGACAATATGTTGTTCCCATATATAATATGCTCACAAAAAAAGACATAAATGAGGTGGGGAAAAAAGAAAGCCAGCAGCACGCATGCATGCACGGGGGAGATGCAGATGTTCATATATGAAATATCCCTCTTACTTCTACGGGTACGCCTCTTGTAGAGGACGCCATACCCACAGTCCCCGCACTGAACCCTGTCCCCAGGCTTCAAGGTGGTCTCCTTTCCACAATCTGAAAGGAATGGTTTCACAGAATTACAAGGACAGATCGATCCTGGTTAGATTTCTGCAGAAGAAAACTAATGTGCACACATCAGAGACATCGAGTCAATCCTGTCACCAGGTTTCGATCGGAGGAGGCACTTTGATTACCTCCGCAGACGTAGCGAACTGGCTCTGTCTGGGGATCCATGGGTGGATAAACACCGGGAGTGTTCTAGGGTTTTGTTCCCTGCGAGAGATACGAGATAGCGCGGAATCAAAGACTGGATATATATATAAATATGAAGGGAAAAGCATACGGAGATCAAAAAGGAAGCAAGAAACCTCGATCCGGAGGAGGAGGAGGGAAGGAGACTGCTGCTTCTGCTTTCGAGATAACGCCGAAGGTTTGCAGAGAAGAAGAAAAGAAAACCCTAGTTATCGGGACCCGCGGGGGAGATGGCTCCGGGGTGGTTTACGTGCATGTTTATCGCCAACGAAGTCGCCGGCAAACTTGGGAGGTTTTGAACGCTCGCTGAACCCTAGAGACCTGGAGAGAGGTTTCGAAAATATTATTTCTTTAATATTTGCATAAGTACTTCTTGTAAAGTAAAATTTACTCAAAAATCTATCCTAAAAAGCTGTATTAATTTGTATGAGTTAAAAAGATGTATAAGGCGAACTGGCGAAGGGAGAGGTATTTTGGGTCTTTTTTGGAATTTGATCAACGGTTAGCCATATATGGTTAAATAAGATATTTAAACGGAACAATAACAGATGACAAAGAAATATATATATATATATATGGACATTTTTTAAAGTATGAAAACTAAAATAATATGTTCATAAAATAATAATAATAAGTTGAAGATAATAATAATAATAATAAGTTATAATTTGATCAACGGTAATACACCTCTCAACGTTAGAGCGAACCCCGCTTTGTTGACCCAACCCAGCCAGCCGATGCCCCGTGGAGCTCCCCCTCCAAACTGCCGCTCTCTGCTCCACTGCCATTACCAGACCTTGAACCACCTCCAGCAGCTCCACGCCCAGGCCATCACCCAGGGCCTCCTCTCCTGCCACCAGCCCCTCTCCTGCCGCCTCCTTAACGCCTACGCCAGGTTCGGCCGCTCGGCGGACGCGCGCCGCCTCTACGGCCAGATACCCTTCCCGGACCTCGTCTCCCGCACCAGCCTGCTGTCGCTCCTCTTGCAGGACAACCGCCCATGGGAGGCTGCCCATGTCTTCTCCCAAATCCTCCTCTGCGGCATGAAGCCGGACGGCTTCTCCGTCGTGGGCGCGCTCTCGGCGTGCGCGCAGATGGGAGACGCTGCTCTGGGGAGAGCCGTCCATGGGCTGATCTACCGGCATGGGTTGGGCGTGGAAACGGTGGTTAGTAATGCGCTCATAGAGATGTACTGCAGAAACGGGAGGATTGGCAATGCCAGGCAGGTATTTGACGCAATGCCGATGAGGGATGGTGCCTCGTGGAGCAGCATGTTGAATGGGTGTGCGAAGCAGCAAGGCCTCTGGGTCGCACATCGCTTGTTTGATGCAATGCCTGAAAAAGATGTGGTCTCATGGACCGTGATGATTGGGGCCTATGTTCGAGGTGGGCATCCGGTCCGAGCTTTGGAGCTCTTCCATAAGATGAACTTGGAGGCCTGTCGCCCGACTTCAATCACGGTCGTCGGTGTCCTTTCTGCTTGTGCTGATGCCGGTGCCCTGGATGTGGGCTGCTCAGTTCATGGTCTCATCAGCAAGACAATGCCTAATTTGGATGTTGCTATCCACAATGCTCTGATAGACATGTATTCAAAGAGTGGGAGTCTTGAAACAGCAGATGCTATCTTCAATAGGATGAGATACAAGGATGTCTATACTTGGACGACTATAATCTCAGGGCTTGCAGTAAATGGCGAAGGGCATCAAGCTCTTGAGGTGTTCTCGGATATGCTGAGGTCTGGGACATGCCCAAATGATGTTACATTCGTATCTGTTCTATCTGCTTGCTCACATTCCGGCCTTATCCATGAGGGTCGCTTGTGGTTTGATGTTATGTGCACACATTATAATTTCAAACCACAAATTCGGCATGTCGGTTGTATGGTTGATCTACTGAGTCGAGCTGGGCTTCTAAGTGATGCAACAGATTTAATAGATAGAATGGGAATTGAAGCAGATGCTGTTATTTGGAGATCGCTATTAAGTGCCTGTCTGGTTCATGGTGATGCAAAGTTGGCAGAAGCCGCAGGCAGGCAGATCATCAGACTTGAACCCGACGATGATGGTGTCTATGTGCTTCTTTGGAACATCTATGCTAGTGCAAATAGATGGGATGAAGCCCGAGAAATGAGGAAAATGATGAGAAATAGGAAGATTGTAAAAAGACCTGGGTGTAGCTGGATAGAATTGAATGGTGTGGTTCATCAATTTCTGGTGGAGGATCAGAGACATTTTTCACAGAGTGAAGTTTATTCAATATTAAAAGGAATAGATAAGCAACTGAGAAGTTATTTTACTGAGATACCCCAGAATATGATCATTGACATGTCCACGCATCGTTAAGGAAGCTGAGGTTAAAGTATCATCTTGGATGTCCCATACAGAAATCAGTGTACGAAATTGCAGCCAATCAGTATCCATCTTGGAGAATATCAGGATCCTTAACTAGCATTCCCAGCGGGTGATATTAGCAAGCTCTCCTCATAACCAATCCTCCTAGATTTTAATCTCGTTGTCCAACGTCTCAGGTATATAATATCCTTTCTAAGACTATTCTTACAATTTGTTTCTTCTTTTTATGATGAGAATTTCCAAATGTTTCATGCTTGATAATTTGAATAGTTTATAATCCGTACATATCTGGCACCTTGTTAGGTGAATCACAGCTCCAAACATGTACATTCCACGCAATTGATTAATTCAGTCCTTAGTAGATGATAGAATCGTGAAACATCCCACATGCTAATTTTTTGAAAATTTCATACTATGTGCATCTAGTATTGCAATAAAAGACCATTTTGTATTTGGAGAAAGAAAAAGTTTTTGAAACAATGTCTCTTGCACTTCCAGACGCTAGGGGGCCCCAGTTATTCGTTTGAGCTGAAAAGGAAAGGCCTCCTTCTCATTGCGATTCTGAGGTGGCAGAACAATAATCAAATTCCTTGCATTAAGTTGCCCAGTTCTGCTTTGCTAGTTCTGCTTTGATTTCCACTCAAACTAACTACAAAAATAATGCAAAGTAGAGATCAAGTTTCTGGTTGATCTATGAAATATTCACTGACAAGAGATTGCTTAGAACTTTAGGTAATCTTTGGATATGCCTCTGACTCCACAGAGACAACCTATTTTGATCTAATCTGATTGAACAATGAAGATTTGTACCATTCCCATGCTGCAGATTTCACAGTTAGGGAGTGAAAAAGCTCCCACCTAAAGACACCAACCATGCATGCGTCCTCCAGCTCAATTGGTTCCTTTCTCATTGGCATAGTGCTGGAAACCGGAGTTCTGGGACTGGCAAATTGTGGCTCGTGGTATGACGTCAGTTTAAGTCATCACCTAACACATTTTACCAAGTCATGTTAGAGCTACAGCGTGACTCCATCCTCTTCGTCGCAGGGTATTTATAAACTGAGATATGGATGATGATGACGATCTCCCTGATGCGTCGGACAGAGCACTTCCATGAAAATTCTCAATGCCGATGGTATTACCATGAAGATCCCCTGTGGCCAAAATGCTGGCTGGATCATGCAAAGTCCTCTAATAGAAGATGAACTTCTTTGGTTCTTGCTTGCAAAGAGTTAACAGGCTTTTCTCTCACTGTACTTACTCTCCTCCTAAAGGTACTAAAGGTGAGACCTTCTGGACCCAAATGGGTAAGCTCCCGTTCACTACTCTCCTTTCATTGGTCAACCCGTGTGGAATATGGAAATCTCGGTACTTTTTCCCATGTCATCTCTACTTTCTTCCCATAGTTTGACCAATGCAAGAAGGAGGCTAACACCAAAGTAGATCCCGGACGATTTTATTTCATGGGTGCACCTTCACTGTGGCGATAAAATTTGTTGACCGAGTGGCTATTCACGATATGTGTCCACATTGTTCTGCCCCAAAAGTTTTGGTCTTGTTTGGAGGAGACAGGATAGGCTGTGTCTTACCGCCGGTCCCTCAGAGCAGTGAATCACGATCCACCTTTGTGCGGAAACCTTGACCCGGTAAGAGAAGGCGGCTGGCTTGTGCAACCAGGGCGTTGAAAGTTTGGAAAGTTGACTATTGTCCTTCTTTCTCCTCCAATTTGCAACTCGTGTAATATTGCTGTGAATGTGCTTAATTGTGGAGTAATTGAAATGTCTTTTATGCAATACAGTAATTCCTTCTTTTGCAATGAGGACAACGTTGAGGGGCTTAATTTGGAACTGCGAGATTCGAAAATTGGAGTACCGGACAATCTGAAGTCTGAATCGAGATAAAAGTGCCGCATCGTAGCATGCCTCTCCACAAAATATTGATGTGCTCTCTTACATCTCAATTCGAGTTGCCACTTTACAAAATTAATCATCGATCGATTTAGAGAGGTGTACGTAGGAATTGTGCATCAAGGTTACGTAAATATATGTGCCTGGCCTGGCTCGCTTGGATCACTTCCTTCCTTACAACAAACACTGTATATACAGCACACAGGACAACGCTTATTACACTTTTTATTCCATCCCAGAACTACGTAGATCCTCCTGCAACACAAATTAACAAAACCTCCCAACACCACCACCAACGAATACATGGATCACAGACTCAGGGCCATGGTCTGCATGGCATGGGGATCTGAGATTTGGTCAGGTCTGGCTTTCTTGAACAACACAGGGAAGGGCACCTCGCTCAGCCCCAGCCACCTCCTGCCGTCCTCGTAGAACACCCCCACGTCTCCGCACACCACCTTGCAGAACCTGCACACGCTGGGGCAGAACACCAGCTTGTAGTCCCTCCCCTCCTCCTCTATCTTGAACCAGTTGCTCAACGTCGCCGGCCCCGGCCTCCCCGCCACCCCGCCCGTCGCCACGTACCTCCTCCCCGTCGCCTCGTCCACGTCCCCCAGCTTCCACAGCGTCGACTGCACGCAGATGGTCGCCGCCGCGAACTCCACGTTGAGGTCCGTCGACAGCCGCACCGCCGTCTCCTTCGGGTTGACTGGCCGGAAGGTCAGCGGCAGCCCGTTGGCCACCTCAAGGCCCTCCTGGGCCACGTTTAGGGGGCAAGTTCTGTTGCGGCCGGCGAGGGTGAGGCCGCCGCCCCTGCCGCGGATGACCGGGAGGATGTAGTACTTGGCCCCCCGGCGGAGAGGCTTGCCCGCGACGTCGTGGACGGCGGGGGGCCCGGTGGACCTGGCGGCGGCCGAAGCGAAGGCGGAAGAGAGCTAGAGGAGGGTGAGGAAGCGCAGGACGGGCTTCTCCATTGCTGCCGACAGGGATGAGCAAAGAGGACTGGAGGGGGTTGTGGCTTCTACACGTATATATGTATACCGGGGGCAGGTGTGGAAGTATCAGGGAGAGTTGTGGATAATGATAGTGGAATTACCCGAGTACAAAGGGAGTGGACCTTCTGTGTATCCGGGGTTTATTAACAATAATATTTTTCAGTTGGAGATGTCACAACTTTTATTTTTGACAAAAAATATATACATATGAAATTATTGCTTGCCTCTTCATGTCCTCTTAGCTGTAGTTTAGAGTTTGGACACGTGTACGTGGTTGTTTTAGTATTGTTAGTTTTAAATGTATTTTAGAAAATTTATTGATCAACTCGGATGATTTACGATTTATTGTGTCATTAAAAATTTTATTTTTTATTTTAAAGTTCAACTTTTTTATTTTGGTTCATAAATTTTATTTTAACATCTACATTTTACTCTGTTGATGTAATGAGTCGAATTAGGCTCCATTAGATGTCAAAATATAAATTTGAGTGTCAAAATAAAAGTTGAACTTCAAAATAAAAAAAATATATATCATAATGAATCGCACGAGATGGATATATAAATTTTCTGAAGTGTATTTAAAACTAATATTATGGCACTGAATTCAGTGCAATAAATCTTTCTTTTATGACAAAGTCCGCCACATGGAGTCATGATCGTGGCATACGTATGGTGAGATTTTTTTTTTTTTTTTTTTTGCATTTGTTTGTGGATGGCAATTAATTGACGCGGGAAACTTTCTGTTCCAGCAACTTTTAAAGAATAGTTTCCCATTGGGCGACTTTTCCACTTAATTTCTTGACAATTTTATTTACATAAAACATATGAGTAGTGCTCAAATAAAACTCCATGTATTATTCATACGCTAAATTTCTACTGTCGCATGTGAGATTTAAATCAAAAAAAGTTTGCCAAAGAAAGGGAGTGTGGTGCCAGTTAAATTATTTTGGGATTCTATTCCTCACTTGAGAGGCCCGGCTGGGCCGCAAATATCTTGGTTGGAATTGCCTTTTTCTTTTCCCTTTTGCGATCTTGTTAAGGTGATGTAGAGCAAACAGAGTCGTCGCAGTTGAATTCAACGACCTTTTCTTAATTGTTGTAATATAATACCTTTGTTGACTTTGACGGCAAATTGTTGACCTTCCAAATCACAATTGGATCTGGTCAACCAAATACATTTTATAATAGAGCATAATTCAGATTCACGGGCATCACGTCAAGGACGGCTAAAATATATTAAACGATACATCGTGAGAAGTACATATGGGTTTAGTAAAAAATAATAATAATAAGTGCTAATATTTTTTGACCCCCACATTATTATTATGATAGTGTGGACATCACATTCTATATGTCAACATAAAAAAAATACTAGTACAAAATATTACTCTAATAAAAAGAGCACATCCTAATGGACAGTGTAAGCGTGCTGTGACATTACTAAGCTCGAACTTATATTATATATATATATATATATTATATATATATATATTATATATATATATTATATATATATATATATATATATAGTTCAATATAGTGGCGGAGCCATCTTGAGTCCAATGAGGTCCTGTGATTCTATTGAATTGAAAAATTTATATTAGTGATGTAAGATTTCACCAGTAATACCTCCACTGGATCAAAAAAATACGTCTAAGAATATATTCACTGAACAAAAATTCTAGATCCGTCGCTGATTCAATAACTAAAGTTACCAGAAGAAATTCGCCACTGGCCACCTCCGAGATCAATTTATCCCCACCCACCTCGGGTGTGTCTGTTTCTACCAAAAGCGGACAGACTACTAAGGTCAAACTTAGTATGGTGCGGACTGTGAGCGAACCATCTTTTCAACGACCATCCTAATCTTCTACTGATCAAGATTCCAACATATGCCCTTTTCAATACCTACACCATGGAGCGTTAGTCTCATCATCTACTGATCTCTACCGACAAAATGGCAGACAGCGTCGGACATGTGGACAACGTTTTTGTTTTTGGTAGACAACTTAGAGCAGCAATAGCTAGCATTAAACCTAATGCTGCTAGGATTCGAATTTTTTTACAGCGCCTCACCTCACCCAGCAAATGTACATGGGTACGGCGCTGACCATGCAACAGGCTCGGCATTCCATTGGACTATATTGGAGACGGACGACGAAACAACTGTTCTTGAAAGGAAAATGATTTAATAACTTATTTTTTTACTCCACTTTTAACGTATTAATGAGGATGCATGACATACTCTATTTTAACAGGTTCGACATTCCATTGGACTATTGGAGAGGGACGAAAAACAATTGTTCTTAAAAAGAAAATAATTTAATAACTTATTTTTTACTCCACTTTTAACGTATTAATGAGGATGCATGACATACTCTATTTTAACAGGTTCGACATTCCATTGGACTATTGGAGAGGGACGAAAAACAATGTTCTTAAAAAGAAAATAATTTAATAACTTGTTTTTTACTCCACTTTTAAACGTATAAATGAAGATGCATCACAATACTCTATTTTATGAAGTGACCTTTTTATTTTCACTAGTCAATTACGATATGGTATCAATATAATAGATGAAGTTAAGTTTAATATAAGAAAGAGAGTTATTGCTGGGCCCCCAATCGCCCACCACCCCAGGCCCGGCCCATTGACACCAACATTCGAGTCTGTCATTACTCCATCATACAAACGTAATTGGAGAAAAGTAAAGTATGTTTCGAAAACCACTTCCAAAATAATTACAAAATCTAAGAGCAATGTTTTTTTACATTACCTAAACCGTACACATACCACTAGGATAAGGGCGACGCAACCAGGCAAGCACCCTGCCAGCAATAAATACTGCACGAATTATAAAAATTCCCAAAAATATGCTACCAAACTGCAGTACCCCGCCCAACCATCTACTCTTGTCGCCTAAATTAAGCCTCGGGGCAGCAGATCGCCACTTCTTGCCTCGACAACATTGGTTACCATGCAACAGCAACTATCTGCTACTAATCTATGGAAGTTCGAGCTGGTACGAGTAAACGCTCCAACAAGGATATTGCATGCTTCAATCTTCATCATCTTCTGCTTGGTTGTTAACATGATTAATCTTCTGCGCACGATATAACTCGGCAACCTGAATGGTAAAAGATTTGATAGTCTCATTCGTGAATCTTAAAACCGCGCAACAAAATGTTAGCATGCCACATGCTTCTTTCCAAAAAGATGTGTGTACCTGTTCGGATGTGGTGGCTTGATCTGGGTTTTTGTCCTCACGGATCCTTAACAAGCGTGGAAATCGGAGAGAGATACCCTTGAAGGATCATACATAAATTAACAGAACTTTAGAATGTTTTGTCGATCAAAGAAAAGGTGGATCAATCGACAAGAGTTTGGTTCGTAATTGTAAGGAGAACTATGATTCAATGTAAGATAAAACCTTGTTAGGATCCACTATGCCTCTAGCAGCACGATGAACAGGGCTGATACTTAAGTCTGCCGCTTTTACCTCCCAAACCTGTCATGACAAAGATAACCCTTCAGTATCATCTCAATGCCCAGCACAACTGAGGATCTGAGTCTGTATGTGACACATTGTAACAGATCTATCCCCGTCTTTCTGAAGGTGGCAAAAGCCGCATTTCATTGGTGTAGAAACAAGGTTATGGAGAAATACAGGAAGCACCCCCCCCCCAAAAGAGTAAGAACCCTGCAATTATCAAGTTCATGGTCACAAAGAAGACTAACAGAAACTCAAAGAAGTGATCATAGAACTAAGAGGCCCTCCCCTTTATGAGGTGATGAAGCCTCTTCATTGCGCAAGCATCAGAAACACTGCAATCTAGTCTGACTGGTTGAACCATGATCGTGCCAACCAATCCTCAGCATATCAAAAGCAAAATGCAGGTTCTGCCTGAAATTCTGTTGTTTCTTTCAACCCATATTGTCCAGAAAATTGCATGAGGAATGATGAAGCAGAAATTCTTATTATTTCTCCTGGACACTCCCGTCTTCAGGAAAGGTAATTTACCCGTTTGGGCTGCAACAATAAAATGCAAAGAGCCTTAGTGAGGAATACTCCACAGGACGTCGATGATGCCGCACCCAACTAGAATGTGGTCACTGGACTCAACAAAGAGAGCACAAAATGGGCATGGGCATGATATCATGACCCTTCGATATCTGGAATAAACCTTATTCTATCAGCCATTGGAATCTTTCCGAAGATTGCCATCCAAGATAAAATATTCACTATATTTGGAACCTTCGCCTTCCAAATTAGATTTTTCCATACAACTTTGCGTCCTCCATCCTGAAGAAATCTCAGACATGCTGACAGAGAAGAAACCATCTTCTCTGATGTCCACATCCAAGAGTCTAGTTTGTTTGTGATGTCTAAATTGATAGTATCAAAGCTAGCAGATAGGTGATCGAACTCAGCAATAAGGTTGGATAGAAGCCTAGGTTATTATGTTAGTCTCTTATTTCATTATCTAAAATATTGTCATACCCTGCACATAATCCACTTTGAGAATGCATTAATTAGAGTAACCAGATGACCATTATAGAGTTCATCCAAGAAGAAACAAAATGTTTTACTTATAGTAATAAATTTTATTTACTGAAGGTATACCTGGGGGTTCCTTTTGTGAATGTGATTTAAAGTTGCATAGAATAGAGCTTAGATAGTTAATCTTTCCAATTTCTTTTACAGATGTGCAGACATGTTTCTCTACCAAAGCAGGGAATAGAACTTGACAATTGCACAATTCCAGATGCAAGGAGAGATTTTTCTAGGCTCTGCTTGGAACAAATTGATCCACAGAAATAAACTGGCCCAACCTGGCCAGGCCCATGAAATATCCAGGGCCAGGCTTTTGGATTAACTCAGCCTGGCCCACAGGTTCCGAGAAGGGCTCTTAAAGCTCCTAACCTAAACTAACCCAAGCCACACACCCACTCCAACCACTGCCATCACCCATTCTTCCTGACATAATCCCCAGCACATCACACCCATCCCTCTCCAAATACTGCAAAAAAACCAGCCTTGTCACCCCCTGCTCCATCCATTTGATTGAAACCACAGTATGCCAATTTCCTTCAGTTCATCTTGCAGCACGTCAGCACCAGATATCAAGATTCATCACATAGAATGGTAATGGCTACAGAAAATTGATCAGCATATCATCCTGGACTGGCCATGGTGGCAGCCAGCAGGCATTGGGGGGTGATGGAAACTATCCCTCTCTTGGCTTCTGTAGGGAACTGACGAGGGCTGGCCAGATGTTTCCAAGGCCTCCCCAAGGCTGGTCGAAGGCCTGGCAAATAGGTCCTTGTCCAGGCCCTGAGCAGGGCTTGCACTTCCCAAAAAATAGCTGAGCGTAGCCAAGGAACACTCTCATCATCATCATCAGAGCCTTATCCCATTATTTGGGGTCAGCTACATGAATCATTTTCCGCCAAAGATTTATATCAAGTGTTATATTCGTGTTTAAACTCAAGAAGTCTAAGTCCTTCCTAATAATATCGCATCATCTCATTTTAGGCCTCCCCCTAGCTCTTTTACTGACATCCACTAAGATTTAGTCACATCTTTTAACCGGTGGTGAGTTAGGGCGACGGTACACATGTCCAAACCACCTGAGACTATTTTCTCCCATTTTTCTATCAATTGTATCCCCAAGTCCTCACGAAAGCGCTAATTACTAATCTTATCATTTTTAGTCTTACCACACATCCATCTCAACATCATCATCTCTACTACACACATTTTGTTAGTGTGTTCCTTTCGCACTGGCCAGCACTCAGTACCATATAATAAAGCAGGCCTCACAACTGTTCTATAAAACTTACCTTTAAATTTCACTAGTACACAACGATCGCAAAAAACTTCTGATGCACTTCTCCATTTTAACTAATCTGCCTTAATCTTGTGTGCTACATCGTCGTAGATCTCCCCCTTGTATCGAAAGCTACTATTCTTAGGAATGTCTTGTCCAACAATTTGAACAATATCTTCTTGTAACACCTTCTCATTACTATAATTACAATGCATAAACTCTAATTTACTCCTACTAATTTAAAAACCTTTAGACTCCGAGACATGCCTCCAACTTTCTAGGTTAACATTTAAACCATCAATACTCATCAATTAAGACAATATCATCTGCAAAGAACATACAACAAGGATATCATCATGCAATTGCTTTGTTACTAAAACCAGATATTTTCCAAATTCTTCTAACAAAAAATATGCTTCTACCAACAAAGAGGCTTGGAAAAAAATTTAAAAAGAAATAAAAGGCATTTAACATGTAGTAACAAGGATTGAATAATATAACTGAAGAATAGCCAAGAAAGCTAAATACCCACGAGTGATAAACAAGAAGAAAACAACATCTTATTGCTAAGTTACTAAATTCTGTAAGGGTGTATCAATTGAAATTCACAAAATGGCAGAAGTAGAATATTGATGTTTCCAATATCAAGGGATAAAAGCACAACTTTGATATAGGGTGAACAAAATAGTATGATTACCTCAACTGGTTCAAACCATACATCTGGATTTAATGTGTCACCAAATCGATAATAAGGCTGCAATAGCAATGAACTCCAGATTATTAAGGTACTATAGAAAAGAGGAACATACATATAAATGATTTATAGGTTATGTGATGAAAAATTCATCTATACCTTTGGTTTTGAAATCACTTTATTTCGAAGAGAAGCAGAACGATCTTCAAGGTCTTTTTCAGAGAACCCAGTACCTATAAAATCCATTAAGACCAAATTAAATTACGATTTAAAAAGCTTATTTCTAGTTTTGAAGACATAAAAAGATTCACTTACCGATGTTACATATGCTTTGATATTCTTCATTTTGTTCATCATAACAAGCAAGAAGAAAGGAACCATACACTCCTAAAAGGAATATAGAATAAGGAAGATATTAGATCTTTCATGTTCAGGAGAATACTAAAGTACCTGGCATAGTTAGCCAGCACATGCACATCACATGTTTTATAAACTGCCAAATAATCACAATCGACAAGATATTGTATCTTAGGCTCCATAAACAAAAGGAAGACATAGATAAGATTAGGATTTCCCAGAGACAATGTTGCAGGCTAGCCAGCCTTGTGAAACAAGAGCTGCAATAGGAAATCCTTAAAGATTCCATATGCAAAAGAGCAGAAGTAGAAAAACAGAACAAATGGTCCAACTAGGCAAAGCATAGAGACCTGTACGTTTCCCACGGCCATGGAATGCAGCAATAGGTACCAAATCTAATGAGTCTCCAATGCTGCAGTATACAATCATCAGAAAAAAAAAAAAAAAAAAACAGATACATTTTATGTATGTGATGGGTAAAATTTATAGAAATGAGACTGAAAATGGCCAATGGTCCAGCAACTAGACTGTGAAAATGGCAAATGGTCCAGAATGGGATATTTAGAAATTCAAGCATCCTCCACCTGTCCATGTAATCCTTCTTCAATTTTAACCAGTTGTTTGACCGCTTTGAAGGCTCATAGGTAGCGTCTCTATTCAACGTCTTGATAATCAATCCTTCAGAACTTCAAAGATGCAGTAAAATTTAGGTGAGTAGAAGAAATTAGTTCCAAATCAATCACAAATATTAATATAACTAAAGTCAATTAGAAAACCTGTAAATTTTACAAGTTTAATACACAAAGAAGTGAGCTGGAGATTCAAAACCATTTATTCCCATTATACAACTATGAAAGGAGCAGGACACAGCTACTGAATATAAAGGTGCCTCTCTCCGTAGGAACAATCTCATGAGAATAGCAAAATATAGCACTAGGCAACATCTGATTGTGCCAGAAAACAGTGTTTTTGAAAACAATGAAAAGCCATCCCAGTCAGCTCGTTATTACTTATATCATGTACCCTTGTTTAAGTTTGAAAAACCTCTGTGCCACTTTGATAAATCAATAAAATTTTTTGACACCCCTTATTTGCTGGAATAAGTCAAATTCACTTTAAAAATCAGTCAGGACATCCTGGGTGTAACCAGAATGAGGGTTTCATAATGGACTCTAGTGTTTGTGTTTCCCTAGAATATGTTATTTTACCTAGAAACAGGGATTACTCTACATTGGTTAGGTTACCTAACCCACCTTATCCTACCCATTTATCAAAAAAGGCCCTAAATTAATTTGGATTCAAGCATAATTTTGATTTCATACATTTACTTTGTAGAATACACATATAGACAGTTCAGATGTACAGTTTCTATAAAATAATCCAATTTGAAGCTATGGTCTAATTATCCTCCTTTCTGTCTACAAAATTATACAGCTCAAGCAACAACGGAGAACACAGAACCTAAGTTCACAATTTTGCTGCACATTATGACACACCTATCCAGAAAATAGCTCATCAAGGAGATGGTACTGGGAAGTTCAAGGACATTCCAGGTGATGACAGTATGCTTCTTGCAGATGGTGAAATGGCTAGCATGGGGGCCTCCACTATTGAAGTTTCTCATACTATATACATGAAATTTTGGCGCTCACATGTACCATGTTGCTAGGTGTACTCAGACAATAACAGTAAGGTTGTGAAAACTAAGCTCTAACTGATGCGGAACAGAGAGGGAAGGAGGGGGATAAAAGGTGGGGGTGTAGGCTTTGCGCCCTCCCCTTCACAGGGACCACCTTGGGGTGGAGAGCTTCTTCTCAAAGCCCTCTTTTCTCCATCGCAGAGAACAAGCACAATTCTTCTTTCATTCAATTCAATCAATATTTCCCAAAGTAGAGCAATACATGTGTATGTGTTTGAGAAATGCTATTCACCCGGGCGCCCGGGTGGAGCCGCACCCATTGGGCAACGACCTGCTGCCTGGCCCCACGCCCAGGCAGCCACCCAATGGCGCAGCGCCACCCGGGGTGCCCGGGTAAATCATTCACCCGGGTGCCTGGGTGCTTAGCATTGCTCCATGTGTTTATATAGGCTTGGGCTATTCCCAATCCTAATAGACTTCAAATTAAAGATAAACTTCTATCTCTAATAAGACTTAACAAATTAGAGACCTAAAGAAAGGAACATACAATAATGATAAGAATCCTACCTAAATAAGACATAATAAAAAGCTAATTGGACTCTAATATGACTCTTTTAGATGACTTTACCCTTAGAATTAAAAATAGTGCAAAAATTGCACCAAAATTACAGAAAAATAAAAAGACTCAAAATGGGCTCCAAATGGGCCAAACCAATTATGCAGCTCCTTGTTCCCCATCACTAACTCACTCGTCGCCTGATGGATCATGGGGAAAAGGTATCAGGAAGAGAATTATGCAATGACACCTACCCCTTTGGAAAAGGGTTAACATAGAGTTAACCAGGGTTAACCCTGAGTTAGGCCAAAAAGTGATTTGAAAAGCCATAAATTTTAACCCGGGTCAAAATGAATTAGATTGGATCTAAACTGGGTTAACCGGGTTACCCTAACAAACCTCTAGAGAAGGAGTAGAGTTAACCCATTTTAACTCTTTTTTATTACCCTTTTGCCCCCACTTTTCATACCCTATTTACACCTTTTCGTCCTCCTTCACTGTACCGCCCACCCACCTTTTCTTCCTCCTTACACCTTTATATGATGATAGCACAAGATATAAAAAAATAATAATGTTGAATATTATATATGATAATCTCAATATATTGCTACAATTTATTTATAATGTATTTTATATAATCTTAATATACATCTAGATAGCATAAGGAAGATAGTAGCACATAGTACAATAAAAAAGTAATAAAAAAAGTAATAGAGGGTATAGGATAAGGGTATTGTATTATATATGATAATCTCAATATATTGCTACAATTTATTTATAATGTATTTTATATAATCTTAATATGCATCTAGATAGCATAAGAAAAATAGGAGCACATAGTAGAATAAAAAAGTAATAACATAAAGTAATAGAGGGTATAGGATAAGGGTATTAATTATATTATATATGATAATCTCAATATATTACTACAATTTATTTATAATGTATTTTATATGATCTTAATATGCATCTAGATAGCATAAAGAATATAGTAGCACATAGTACAATAAAAAAGTAATAAAAAAAGTAATAGAGGGTATAGGATAAGGGTATTTTAGGAAAAACAATACAAAAGTAGATGAGTTAGTCACTTTGGCCTTTCAAACCACTAAGACAAAAAATAGGTTAACCTACTTTAACCCATAGGATTAACTCTTGCATTACCAAAACAAACTGTACTTTAACCCAGTCTAAAGTTATGCTTGGGGTTGAGTTGGGTTAACCCTAACCCTTTTCCAAACAGGCCCCTAGTGTTCTCAGCAGAATCGGAATGAAAAGCTTCTTTGGTGAGTAGGGAACAAAATATGAGTGACAAAATGATTGTAGATCCTCATAAGCTACAAAATGCATGATCTGAGCAAAGGTATATAATTAGGTTTTAAAAGATATTTTAAGATAATGTGATCTTAGATGGAGGAATACAGAACTTGGCTAGATTCTGGGCTACAGGTCTTGGCAGCACTTCAGCTCATGGTACTCAGAACTGGTGGAACAGGAAAGGAAATGGCTGAACCAGACAAGAAACCGACTGGAACCAGGACAGGGATTGGAACCAGCCCTGCCTGTCCAGAGACCAGTTCCAATTATGCAAACCTTTCTCCACCGATAATGACAACAGTTCCTTGGAGAATAGGAAGCAAACAGTCGGGCTATGTTGGGTGAGAGGATACCCTCTCATGAATCTTTTGAAGTTGAATAGTAAATTGTATTTCCTGTGCTGAAGATATACATGTACCCAATATTTATGGTTGGTATAGGTATGTCCTTTCCAGTAATTAATCTATTGTATGTTACACCTTTAAATAAAATGTATACATAAAAGAACATGTGAAGGACCAACAAAAAACTCTTTTTGATGAGTTGCTCTTAGCTTTATTTGTCAAACTGTTACCTGGAATTGACAGCACTTTCAAGGAATTTCTGAATTTCCTCAATATCAGTTGATGTTAATGCTGTAGCAAATTGAAAAATTCCCGGCATTTCTTCAAAAGAGTCATAAAGGTACTACAACAGGTTGCATGACAAGTCAATATCCAACCTTATGAACAAATGCTCAAAAGCTGTGGCATAAAAAGAATGCAGAACAAGATATAAAGCTCATGAAACATATAATATTTGTTAACAGAAAATCACCATGCACATTAAGATTCACATGCAGATTACAATTTCACCCTGATAGGTGCTCTACCTTAATCACAAATTAGAGACAATGATAGAAGATGCCTTTCTCATCATCGTTAATTAGTGAAGTACAAATATGCAAGACAGGACAACGTGGGAAGAGCTAACAAGAGAAAAATAGTTGATTTTTTTTTAAATCCATGAGTCAAAACGAAAGAAATCTGTCAAAAGCCCACAGGCCATGATAGATTTTTTCCCCTTTTTTGACATAGGCAAACATTCAAAATGAGGGAAGAAGCAAAATTATGGAACAAAATTTTAAATCTGGTCGTCATCTGAGATTGGAGGGGGAAAAGTTGGGAACAAAAACCTTGTACCTTATTCTGTAAGGGGGTACAGTCATTCAAAAAGCTGAAAGAGCTATGTGAAAATCCCCAATAAACTTCCACCCAGAATAACAAAGAAAGCAATTCCAGTCATACTGCATCGTGGTGGATGGTACAATAGCACCGAAGTACAAGATTGGATTAGAGAACGATGGCTCTATATGCAAGTGTTTTAGTCAATGTTGACACCAAAAAAAGGGGATGTAAAAATAACCCAAAAAACAGCCCCCACCTCTCTCTCTCTCAACCCCCCATGCATAGGCAGAGAAGTTCCCCCCTATCCGCTGGTGGGGAGGTTCCCCGCCCATGCCGGCGGGGAAGTTCCCTCCACGGGAGCAGGGAGGTTCCCCGCCCAGGCCAACGAGGAGGTTCCCCACCCCACGCACTGGCGGGGAGGTTCCCTCCGGCTGGCGGGGAGGTTTTCCCCCTCCTGCGCACAGGGGAAGTTCCCCTAGCGAGGAACATGTGCCCAGCGGGGAACATGTCTTCTGAGAAACTTTCCCTTCCAGAGAACCTTCCCATGGAGACTCCTCAACCCTTATAAGAGGAGGAGTAGAGGTGAAGAGAAGAGAGGGGGGAGAACAATGGCCTTCTATGCATTCACCTTGGTCCCCCTTGGGGCCATCCCTTGTGTTTGTGGTGTTCTAAAAAAGAGAGAGAGGAAGGTGTGTTTGTGCTTGTTGGAATTATAAGGGTGGGTTTTAAAATCTCTCAATTGTTTGTAAATATACTTCCAGCAAATATGTGTATGTATCTTTGTGGGAGAAATGCAATAAGCACAAGTTTGTGTATGTGAAATTACGCTAAAGTCCCTGACGGCATAAGTTTGGGTATGTGCATGTTCGATTACACATATGTCCTGTTCAAGGGAAAATCGTAAAGAAGCCCTTGTTTGAAGGGAGATCACAAGAATATCCTCAAAAAGGACAAATTGCAGAAATACCCTCCAAAGGGTAGAAATTGCAGGGAATCCCCTGAAGGGACAGAAAATTACAAAAAAAGTCCCTGAAGAGACAGAAGTTGCAGAAACACCCTCCAAAGGATGAAAACTGTAGAAAAGTCCCTTCAAAGGGAAGAAACCACACAAGGCTCATGTCTTTTGTCCAACTTGGTGGAGCGAGGCCCATGTCACTTCTTTGGAGTGGCGTGCGCTCTCCTGAGTTCGACTTAAGACTAAGCGTACCAAGAATCCTCAGAGATGCCAAAAAATAGCACAAATGTCAATGACTGCTAACAAATGGCAGAGGAGTCCAAGAAGACTGAGAAATGGAAGAAACACCCAAAAAGGGTAGAAAACTGCAGAAACACCCAAAAATGGTAGAAAATTGCAAAAATACCCAAAAAGGGCAGAAAACTACAGAAAGGGTGGAAAATTGCAAACATGCCTAGCAAGACCACTTAAAAGCCCCATCACAATAAAAAAAATGATGATGGTAACAATGAAACAAATATAATAGGCCAACGGTGATCATCTTGGCAATCCAATAGTCCGTTTGTGACGAAGCTCAGATCCAACGGTCCGATCGTGATGATTCTCAAATCCAACGATCTGATTGTGTGAAGTTCAAGTACAACTGTCCAATTGTGACTGAACGTAATTCTGAAGGCCCGATTATATAATTGGGACCACTTGTACAGGTCTTGCAAGACCAATTGTTATTCAAATTACATGTGTACAAGCAATAAAGTCTTCAATTTCCTTTGCAAGAGTGTGATAAACGGTGACCATCAAGGTCATCGTTGTCACAACGAATAGAGACGAGGCATTTTTCGACAGAGAATCAAAGGTGTTCGAGGTCATCTCGATGTAAATTAACATCGATTTCAGTTGGTGGGGAAAAATCCAGTACACGAAACCCAATTCGCCTGATAAAATAAATGCGCGGAACAAATACACCAAAAGATAGGCGCAATCGTCCGATGAACAAATATGCAAATTCCCACATTAAGTGAACTTGTAAATTTGTCTGTTAAACAGACTGGCACGTCTGCACAAAATGAAGCATCATGCACCCCAAATATCTTTTCCCTCTTTCCAAGGGAGGGGAGAAATTCTGCGTCCACAGTCAACAAAATCACATGGGTAAAATAAAAGTGGCTTATGAAAAGCCCCTCAATCACAGAGAGTGCAGCATGTTCTCTCATCCTGACTATATACCGGGAGGACAAGTGTTCCAGCACTAGGAGGGCCAGGTTTAAAAGGAGGATTTGCGAGGATAAATTTAATAGGCTGTAATAGTTAGGTATACACTTCAATAAGGCTGCCAATGGATATCCGTTTCCCACTCTTCCGATCCGTTTCCACAATTTTTTACAAGATGTGGAACTCCAAAAAAGACCTGATAGCTTAGCGGAAACATAAATGAATTTCTGAATTCTTAATGGACGGAAACAGAAATACCCATTTCTGAATTCGCTTTTCCATTTCCCTTTTCAATATAATATACATAATTTTAAATTCTTCAAAATGCTGGAGCTTTTTGAAAAAGGGAAGAAGAGATGAGAGAGGCGGGTGAAACCCTATTTTTCAAACTCGCTCTCACCATCACAACCACACCAAAACCCACCCGACACAAGCCTCCCACCATTGCCCATCCTCCCACCACCGCATAGCCAACCCCCCGTTGTTACCCCATCCCAGCAGCCCTGCACGCCCAGCCCCATGCCATCACCACGCAGCCACGCTCTCGCCACCCAACCATGCACATCCCTAATCGCACCACCACTCAGCCACACTCACACCACCAGCTGCACACAGCCCCCTTGCGCCGCCGCTCAGCACACTCCCATCATGCACAGCCTCACCCCAGTAGCCTAGGCTCATTACCAGGCCGCACAGCCCGACCGCCCCCAATGACCAGTCTGCCCCTGCTGGCAATCCCACACAATCTAGCAGCATGCAGCAAATTTTGATAGATTATGACTATAATTTGTGGATTGATAAATGTATACTTGTGGATCTAATCATCTATGCAATTTGTGGGTCTATGTGGTTTGTTATGGCTATCAGAATATTGTTGCAATGTGGACTAATAGATTTATGTTTGGAATTGTGTGATTTGAGTTTATCGATTAAGTTATCTATACAATTTAGGGATTTATGAGTTTGTTCTAACTATGAAAATGTTGATACAATATGGGAGTTTCCGTTTTTCCATTTTTTTTTTCGTTACCGTTATCCGATTACAAAGCAAAAGTGGATGTGGAAGCAGAAACCTTTTCCTTTTTGTTTCCAATTCCAATATTTTATAGGATGCAAAAGCGGAAACACTCATTTCCATTTCGGTCTCCGTTCCGTTGGCAGCCCTAATCTTCAACCAAAAAAATGCTCTCTCATCCTGACGTGGTATTTTGCTTTTTCTTGCTTTGAAAGGAAGAAATGCTGCCTAAAAAGAGTGGCTGCAATACAGTCCACTGCAGAGCATCCAAGAGCAGCAGTGAACTATTATAACTATCTTATATGTATATCCGTGTATATATATTTGCATAGCACATGACCTTATCCTACAAAGTTTCCATTTCTTGTAGATTACTCAACTAAGAAACATCTAAAATTAATCGTTCAATACCTGTCTGCGAACATTAAGTTGCTCTTGGAGAAGAGGCTGGCCATTGAGAAACAGAATATCAAAAGCAAAGGTGCAAACTTCAACTTTTATGTCACTTATGGTTACATCCTTGCGAGCACGGGTGCTTAGTATCTGCAGGCATACACTACCATCTGTTATTTCTCCCTCACATCTATCACTTATGGTCAGTAGACATCTATAACGGAGAAAGTAAAACCATAATATCTCTGGAACAGAGAAATGTGAAGTCTTCACCAGTTAAAAGCAAAAAGAAGCCAACTAAACATAGTTCTCCGCTAACCTGGAAAGGAAGAATTTTCTGCTTCTCTCGGTCATAAGCTACAACTTCACAATCAAGTACAAATGATTTCACTGATGACTTCTTACATCTGCACTCTGACAAGACAGTGATCACAATACCATTCGGCAAAAGAAATAAAGCAGGAATTCATGCATTGAGACAACAAACTACTATCCCGTCCGGGTTAACTGCAACAGGAACTGTAGCACTCAAATTTCAAAAAATAATAAGAGCTTCTTCATCACATTCACCTCCAGCTTTTAAGATACTGAAAATCCTTTTAATACCAGATAATAAGATAATATACACAAAATGTAAGTTGCCAAGATGCACAAAAGGGACATTTAGAAATCCAGAATGCCAAACACAACAGAAACCAAAAACAAAATATCTTCTGAATAAATAAATTGGTGCATTCCAATGGGACAGATGCAGAACCAAAGAAGAGAAGAATATATGTATCCCAATTGTAGAAAACATGAAAATAATATTTATTAAAAAAACGATTTTGGCACATAATCTTGCAGCAAGAGTAGCAAACAAGAGAGAAGAATGGAGTTGTAATTAAGACTGCTTGACAATGTCAAGCATTAACAGCTCTTCTTTTTGAAAAAATATATTTTAAGCAGAGAGAGATCCTAAAACTGACATTTGAGTGTTCCTCGGTTCTGTAGTGAGACACAATCTCTGGAGTGATTGGAATCTCTACCAAACTAACTAAACAGCGGCTATTGTGTGGTTCAAAAGCAGGATATATTCAGGAGATATTTGAAATAGAAAAGGTGTCCAGAAACTGTGATCTTTTAGTTCCATATCATGAGTGGAAGCCATCATCCCACTAGCTATGAAGTAGCTGCCACACTTTTACAATTCACGCTAAGGTATGATAACATGAGAACACAATAACATTGAGAGAAACGACCCAAAAAAGGCATTGACAAAAAGAGGTACTACCTTGATATAGAACCGACAACATCAGGATATTTTCCAGTATTTCTTTCAGCATTTCTACTGTAAATTTCAACTGAACCATCCTCCATATAATGTATCTGCATTTAGAAAAAGAAGTTAAAACCCATAAGGCACAGGAAAAGAGCACAGTTGCTTTTACTGATCAAGAAGATGTATTTACCTGAGCACGCTCACCATCATATTTATACTCACAAGTGAATTCCAAGCCTTGAAATTTATCCAGTATCTCAGAAACACCCTTGGTGGGTTTAGCTAACATAGGTTTAACTGGCACTCCTAACGAGAACTTACATGTCTCTTGTAGTCTCCAAACACCAACATGAAGAAGGTTGGGCACAATTTTATCATAATCAGGAAGAACAGAGTAAACTTGTTTAACGATTTTGGCAGCCTGTGGAGAAAGCCATAGATCAGCCGGTGATTGAAAATAGCAAGTTCAAGATAGCTATTCTCAAGGTCAAATTCAAGTTAGAAACTAAACACCCAGTAAAATGCAAAATGGCAAATGTACACTGTAATATCATGATTCATATGTATTCCCAAAAGTTTGCAATTTCAGGTTAGTTTGATTGCCCTTGTTCTATTTTTTTTTTTTTTCAAAACACCAAGGTTAAACTCACCTACCCTACATCTACACCAAATCATCAGTAGTTCAAGCCATAAGCAGACCAAACCTCTCAACGGCAGTCCCACCTCACCCCCCACCTGAGTGCCCAGCAAAGTCTGTGAGGTCAGAACATACATGAACACTCCACATGTCAACGACCTCATGAAAAACATCAATGCCTTTAAACAAATTGGAAATTTTGTTCATTCTGCTTGGTTTCGGGTTGGGTCACAATGCCACCATAATATTTATGTTCAATCACGTCCACCCACAAATCTCCATCCTCCTTAGATTTCATAACCATTTGCTTAGTAATGCTAGGTTAAAGCAAAGATTTTTGAACTAGATTGGGTACCTCGATCATGTATGCAAATCCCGAGTTGATCCAGATCGGATCAGCCACTCTAAGGGACATAAGGCAAACCAATTGTACAAAATAGAAAACATTTTCAGAAATAAAAAGTGGCAATGTATATATTTATAAACAAAAAATTGTTTACACAAAATAAACTTAGGTGATGGCACTTACAAGTTTAGATACCTATTTATTAAACCCCAATTGACCAAGATAGGTAAAGAATTGGTCAATCCACATCCAATTTGGTCAATTTTTGGCCAATTCAGGTCCATGTTTCATTTTTTGTCCTATTTCCACATTCAAATCAGGTTACGGTTTGCTGAAAGTTTATCAAGTTGATTTTATTTATTCCAGATGTTTTTTGAATGAATAAATGATGGACGATTCTATTAAAAAGGCGGCATTAAAGGTATAAAACATTGGCCGCATAATATGCAATGTTTGTCAAATGCACCCCAAAATCCCAATGGATGGCCGTCTACAAAGACACAATGATTATTTATTTTAGTTGGCGTAAAGTCACATAACGACATGAGTTTAAATCAATATCCAATAAAATGTCAATAAGACCGCTTGGATTTGACTAAGGTTAACACAACGACAACTCGGGTTTGATTAAGGCCAACACAACAGCAAGACTCCAAGAGGATTCAAACCCACCAAAATCCAAAAAGGAGCCAAACGAGCCAAGCTCCACATATAGACAAGACAAAAGAGTGGTTTAGTCCACCTTTGTATAGCACTCTCCCGGTTGGCCATGTTGACCGGGATAGGCATCTCCCTGGCCATGTTGACCGGGAGACCCTCAATCTTTGGACACGTTGACCGGGAGACCTCTCCCTAGTCATGTTGACCGAGAGACCCTCATTCTTTGGCCACTTTGACCAGGAGACCTCTCCCTGGTCATGTTGACCAAGAGAGATATCCCCCTGGTCATGTTGACCCGCAAACCTTCGGTCTTTGGTCACGTTGACTGGGAGAGGTATCTCCCTTGTCATGTTGACCGGGTGACTTCTCCTTGTTCATGTTGATCAGGAGGAGAGGTATCTCCCTGATCGCTGCTGACTGGGAGACTTGGCTTCTCAACCCACTAGGGACCCTTGGAATTCCCTTCCCACTTCTATAAAAAGTGAAAACTACCCGAGAAGAACGGATTTCTTCTGAGTAATTGAGTGTTGGGCCTTGGAGAAAGGCAGCCACGCAAGGAAGAAGAAGTTTTTGTTTGTTGTTTTAAAAAGAGAGAGTCGCAGGTTGGACTCCTGCTGGCCTCTGTTTTTTTATGTAAAGTCCCTCAAGGACATATATTTGTAAAGTTATCCGATGTTTTGTTAAATTAAAACCCAAGAAGGGTGCGTGCCCTCACATTGGAGATATGATGTTTTGATCATCAAAGCTACTGTGCAAATTTCAGAAGTTGCCAAAGTTCATGGAAGAACTCAGTTATAGCAGAAGTTGCAGAAAAGTCCTTGAAAGGTGATAAATTACAGAAAACCCCCATGAAAGGTGACAAATTACAGAAATACCTTCTGCTGTCCATGAAGTTGCAATTATACCCCTTGCTGTGCAGAAATTGCAGAATCATCCCCAGTTTGTGGGAAATTGCAGAAAGACCCCTTGAAATATCAGAAATTGCAAAAATAACTCATTTGTGGGAAAAATGTGCAAAAGCCTCTTGTTCAACTTAGAAATTACTAAAGTATCCCCAACCTATTCAGAAAGTACCAGTCCCCTGAACTCTTCAAAAGTAACCAAAATATCTCCGGAGTTCCAAAAATTGCATGAAAGCCCTTGTTCAGTCCAAGAATTGCACAAAGCCCCTGGCACGTTCCAAAATTATCAAAACACCCTTATTCAGAATTGTAGAATTCGGTGGAGTGGGACTACGTCATTTCCCTAAAACAACATACGCTATCCTGAGTTCAACTTAAGGCTAGAAGCCAACTAGAACTATCATACCCTAAAATACCCGAGAAAGTCAAGAAATGATAGAAATGTTCAGAAATGTCGAGAAATGACAGATCTACCTTAGAATGTCAAGAGATGATGGAAAGACTCAAGAAAGTCAAGAAATGAAAGAAATGTCCAAGAATGTTGAGAAATGACAAAAATGTTCCAGAATGGGTAAGAAATTACATAAATACCCAGAAAGGGTAGAAAATTTCAGAAATAGCCAAAAAAAGAAATTGCCAGAAAAGATAGAAAATTGCAGAAACACCCAAAGAGGGTAAGAAATTGTAGACATACACAAAAAGGGTATACAATTGCATAAATGCCTAGAAAGGGTATGAAATTGCAGAAATATCTAGAAAGGCTACAAAAGTGCAGAAATATCCAGAAAGGGTATAAAATTACAGAAATACCCAAAAAGGGTAAGAAATTGCAAAAAATCCCAAAAAGGGTTACAAAAATACCACCAATGAGTCAGAAGTTTCAACAAAACCCAGAAAAGGTCAAGAGATAAAAATATAACCCAGCCTTGCAAGGAAATTCCCTCTGTGGGCATCAAGTCAATCCCAAGGGTTCAATCACAATTAAAAGAGTGATCATGAGTATGAAGCAAAGCCAATGGACTGGCAGTGATCATCTTGGCGATCCAACGAACCAATCATGATAAAGCAAATTCAACCATCCAATCAGGGAGCAGAGACAAATTCAATGGCCTGATTGCAATAAGAGCAAATTCAATAGATCCAAATGCTGACTAAGATCTAATTGCCTTCTGAAAAGGGCGATCATCAAAATCATTAATGTCACATTGGATAGAGACAAAAGGCATTCTTTACCCATAATGGGAAAACATCAACATCATTAATGTCACAATGGATAGAGCCAAAAGGCATTCTTTGGCAGTCAATCAAAGGTGCTCGGACTCGCTCCGATGTAAATTAACATCGACTCTAGACCTCTGGTCGATGGGGAAAGGTCAAGTATACGAACCCTAAATTGTTTGATAAATCAAATACCCGGAATTAATGATATGCCAAAAAGAAATATATGAATATATATCCAATGAAATGGATATAAAAAAGAAAGAAATTCCGCGTGTGAAACAAGGTTCAAAATTGTCAGCCATTGCTGATCCCCAATCAAGATCGGGCAAGTTTAATCCAGATCGGCTGGTCCTAAATTCCACGGATCAAAATTCCTAGATTTCAGATGCCAAGGGCCCTATTTTATTTATTGCATGTTTTTCCCTATGCCATGTCATGTTTGAGGTTCCCATTCTCATGAAGATTCAGAGGAGCAACTCTCAACAACAAGTGTGACCCCCTCTGATCTATCAAGAAAATGCCTGCACAAATCTAAGCAACACACATGACCAACTCGGGCAATTCAGACCAAGTGAATATAAGGTCCTTGAAGTTAATTGCATGTGTTAATTATGCATAGATCCATATGAATATGCTCAACATCTTTTAGCCCCCATCAACAATGGATACAAGAACAAAGTCAAAACATACAAGGTGTTGGTCATAGGTGAGACCCATTTTCGACATGTTCCCCATATCCTGATTAGCAGGATTTTGTTTTCGATAAGGTGTTGGTCGGAGGTGAGACCCATTTTCGAACCAATGGTAACTCTGCATTCTTAAGCTTTAATTGATAAAATTTATGCATACATTTGTGATTTTTTACATGCAAAGTCATATGAAATGATAGAAATGTTAGTTTCTCTCTCAATAATTAATAATTGCATTTTTATAATCAAAATCTCATCATTTAGTGTGAAACCAACATGTGCGCAAATTCTAATTTTTACAGGGACGCTCTAGGCATCAACACTCAGTCAAGGAGTATTTGGTCAGTAAAAATGACAGGGAGCCATTCTCAGAGCGGCCAAACAAGCTGGCATCGTCCAACGCAAATCTTTCCATGATTTCAATAAAAAAAATTGCTAAGGGACCTCTATGGCAGATTGACCTGCCCCAATCCTAGAGTAATTGAGCGCAAAACTAGAGAAAGACAGCTGTAACAAATACATGCATAAGGGCATAAAGCGACCTCATCCAGAGGCGTGCGGGAGTGGACCTTCTTCCGACCTCTCCCCCTAGCCACAAGTCAGCTTCTTCTTCCCCTCTTTCCCTCTCTAGACTCTTTCTCTTCCTCTTCAGGCAGCTTCTTCTTCTTCATTTTCTCTCTTGTTTCTCTCTCTTCCTTTCTCTCTTTCACTGTTCCTATGTAGATCTCCACCTGCCTCTTCTTCTTTGTCTTCTCTCTCTTTCTCTCAAACTATTTCTACATAGCCCAGCTCTCCTTTTTCTCATGCGATAGCATTTTCCCCTTCTTCTTTCTCACTTCTCGCTCACTCTTCTCTCTTTCATTTTCTTCGCCGTTCTTTTCCTCCACTGCTACCGTCTTCCTCACTGTCAGCATCGTCAACCACAAGAGAAGCGAGCTTCCGCCACTGCGCTGTCTCCACGCCCACTGCTGCGCATCGATGACTGCCGGAGAAGCACATTTGTCCACCGTTGTGCATTGTTGTCCTCGAAATGGCACTTGCATCACGCCTGCCGCTACCAGTCCCACCGCCGTCATCATCCACCGTCGGTTGCTACCATCCGCAACAATTTGTCATCACTGGACGTTGAGCGTGATCTCCTTCTGGTAGAAGAGTAGAACAGCGGAGGCTTGCCCCAACCTTCCTCCACTCTTTCTCTTTCTTTTTCTCTCTCTACCTTTCTCTCTAGATTAAGGTTGTTTACTACAGTAGTTGACTAGAGAGTGTTGTTAGACTTGTTGGATTCATTTTGAGTTTAAATTTTGCATGGTTTAGTGTGTATTTCTCTCTCTCTCTCTCTCTCTCTCTCTCTCTCTCTCTCTCTCTCTCTCTCTCTCTCTCTCTCTCTCTCTCAACCTACACGATAACAAGGAACACTATTCATTCAATCTTTCTTTTATTTTTTTCCGTAGTTTTAACTCTTTTTGTCAAATTTGATTGTTGCCCATTAATTGGTTTGATTTTTTATTTTAAAAATATATCAAAAAATACAATAAAAAGTTTGATGAATAGTGCATAAGGGGGTATGTGACTTGCTCTCCTTGGAGTGGACCACACTTTCCATGCACCCCACGCAACCTTACATAGGTAGAAAAGGTAACACTTAGTGCTCATACCTCCTTACCTTTTGCTGCTTCTATTTACACATCTATCCCTATCGTCATTTTCTTCTCATCACTCGATCTATCTTCTTAATTTTTGTTACTTTAAATATAGTGTTAATTTAGATAGTTTTACTTAATCATCTCCTCTCTCTTCTTGAGCATCCATCTTCTCTTTATTATTCCCTCCTCCTCTTCTATTTTCTCTCTCTATTGTTATTCCTCTCTCTCTCTCTCTCCTCTCTCTCCTCTCCTCTCTCTCTCTCTCTCTCTCTCTCTCTCCGCTCTCTCTCTCTCTCTCTCTCCCCTCTTCTATCTCTCTTTTTTTGTTGTTTTGTATTAGATTCAAATTAATTTCATAGTTAAACTTTGCAAGATTGGTTTTTAACTCAAGTTTAAGCTAGGCATCAACCTCCCTGTGGATGCAACCAGTGCTCACCATATTACTACATGTTTTTAGCTGTTTTGCGAGTTTGGTTTAGATTGATTGCCGTGAGTGTTTAATGGCACATTTATGTGCGATCAACCATGGAGTGGTCATACCTTAGGGGTGGCCGGAGATTGCCTAAACGTGTTTGCCCAACCTGACGCATCTTGAACATGTCCGCCTAGGATGACACATTTAGATGGTTGTCCAAAAGTGGAGTCAAGGTATGAGGGTGTTCTAACCAGTGTTAGACCTTTGTCAAGTAGTCGTGTTTAGACAGCATGCGCATTTCCATAGTGTGTTGGTCAACTATTAGACGTGTGAACCCAAACGTCAGGTGACAGGTTGCATGGCCGAGAACGTGTCCGGTCAACAGACGAGTCTTCTACTGCACTGGTCAGGCCTCTTAAGTGTCAATCTTGTGTGCCAAATGTTAGAAAGATCTGACAAGTAATGGCATTTTGAATGCATCAGCTTGCACATACGCACTTTAGTAAGTCGCGTCAAGTGTATTGATGTGTTTAGGTTGCCGAGCCTTTATATAGGGTCCCCCCTTCAAACTCCACTCTCTTTCTACTCACTCTCCCTCACCAAGCTCCCCCATCCTCTCCTCCTCTTCCTCCCCCTCTGGCAGCTGATGACAGTTGGTGGACAAGGAAGACGACGGCATGGTGGTGTTGGAAGACGAGGCAGTGGCGGTGAGGAGGAGGTGGCCAACCTACGAGAAGGCTCCAACGGGTTAGGCACTTCATTTGAGGTAGGATGACTTCCCCCCACTCTACGAACTCGGATTCTCGAAGGTTCCATGCAAGGAGTATGATTTAAAGGAGAGATCTTAGGTTATTTCGTGTTTTCAGGGTTCTCCATGCTAAAGGTGTGAAGTGAGCTTCGTTTTCCCCTCCTATTTCTCATGATTTCTCGCCAAATGTATGCTTGTGATAGTGTGGAGTGGACTTCTCTTCCTCTACCCCACTTCTTTTGTGTTACCTTCAAAATGAGGCAATTTGACATTGGGGAGTTGGGGTTTCGAAAGAGGGAAGGCTCTATCTAGACCCCTGTGTAAACGTGTCAACTCTAGATAACACATGTTGAACATGTCAGCCTGAAGGGGTACGTATACGGCTTGTCTTACAAGTGTTTTTAGTGACAAGCTTATGGCATCACTGGGCATTGTCACGTCACCATAGAGGCATCAGTGTCCACTAATATGTTCTGAGATAGTGACCCAATAGGCTTGGCCCTTTTGTTCCCTGTGATTCCTCAAAGGATCTACCATTTGGAAGTTTTTTGAGTTATCTGTGGACGCATCACCCTCAAATGACACATTTAGAAGGCATCAACGAAGCCTAACGCGTTTCGATAGTAAGGCGTCAACAACCACTGACGCATTCTCAATCATGTTCTGACGAGTCGTTCTAGTCAGTTTTTCGTGCACTCAAAGTCCCATGGCAGTCAGTGCTACATTCCTAGCACGACACTCCACTAGTCGGGTGCCCCGATGTTCGAGCACGTTATGGTCGAAGGAGAGGTCAAAGTTTTGTCCTTGTGCCTTAGGCTCGACCGATTTTGAGTCATTTCTCAGGACCCCCTCTGCTTTGAGACTACATATAGGTTGGGGAAAAAATGACTGACGGAAGTGACTTGTGTAGATCACTTGTGTGCACACTGGCTGAAGGAGAGGACACCATAAAGGGTTGTGGAGACAAGGTCCTCGGCTACTCTCACTTTTATTACTTTTCTCATTCTACAAGGTTTCAAAGTATAGTAGGGGTGGTTAGGTGTGGAACGGCAACTTGTCCAAGCTAAAGTTGTGTTGTCTGTGTTAAGTCCTCCAATGCCTCACTCCGTATGTGTGGAGATGGTTAGGTGTGAAGCGGTCGTTGGAAGGTGAGACGCCCATTGGCGCACCTAACTACAAGACCAATGGTTGTGTTCCCTCTCGTTAAGGATAGTGCGTATTGACCGGAACGAGTGTAGGCTAGTGTAGGTTGACTAGTACCGGTCCAAGTGTAGCACCCCATTGTTGACAATGCAGGTGTGCTGGTGTGTGCCTCATTTTCACCAGTGTAGACCGGTTCAGCACCTTATTTTGTTGTTCTTGGTGTAGTTGTTAATTCCTACTAAGTTTAATCTAACAACCAAAACTAACCATAGAGGATCCGCTACATTCGCATTGGAAAGGATCACGCTGGATAAAATAAAACTTTGCACACATAAAGTTTAAAATATAGTATAGTGTGAAATAACAAATATATGTGATATATGTCAAGAGACAACGAACATGACTGAAACCATTTAAACTTTTCTTCGTCGATCAACCATCTGGTAAAGTGAAAATGTAGAAAATGTAAGAAAGAAGACAATGAGCATAAGATTTTTTACAATGATCAACATAAACTAAGTATTTATCTCCTCCAACAAAAACAAAAATACCATGAAGAAACAGAAAGATCAAAACCATACAAAATATAAGGAAAACATTCACCAAAACCAGAGGGAAAAAATCAAACAAATGTTGCATTTCAAAATTAAGGTAAGTTACACATATTGTCAACTGCAAGATGGAAGTTGATTATGACTGTAGCTTACATCTTCAAGAGATGACTGAATCTCTGGGGGAGGACCTGGGAGTGTCTCACAATATGTTGCCGCTTGTCCAAGGGCTACCAGCACAGTTTGTTCTGCTAAGCCAATTCGCATTTTCGACTACAGGAAGCATGAAATTATCACTAAAAATATGAACATATAGTTTTTGAATACCAGGGCACAAGATGGAACCTGAAGCAGACGAATAATGTACTGTGGTTCACAATCATTTGCAGCAACTAGAAGTCCTTTGATGCGATTCCTTTTCTTATCTTGACTATCCTTTCCTGCTTCCTGTGGAAAATAGAATGAATGAAAAGAAGAATCTACATTGAAAAGAAAATACTGACATCAACCATTGATGCATCCAAGACTGTCAGAATCATAAGAGCAGATAGTATCATAGTACGCATTGAAAGAAATATATAAATAGTACAGCAATGAGAATTAAAATGGACGAACAAGTAGCACCCATCCAGCAGAATCTTCAGAAAGGAATCACAACCGAGGAAGCTCTGATTGATTTTGTATGGGTTAGAGAGAAGGAATGGGGGGCATTATTGCTAATGTGAATTCCTCAATGTCCCCTCTTTTGGGTTGTTTGGAGGGGGTAATTGTTTCACACCCTCTTGGTGTAGGCTTCTCGGTATAGGTGTTTGGGGAGTGTTCTTTTGGGTTTTCACATACCTATACTTGTACATTCTACCTTTCTTCTAATATACAATCGCGGTACTACCCACTTTCAAAAAAAAAGGCACCCATCAGCAGCTAGTATACTAGAAAAAGAAGGCCTTCATATATCTCAGACCAGGCTACCTTATCATGCTTAGGCATTCCTTTGGGGCATATTTGTATGAGATGTATCTTATATACTGCATTTCTGTATAGGATGTAGCATACGAAAAATAAATGTGTTCCCAATAATAGATGTGTACTTCAAGTACAAGCTAAGGAAAAAGTCTGCCACTATTAGAGAATAGTCCATCCATAGAATGAGGGATCACTGTCAATGTCCCTGGGACAAAGCAAGCCTAAAATTTGCCTTGTGTTGTTCTTATGCAGATCCAGGGAAACATAAGCTCTAAATAATCATTGTTCAGCTTATTCAGCTCTATGTACAAGCTCACAGTTTTCTAAATAGAACCAGATTCTATTGATTGGAAAATCATACTGAGTAATCAAGACTTACGAAGTCTAATCCACAGATTCAACGGCTAGTCAAGGCCAGTTGAATGCAAGGCATTAAGTTATACGTGAACCTAATCATCTAGACTGTCTAGTCAACCTCAGAGTATCAAGTAAATAAAAATGGTGTACAGGGGATCCTAGATCATGATTGTCTTTTGGTCAGCATGTTGATCACAATGCTAGAAAAGGATCAGAAGTTTGCCTTGCAATTTTATCTTCATGATATAATGAATACCATGACTACATGGACATAGTGCAGTAAAGTGTTCAAAATGCTAAGGGAAAAAATCCTGCCTATAGTGCAGTAAAGGTAGTTCGGGAAGAGAAAGTTATGTGCTGCAGATTGTTGAGGCTCTGACTAGCTGGAACACAGCGGCATTTTCAAGAAAGAGTAGTCAGAAGACCGGAACGTTGTTGGCCTCCCATGGACACAGACGGAGGAAGAAAATGTTTGCTAAGCCATAAGAGAGTCATGTAAGATGAAAAGGCAATATCTGTATGCGACATAAGAGTGAAAAACCCCTTGTCATCTGTGGGAAAGGCAGCAATCAGGAGGTCCAAATGAACTTGGTTAGAGATATCACTTCATACAGAAGGTATAGGGAGAGCAAAAAGCAACTTGAAAGTGAATGAATCGAGAGCAAATTTTTACAGAAAATTTGGTTGACTAGGTCATTTAAACAGGAGACCAGAAGTCAATCATTTGGATGCAACACCCATGTTTGGAAATAAAATAGGCCACAGGATATGTTCAAAACCATTCAGCTAGTTAGCCAATGCAACAAAAATTAAGTATCATGCAATGTTCCTACTACTATACAACTAATCTTGTTGCCTAAGCAACAAGACAACCTCTTTGATAACCTGATAAGTTCTGATAACTCCTGTTTATCAGACATGTTAACTCAAAAAGTAATTGAGTAAGGCAGATAGTTTATTAGGACTTTATCTCCAATAAGGTGCTTTGATAACCAGATAAGGGGATTTAACCCCACGTTATCACAGGTGATAAGCCCTATACTATTTTGAAATCCTAGATAAGCTATACTAGGGATAAAGGGGTGCAACCAGGATAAAAGGGTGTTAACCAGGGATAACACTATCCTTGCTCTGGGATAGGGATAAAACTTATACAACTTGCCAAAGTGGGCATGGTTGAGGGTAGTGGAGGACATTTCACTATTTCTTCACTACCCCAAAGTGATCACATGGGGGTATTTATGGTACTTAATCCACCACATGGGAGTCTGCACCAATTTATCCTAGACTTATCCTCATCTCTACCATTGTCGAAGTCACAAAATAAGGGATAAATAGAGAAAACAAAAATGGGGTTATCAAAGCAAAAATGTGACTAAAGAGGGATAAGCTATACCCAGTATAGCTATCCCAATATGGCTTATCTAGTTATCAAAGTGGCCAATAAGTGCTAATAAGTCTTGATAAACTACACCTCTTAGGTCTATCTACCAAATCAAAAAACTTGCGACTAGAGATATCTATTTGTGAACAATTTATCCGTGAATAAGTTATCCAGTTATCGAAGAGGCCCTAAATTGCTGCAGTGTTTGTCTTGCCTCAGTTGTATTGATGGTGATGAGGCTAGTAGCAAGAATTAAAGAGCCTGGATAACCACATGATTACGTTTCCATTGTTGTTGTCCAGCTACTTTCTGAAATTTATGCATAGGAGTCACTTTCTCTTCTTGTTGGAGTCAACAATTGTCGATGACATTCTATTGACAATATTTCCATGTAAATAAGGAATTCGAAATTGGAAAGGCACGGAAACCATGTATGCTCAATCTGGACCCGGATAATACTATATCAACTAGATTGCCAAATCCAATAGGAAGTATACCAATCAAAATGTAGATTTTTTAAAAAAAAAATTTACACAGAAACCATTGTTATATGAAAAATGGCAAATACATCCATTGTTGCTAAAATATTGTCAAATATGCCACTTGTAAATGAAAAAAATTGCAGGAATGCTATTGCAGTTAACTTCCATTCGAAGGAAGCGAATATTGCTCCAAAATTCCACTATTCCAATTAGTTAAATATTTTTTTATGAAAATGCCCTTGATATATCTTTTTTGAGACTTTGAGAATGGGAACTGAGCATTTGGGTGATTTAACCCGAGGGCAAACAAAAGATTTCATATCATGGGTTAGTTAAACCAATGGTTAAATGGATGGGGAGTAATACCACATCACGATGACGGCAATATCTGCAACATTTTCTATTTACAAGTGGCATGTTTGACGATATTTTAGCAATGATAGCATATTGTCATTTTTCATGTAACAGTGGTTTCTATGCAAAAAATCCTTTTTAAGAAATATTTTTCACATCTTATTGTTTTATGAACAAAAGAAGCACATGAGTAAACATGAAAACCTAGAATTTGGAGTTCCTGTAAGGCTGTAACAATGCTTCCCAACTCTGCTCAACCACTTGTCAATTCCATGGCACAAGCACCATCTTCTCATACAATGTCAAGCAGTTTAAGAAAAGGAAAAGAAGTTCCCTTGATAGTTTAATGTGTCACCTTTTTCTTGACATTCATCCACTTTCTAGAAGCAGATCATATTAAGAGATACACAGTCACCATAGATGAAATTTGCAATGAACCAGCTTGGTATGTAGATCTAAACTAAACAATCACATAAAAGTTCATTCTGACATATGTTATCCTTTTAACAAGGACTCTAACGCAGTGTATGCTCATTCCTTTATATCTTGTATATTCCATTCTTTCTTATAAATGACACTCTCCCCGAACCTTCTTCACTTACATTTCATTTTGACTAATAAAACACTGCATTTGTACCTTTTAGACTAGGAGGAAGACGAAATAGCTATGTGAACTTTTCCTTGTGTTCGAACCTCGTTTGTCATAGATATCGGAATGTATAATCAACATTTTTTTATTCCAATGTGGTTAAAAGCTGCTTTATGAATTGAGAAGTCCCGCTTTTAGAAATAGGTATTTTGTTCACTTTCTCGGCATGAAAACCTAATGAATGTGAAGATACTGGACAGATCTTTTGATTGCTCAATATTATCATGAGTAAACAACAAATTCGGGATGAATGTCTCTTAACAGGTCATGTTCATTTCTGGTTGCAAGAATATTGAGCACCTTTGCGATGGCACGAAATGTATCCAAAACTTTGGAGACAGTGAGAGGTTTGGGCTTCTGCATCATCATTTGAGACGAACGACTGGCCTTTGCGACCAGGCCCAGATCACCCAATTCCTGAGAAACCAGATTGACGTGTAAGGGTATCAGAAAGTAACTGAATAGCAGCAACAGAAGCAAGGTAGACAGCCAGAGTATACCTTTAATTGGTTCTTGACATGCGCTTCCTTCCTGCCATAGGCCTCTGCCAGGGCCTTGATGATAGTAGCGTCCCCTATGCCGAGCTCCAAACCTTCATGAGGAGGGGCGATCTTGTTGGCAGACAGGTAAACTGTCGCTACGAGGTCTCCAGGCGTGGTAGCAATGACTGTGCGGAAGACGTTCGTCATTATGTCCGTGATCGCAATCCTCCCAGACTCGTTCGATATAAGATCGAGCGCGAGGGCCAGAAACAGGAAAGGGACGGGTTCCCCGTCCTTCCAGGAGGCCACGGCTCTAGGGTTGAACTCTGCCCCTTTCTTCCTCAGCTCTAGTGCAACCTTCTTGGGATCCAGCTCCGCCCGTGGGGGAGCGGCGGCGGCGGCGGCGGCGGCCGCAGCAGGTTGCTGCGAAATGGTGGCGTTGCCCTGTTGGTTCTCTTCGGCATTAGGCTTCTTGGGCGGCAGAGGGGAGGCATCATGAGGTTGGGACGCCTTCTTCGCCTTCTTCTCCGCGGCGGCCCGCGCCGGCCCCATGAGAACGTCCGCGATGGTGCGCTTGGTGGACATGGCGGGGAGAGGCGAAGGGGGGGACACCGCCGGAGGGGTTTTCGCGGGCTTGCCTCTGGATCGAGGTTTGGGTTTAGAGGAGCACGAGAACCTGAGCTGCCGGTTGGGAGGGGAGACGAAGAAGGTAGGAGAGCATCGACAGCGTAGTAGAACCCGGTGAAGCCTCAGCATGTCACGAAGGCGAGGTGTTTGGAAAAATGGGGACGATAAATTGCGCGGGCTGGGACGGGAATCTCGGAATTCGGAGACGCCGGGGGCGCGAGCGGATTGGTTTTCTCGTTTTTTTATTTTTTTTATTCGGTGTTGTCCGTAGAATAGTAGAGACTCAAACCCAACAGAGATCTGTTAGAACATCATATTTTCGTATCAAAGTAGTATATATATATTTTTTTCATAAATTGGAAAAAATATATTGATATGTGTTAATAACTAACCCTTATCAATCCTAACTTGAGGATAGATTATAGTACGGGTACAACTACAATGTTTTGACATATATCATGGATATGTTCAAGAGTTTTGTAAAAGTTAGAAATCCATAAGAATATAATAGTTCATAGGACGTATATATGTAAAAATCGACTAAAAAATGGGGAAAATTAATTAAGGGTCCCTGTCAGAGTGTTGACTTAATTTGTAGTCCCTGTCAGAAAATCAGAAGTCATAAAGTCCTACCTTTTTGTGTTAGTTTAATTTCTAGTCCCTGCTTTTGCTTCTAGTCCTTGCTTTTTTTGTTGCTCAGCATTTAATGCATCTTGGAAGACGAGTCGTCCTTTTAACATCAACTTTTTCCTATTTTGCCCTTCCTTATTCTACTCGTTTCCTATTTACATTCGTTACAGTTGCCTTTGTATCAATTACAGTAAGCTTGTATGTCAGTTACAGTAAGCTTTATATCTGTTACAGTAAGTCTTTTTTTCCTTATGCTCGTTACAGTTGCCTTTGTATCAGTTACAGCAAGTCTTTATATCTGTTACAGTAAGCCTTTGTAACTGTTACATACCACAACTATAAGCTCTTACAAAAAAAAAAAAATTTTATTTGTTTGCAGATGCTAGGATTCGAACCCAGGTCTTCACAAAGAAGACATGAGATACCCTTACCACTAAGCTACAACTACATTTGTGTTACAACAGAATATATAATATATTTAATTAAGTATTGTAGTAACATAATACTCTATTACAACTTATGTTAAGTCTTGTTACAGTCAATATCATTCCCTGTTACAGCATACATTAAGTTCTGTTACAGTAAACATTATCAGCTATTATAGTAAACATAATACTTTGTTACAACTTATGTTAAGTCTTGTTACAGTTAATCTCATTCCCTGTTACAGCATACATTAGTTCTGTTACAGTAACATTATCATCTATTATAGTAAACATAATACTTTGTTACAATTTATTTAAGTCTTGTTACAGTCAATATCATTCTCTGTTACAGAATACATTAAGCTCTATTACAATGTACATTAAACTTTGTTACAATATGCATTAACATTTGTTATAATATACATTAACATTTGTTACAATATGTATTAAGCTCTATTACAACTTATGTTAAGTCTTGTTACAGAATACATTAGCTCTATTACAATGTACATTAAACTTTGTTATAATATATATTAACATTGTTACAATATACATTAACCTTTGTTACAATATACATTAACCTTTGTTACTGTAAGCTTATTGCTTAGCTAATGTAATTTCGTATCACTTACAGTAATAGAGCTTAATGTACTTGTAACAAAGCTTAATGTACATTGTAATAGAGCTTAATGTATACTGTAACAAAACCTAACATAAGTTGTAATAGAGCTTCATACATATTGTAACAAAGGTTAATGTATATTGTAACAAAGGTAATGTATATTGTAATAAGTTTAATGTACATTGTAATAGAGCTTAATGTATTCTGTACAAGACTTAACATAAGTTGTATAGAGCTTAATACATATTGTAACAAAGGTTAATGTGTATTCTAACAAAGGTTAATGTATATTGTAACAAAATTAATGTACATTGTAATAGAGCTTAATGTATTCTGTAACAAGACTTAACATAAGTTGTAATAGAGCTTAATACATATTGTAACAAAGGTTAATGTATATTATAACAAAGGTTAATGCATATTGTAACAAAGTTTAATGTACATTGTAACAGAGCTTAATGTATTCTGTAATAGGGAATGATATTGACTGTAACAAGACTTAACATAAATTGTAACAAAGTATTATGTTTACTATAATAGATGATAATGTTTACTGTAACAGAACTTAATGTATGTTGTAACAGGGAATGATATTAACTGTAACAAGACTTAACATAAGTTGTAACAAAGTATTATGTTTACTATAATAGCTGATAATGTTTACTGTAACAGAACTTAATGTATGCTGTAACAGGGAATGATATTGACTGTAACAAGACTTAACATAAGTTGTAATAGAGTATTATGTTTACTACAATACTTAATTAAATATATTATATGTTCTGTTGTAACACAAATGTAGTTGTAGTTTAGTGGTAAAGGTATCTCATGTCTTCTTTGTGAACACCTGGGTTCGAATCCTAGCATGTGCAAACAAATAAAGTTTTTTTTTTCTTTTGTAAGAGCTTATAGTTGTGGTCTGTAACAGTTACAAAGGCTTACTGTAACAGATATAAAGACTTGCTGTAACTGATACAAAGGCAACTGTAACGAGCATAAAGAAAAAAAGACTTACTGTAACAGATATAAAGGCTTACTGTAACTGACATACAAGCTTACTGTAATTGATACAAAGGCAACTGTAACGAATGTAAATAGAAAACGAGTAGAATAAGGAAGGGCAAAATAGGAAAAAGTTGATGTTAAAAGGACGACTCGTCTTCCAAGATGCATTAAATGCTGAGCAACAAAAAACAAGGACTAGAAGCAAAAAGCAGGGACTAGAAATTAAACTAACACAAAAAGGTAGGACTTTATGACTTCTGATTTTCTGACAGGGACTACAAATTAAGTCAACACTCTGACAGAGACCCTTAATTAATTTTCTCTAAAAAATGTTTGCATATAAAATTTTATAGGATAAATTAATTAAAAATTTTTGACTGTAATAGAGAGGTCTTTACTGTAACAAAATTTAACGTATAATACTAACTGTAATAAATGACAACTCTGTTAGGGACTAACAAATAAGTCAAAAATCTGATAGGGACTCCTAATTAATTTGTTCAATTTTATAAAGATGTCTAGTAATCTTACAGAGCAAGCTGGTTTCCGTTGTCGGATCGTGCAGAGCAAGCTAACTACCATAAAATAGGTCAAATAAAAGGTTCTAAATAAAGACTCATATAGTGCCTTCGTCCTGCTTGATTAGACCTTTGGCACTTTAGTAGTACTACTTATTCGGGATTTATTGCCTACCAAAAAAAGATCGGGATTATCTATTTGGATAGAGAAAGGTTTATGTATTTTTATATTGACTAGATAATAAATCTTTATGACATCTAATAATTAAGTTGTTATTTTATCATTCTTCATGTGAAGGGTGCCACATAAATTATTATCTAATCATATTATATTTTAAGTATAATATAAAAATATACTAAATCTTTATCATTTAATATATTTTTTTTGTAATTGGAAAGACCGATTTTCACGTCTCTAATCTTTTATATATAATATATTAGATATTAAAATAAATTAAAAATAAAATATCTTCACTCTATCTTCGATCTATTTAATATTAAATAGACCTCATTTGGAAATAAGTTGATGTGAATTTTAACGTTTAAAATTATTTACAAAAGTGGACCTATTTTTAAGTACAAATTAGTGACTCCGACTTCTGTGCAATGTGGATTTTGAAATTTGGAGAGAGATAAAAGAGCCAACTTTCTCCCTCTTCTACGGCGAAAAACAAAAAAAGACGCTTTTGGATAGACGAACTCGTCGCCGTACCCATGTGAGGCGAGAAGTGTTGTCTTTTTTTTTTCTCTCTGCTTTCGCAAAATTTCTACGGATGCAAATTTTTTTTTTCAGAAAAATCTTTCGCGGGTTAGACACGGGCGAGGAGACCCTCCCACGTTACAAAAATTATGTGAAAATGTGTCCGTACGCATGATTCGCGTGAAAACCAATTTTGGTAAATTTTGATTTTTCCAATTCACTTCCAAACTCTGCTTTAGAGAGAAGATTTATCTGAACCCACAAACAATTTATCGGAATTCGGATTGCTCATCCGGCTTGATCCAAATATAAAAAATTCAATCCCAGCTTTTATCTCACGCACTTTTGTCCATCAAACTAGAAATTGTTTTTTTTTCAAAATAACACATATTCGTGTCAAATTAGAAAAGGTGAAATTGAGGGTTATGCAATCGAAAATTCCTTAAAATAGTCTAAGACAATCATTCAGTTGAGCGGTGCCACACCATTCCACATGATTGCAAGGTTGTGTGTTCATATCTAACGATGGGCCAATGAAAAAATACTTGATATATGATTTATAGTCCCTAACTAATTTAGAAGAAAAAAATAATATAAACAATGGCTCTACTAACGATTCATTTGTTTTAGCATAAAATCCTCGTATAAGAAAATGTTTTTAGATAAAATTTTATATAATAATTTATTTGAGACTCGAAAAAATAATTCATATAAATATTTTATTGAAGATTTTATAGATTTTAGCATCCTTCGTAAGACCTCGTAGACTATTTTTCTTTTTCTTTACGTAAAATTTTTAAAAGCGAGACTACGGTATGTGTTCTCATTTTTAATGTTTCTTTCGCACCGCCAACTATAAATTTTAAGGTGACGACCAATGACTATTGATCGGTGATTGATGCTCGGTGTCCCATGTCTGGTGCCCTGTGGTTGATGGTCGGCAGTGATCGACGCCCAATGACTACTAATCGATGGCCAATTTACTTTTTTTATTTTAAAAATATTTGTAACAATTTTTTTCAAAAAAAAATTTATTAAAAAATAAATATAAAAATATTTTCAAAAAAATCATTTACGTGAGCACGAAATGAGTAATTATATTTTTAATTTCTATAAATATTCTTCCTTATAACTTTTTGTCCTATAAAAATATTTTACAACCAACAACCCTGAGGTTCGAACTCTAATCATTGATGCTTCTGTCTTAAATCTTAACTAATTATACTGGGTTCTCTAGGTATCCCCCAAGAAAAAACTTAATAAATTAATCCAATTAATCTGTAGACCTTTAAAATTAACATAGATCAGTATCTCTACATTTTATGATATAATCCCTATCCTATGTATAAATCACTCATTTGGCGTGCACTCTAAAATTATTCAAATAGTCCTCAGTTCAGATTCTCTACCGGGTTTTGAATTTTCATGCCTAGTTAGCCAACTTTGGACCATAAAAAAATTGTTTATTTATCTAAAATATTTCAAAGTTTGGATCTATGTGAAATATAGAGACTTTTTGACGAAGGTCAAATATAGAGACTTGCTTGGCAATTGGCTCGTCGGAGACTACGAACATGATGTTCATGTACTTGCCTCTCTATATAAACATGACTTCCATCTAAATGGAAAGCGAATCATAAATCAAATTTGTTTTATCTGCAGCCGGTTTTTGTAGATCGTAGTCATTCGATGCAATATATATATCATGATTTATACGAAGGAAAAACCTAAATTTCAAGTTAGATGATGCAATTTATAAGTTAAACTGATGTATTGAAATCGCTCACACTGTGTAATAAATATTACTAAATTACATAAATATATTAAAAAATTATTAGATAAAACTGTAAATGAACTAATACACTCAACAATTAACTTATTTTTTACTCGAATATTATTTAAATTTAATTCGTTTAACAAGATAAATAAGTTAAAATTTAAACAAATTTTAAACCCATTTTATAAACAAGTTGAGTGTGAACACATGTCTATTCGACCTATTTAAGTTCGTGAATAAAATTATTTAAATATAAATTATAATTTAAATACTTTAATTATTATATTAAAATTAATAATTAATTAATTTAACAAGACTCTCAAAATATGAGTTTAAAATAAGATAGATTTAAATCTTATGAATAAGTAAATTTTTTATAAATTGAATTAGATTTATATATATATGGTAAATTAATTAGAAGTACTTATCAAATATTTGACTTATTTTTTAGTCCATGATAAAATTGTAATTCATTACAATAAGTATTATCTCTTGTTACAGTATACGTTAAATTCTGTTACAATAAGATTTTTCTTATTATATTCAGAGACTGTTAATTAATTTACTCTTTTATATATATATATATATACAAACTCTCAAATTCAATTGAGTTCGCTAAAAATCTAAGATACTTGTTGAGGACTTGGGTTCAAGTGTATTTAGATGAATCAAATTTAAATAATTATTTTCAATACTCACTAAAACTCGAGTTTTGCTCGAGTTTCATTGAAAATTAAAGAGCAGACTTTGAGTAACATAGTATTTCACCAGGCTCACTTCATTTGCACACCTACTATTGGAACCTTAATTCCTTTGTGTAAGGGGTTGAGGAATTTTCAAATAAAGTAGGTTCTTACTTGGTAAACAGCTGGTAGCGCACCGGACAAGTGCGCTGCGACCTACGAATTGATGCACCAACCTTCTTTTTGTTTTTTTAAGAAATAATACACCGGTCAACTATGATCTACAAAATGGCGAATGTGATCCAACACCCAGAAATATATTCAATAGAAAAAAAAAAAAAACTATGCACGAACGGGCAACACACCTTGGTTAATTATCCTAAAAGGATTACTTTTAAGGTCCTTCTATCTCTCTCTTTGGCACAACGTGGGCATCGAAAATCTTCAATTTTTTTATCAGTAAGATAATATTTATATTATTCTAACAAAAAATATAATAAAAATAAAGAAAATATACATAAGCCACAACTAGCCATCCTCTGCACACGTAAATAGGTACGGTGGCAGCAAGTCAGTGGCGGAGCCAGGGGGTCGGGGGGCAATTGGCCCCCTTATTTTTTGCATAATTTTTTTTCTTATTATTATTTTTACATAAAATTTCTCTATGTGAAGATTTTTTTTTTTACTTTATTAATTACCCCTTTAGGTTAAGTACTTATAAACAATTATCTTATTAATTACTTCCTCTTCTAAATATTTTTAGCTCCGCCACTAACAGCAACCCACCCATTTTAGCAACCCATCCTCACATTATAAGTATTTGAAAAGAACATTTTCCAACTTGTGGAGATAGATGGGAGACTTCAGACTACAAACATAACAGCTCTAAAACAAAGATGAAGATCAAGATCGAACAAATAAAGTAGAGATCAGAGAGAAGAGATCATCAAGCCACGGCGATCACCCATTCCGAAGAAAAGTGGCTACATCTCGTATGTGTAGGAAGTTAAAAGCTTGGATGAAGTACTCATGAACAAGATGTGCGGATGAAGCTACAAGCACGAGTTAATCCAAATTTTCAAATTTGAGAGAAGAAAGGATAGAGTGGTAAGGAGAATGGGGTTATCGGGCGTCGCCACCACCAAGAACCCAAAAGATGGCAAAAGAAAAAAAAGAAAAGAGCAACTAGATGACAGGAGAAACTAGAAACGAGGTGGAAGGGGGAGACGAAAGGTCGAGGGCGAAGGAGGTTGAGGAGAGAAGGGGAAATCGGACAAGAGATGACTAGGGAAGCAAAAACCAAGTGAATGGTGGAGAAAGTGGATCAAAGGTGACAGAGCACGCACCTGAACCTAGAAAGAAAGGGGAAGTCGACACAAACTGGAAAGGAATGAGGGATGGGAGCCAAGGAGGAAGAGACGAGGAGAAGCAAGAAAAAAAATGTGTGGGTGGGGGAGAATGTCTGATGGCAGTGCTCCCCTACCCACGGCTCCACCATCAAAGGGTGATGATAGACCGTCGACGTGTCGGAGACGGATTATCAGAAGGTTGACGATGAAGATATCAAGTGCTTGGAACTTTCTCGCTGAAGCAAACACCTCCATCAAACTCTGCAACTCTGCAAAGTCGAGCTTGGGATGACACAAACAAACCCTTCCTTAGAGCTTCTCTCTCTAGAAAAAATCTAGAGAGAGAAAATGGGACGATCATGTGACGGAAAATCTTCCTTTTTATAGGAGAAATTAATTATAAGTTTCTATAAGATGGGAGACTTTAATTGTAGATCTTTGTAAAAATTGTAGCATAGTAGTTTTTAGGGATGTTAATTTATAGTTCATATTTTATTAAGATTGAGCAAATAATATCTTACTAACATTTTCTATCTTCCGATTGTGAGCAGCTGTTATTTTAAAGCTTTTTAACTTTTACTTTAACGTCTTTGAAATTACACTTGAAATAATATTAACAATTACTTGAAATCTCATATATTTTAACAAATTTCTTCTTATTCTTTAACATGTTTCTTCTTCTATTTTAAATGATTTTCTCACATACTTTAACACATTACAACTATTTTTTAACAAGCAACAATTACGATTTTAATAGACTATAACTACTACTTTAACGTATTACAACTACTGTTTTAACAAACCAGTCACTTTAATTAATTTCTCTTATTTTTTAATAGATTTTCTCTTTTTTAACAGACATACTCGTCTACTTTAACTTATTTGTTATTATAATTTAACCGATTTCCTCTCTCATTTTAAAATCTTCAAACTTAGATTTTAAATCATATCAACAATGATTTTAAGTTTCACATATTTTAACTCACCATCACACATATTTTAACGACTTTGAAATCATATTTTAACACATTCGAACACTCATTTTAACGTCTTCAAAATTAGATTTTAATTTATGTCAACATTTATTTTACTCTCACATATTTTAATTCAATTATCACGTATACTTCAACAACTATAAACTCTTACTTTATCTCTTTAGAATATAGACTCTAAATCATGTTAACAACGATATCAAGTCCCACACATTTTACCTAACTATCACACATATTCTAACGTCTTCAGACTCTTATTTAACACCTTCAAATTTAGATTTTAAGTCATGTCAACAGTTACACTTTAAATCATATCAATAATTATTTTAAACCTCACATACTTGAATTTACTATCACACATATTTTAACAATTTTAAACTTTTACTTTAACATTTTAGAACTTAGATTTTAAATCATGCTAACAGTTATAGTATAAATCATATCAATAATTATTTTAAATATCATATATTTTAATTCACTGTCACACATATTTTTTCAACTTCAAACTCTTATTTTGACGTTTTAAAATTTAAATTTTAAATACTGTTAAAATATGAACACAATAATCATACATATTTAATGACATAAAAATAAAAGGAATGATAAAATATGGAGAAAAATAGATGACATAAACTAACTTCAGAACTAATTAATAAGGTCTACCAAAATAATGAACTACTTAGAACACATTTTTCTTAATGAGATTAGAAAATAAATTTCGATAAGAACCTATAATTAATTTACCTTTTTTTTATAAGTATGTGTGGTGGGATTTTCCTGTTTGGGCCGGAGCCAAACGGGCCTCCACTGAAGAAGATGGGGAAGACGAACGCCGGTGCGGACGGAAGCCTGCAAGACCAGAACGGGATCAGGGGGAGCCCGGTTGAAGAACCGGGGGGAACCCTCCGATGTCTAAGTCAGTATGAGACTTGAGAAGCTTGAAGGAAAGGGGGTTCTCGCGTGTGAGTGGCGCGAGGACGAGTGTGAGCGTCCGAGACCACGTACATCTGCATGGAGGTTACCTGAGCCTGTTTATAGGCGAGGGTCTTGAGAGAGGGGGATGGAACGTCCCTTTATGACGCCGGAAAGGACGCGTCGGTTGGCGCCCTTGGCGGGGAGTTACGCGTCTAGGCGCCCGTTAAGGGAGCCTACAGTTAATGCACCATACGATCGTGGGGTGCGCACGATTGAGTTGTTGTAACCGTCGTCAGGAGACGGGGAGCTGCTTGGAGGCTCCTTGGCGACAGGTACCGAGCAGGTTGCCTGTTCGGTAGGCTAGACCTGCTGTTCGGTAGCCGGTGTCTGGGCGCAGTGCATACCAATGAGACCACCGTGCGCCTTGAGCAGGACCTGTTCGGTAGGCTGAGGCCTGGACCGAACAGAGTGAGGGGAGTCCGGAGACCACTCTCTGGATCCTGGAGGTGTTCGGGCGTGGAGCCCGTGCGGTGCCCGGTGCTCGGGCATCTTGGCGATTGCGGGCTCGAGCAGGAGCCGCCTGATCTGCTCGGTAAGGACAAATCCTTTTCGAGCAGCCGGTGCGGTATTCGGAAACTACTGTTGGGACCGTGGGGCGTTTACAGCTAAAGCGTGTTTGGCAGTCGGTTGGCTGAAGCCGAGGACACGTGGCGCGAGGGCCATAGCCGTTTTGCCTTGCTGGGTCTTGATGGGCCTATGGGCTTAGGAGGCTAAAAATAGCCTCTACACTTGCCCCCCACCCTCTCAAGTCTGCTCGGATGTGATCGTGAGCACTTGAGAGGGGAGATGTCTTCATGCTTGCGGCGGAGCAACCGGTCGATCGCAATGAGGCGACGTCCTCCTGAGAAGCGCTTGTAAACGAGGTCGGAGGTCGCTTTGGCGGGCGTGGCTGCTGAGCTGGTGGCAGGCAAGGTGGGTTCCGCTGGTGTCTAGAGGCTCGTGGGTTCCGCGCAGGTCGAGCTGAAGAGCTCGTCCCCCGGGGTTGAACCGAACACCTTTGTCATAGGACGGGTAGCGCGCTAGTCTTCTGAGCTGAAGAGCTCGTGACCAGGGGTTGTATCGTTCGCCTGACTTCTTTAACTAGTGTTTTCCTTTTCCCCCCTCTTTTCTAGTTGTGTTCTGTCCGAATCGGAATTCGTCGGTGTCTAGAGGCTCGTGGGTTCCGCGCAGGTCGAGCTGAAGAGCTCGTCAACCTGGGGTTGAACTGAACACCTCTGTTATAGGACGGGTACCACGCTGGTCTTCTGAGCTGAAGAGCTCGTGACCAGGGGTTGTACCGTTCGTGCTTTACATAAACCGATAGAACAACGAAGAGAGAAGTAGGACGCTAAGCAGAGAGGCTTTTGTAAATAATAAGCCTTTTACATGTCAGGTTCTCGATATGGTTCTGCCGCCGAAGGTAGGCAGCTTGTAGAAACCTCTTTTGAGAACTCAAATGACCTTATAAGGTCCTTCCCGTTTCGGGGCGAGTTCGCCTGGTTGGCTCGGCCGGCAGCTAGATTCTCCTCACACGCAACGTGGCGTTGGGCAGTGGAGAGGAGCTCGGCGAGGGTAGACGGTTGCTGGACCCCGAGCGTCCTCTGAAGGAAGCCGTCGCGAGTGCCTCGGATGAGGGCACTGGTGGCTAAAGAGACGTCGAGGCTCGGGATGCGAAGTGCTTCCGTCCAGAACCGCTGGACGTAGTCCCAGAGCGCTTCGTCTTTCTTCTGCTGAACAGACAGAAGTGATGCCGCAGTGCGCGGTTGAGACCTTCCGACTAGGAAGTTGTCCGAGAAGGACTTTTTCAACTGGTGGAAGGAAGAGATGGAGCCTGCGGGGAGGGCTTCGAACCATGCTCACGCAGCCTCCTTCAGCGTGGTCGGGAAAGACCGGCATTTGGCCGCATCTGATGCTCCGTGAAACACCATGTGTGACTCGAACCCATGGACGTGGTCTGTTGGGTCAGTGGTGCCGTCGTAGGGCGCGATGGAAGGTAGAGGCAGTTTTGGGGAGACCCAAGCTTCCAGGATCTCCGCGGTGAACGGGGAGCGAAAGTCTAGGTCGTCGTCCCCTAAGAGTTTGCCTTCTGCCTTCTGGATCATCGCGTCCATGCGGCGCTCAAGGTCATCGACGCGGCGGAGGCGTCTGACCAATTCCTGGTCAGCAGAAGTTGAGCCCTCGCGCCTGGACGCGTGGGCGTTGGAATCGGCGTCGAGACGCGCGGGGGCCTGAACCGCCGCGACACGGCGGGGTGAGTTGGCCTGTCGCACTGGTGTTCGGCGTGCGAATGGGGGCGATTTTGCATGCTGCTTCTGCGGGGCTGGAGGGACACGAGACCGTCGGTGAGACGACTCCGCTAATTGCTCCGGTGACGGGGGAACCGTCAGGGCCGGCTGTCTGGCCAACTGGGCCTGGAGGCCCTGACAGATTCTTGTCAGATGTTGCATCTGCCGTCGGAGCTCTGCTATCTCCAGGACGGTCGCAGGTACTGCAGCAGCAGGATTGTCGCCGGGTGCACCAGTGGGGGCGACGGCGGCGTCAAGAGAGGGGACTTTGACGCGTGAGTCCGCGTGCGGCTATCGAGACCTCGTCGCCCTACTGCTATAGTTCTGGAGAGAGGAACGTCCGCGAGCCATGGTTGCTGTCGTTCCCACAGACGGCGCCAAACTGTCGTTCCCACAGACGGCGCCAAACTGTGGTGGGATTTTCCTGTTTGGGCCGGAGCCAAACGGGCCTCCACTGAAGAAGATAGGGAAGACGAACACCGGTGCGGACGGAAGCTTGAGAGACCAGAACAGGATCAAGGGGAGCCCGGTTGAAGAACCGGGGGGAACCCTCCGATGCCTAAGTCAGTATGAGACTTGAGAAGCTTGAAGGAAGGGGGTTCTCGCGTGTGAGTGGCGCGAGGACGAGTGTGAGCGTCCGAGACCACGTACCTCTGCATGGAGGTTACCTGAGCCTGTTTATAGGCAAGGGTCTTGAGAGAGGGGGATGGAACGTCCCTTTATGATGCCGGAAAGGACGCGCCGATTGGCGCCCTTGGCGGGGAGTTACGCGTCTGGGCGCCCGTTAAGGGGGCCTGCAGTTAATGCACCATACAATCGTGGGGTGCGCACGATTGAGTTGTTGTAACCGTCGTCAGGAGACGGGGAGCTGCTTGGAGGCTCCTTGGCGACAGGTACCGAGCAGGTTGCCTGTTCGGTAGGCTAGACCTGCTGTTCGGTAGCCGGTGTCTGGGCGCAGTGTATACCAATGAGACCACGGTGCGCCTTGAGCAGGATCTGTTCGGTAGGCTGAGGCCTGGACCGAACAGAGTGAGGGGAGTCCGGAGACCACTCTCTAGATCCTGGAGGTGTTCGGGCGTGGAGCCCGTGCGGTGCCCGGTGCTCGGGCATCTTGGCGATTGCGGGCTCGAGCAGGAGCCGCCTGATCTGCTCGGTAAGGACAAATCCTTTTCGAGCAGCCGGTGCGGTATTCGGAAACTACCGTTGGAACTGTGGGACGTTTACAGCTGAAGCGTGTTTGGCAGCCGATTGGTTGAAGCCGAGGACACGTGGCGCGAGGGCCATAGCCGTTTTACCTTGTTGGGTCTTGATGGGCCTATAGACTTAGGAGGCTAAAAATAGGATAAGCTGTGATCATATAAAAGGAAAACTATTGTTACCCTCCAACTTGCTCCTTTGTCCGCTATAAGTTGGGAGAGTAACAGGTCCTCCTATAAAAGTTTACCAATATAAACATAAGATAAATTAATTCAATATAGATATAAAGTTAACTAATGTAGTATTTATCTTTCTCCCATGCTAATTTTTTAAATCTGATATACAAATTATAAAACCATTAAACCATCATGATCAAAGGTTTGCACAAGCCACAGATTCCAGCATGTTGGAAGCACCAGAACAATCCCTGGCGGTACACGTCCCACTGAGGATTACGACTACCATCTCACGTGCCGCCTTAGCAAAGAAGAGATAAAAAGAGATTTCCATTCTTGTCCTTGGAACCGCAAGAAGCCCCCGTTTCCCTATAAAGCACGGGCCCTTCGCTGCATTTCCCAAGCTGGTTTCCGTGTCGACCACCTTCTTCCGAGGGGAGACGGCGTAATGGCGACGGATTCGCGCTCACAGGAATGCCTCCCGGCGGCGAAGGCCAAGGCGGAGTGCTTCCTGGAGGACAAGCACGGGGAGAGGAGCGAGGTGCTGCCGCAGGAGGCGCGGGTGGAGGCTCTGCGGTGCAAGAGCCCTCTGGTGGTCGGAAAGCGGGAGGGCGACCCGGAAAATCGCGAGGACTGGGCCGCGGATGACGGGTCGTGGGACGTCGGTAGATGCCCCGGCGCGACCCAGCAAGCCCACCACTTCCGCTGCGTCTGCCCGCCATGATCGAGGCCATCACCGTGTAAGGCTCTTAGCTGAAGCAGCCCTTGGACAGCTCCCTTTTTCCACTCTTTTTTTGTTCCGTTCTCTCTCTAGTCGCGGGGGACTGTGATGAACACTTGGTGTTTGATGGTATGCTGTAAAGTCTTGTAAAGTGCCGTTGTAAGAGCGTTTTACTTCTTTTCGTTGTGCTGTGAAGTACCGACAGTCTTGTTCCTCCATTTGATATCTTCTATTTGATTTTAATATTGCAAATTGGGAAACAAGACTTGTGGGTTTTGTTTCCCATGTGGAAAACTGTTTAAGCAAATTAAAATGTTTTCGAAGTTTAGAGACACGGGTTCCAAAATTATTAGTATTGGAGGGCGATTCAAATTGTCCTAGAGATGCAACCAAGCGACTTGTTGAACCTTATCGTGTAAGGGCTCAACATAGTTCTGATGCGAGCGAGAGAGAGAGAAATGTTCATTATATAGTCTAAATAAAAAAAAATCAAAATGAATCGAATATATATATATATATTATATATATATATATCAACAAAAATATCTGTAATGCAGTGGTTGTGCGTCTTTGGCGCGCCTTTCGCGCGCAAAGGTCGCAAGATCAACTCTCTCAATCGTCGGTGAAATCTTTTTTTTTTGCAAAATTTTAATTTGATTCGGTTCGATTCTTCAGAGATAGGGATGAATTGAACCAAATTTATCCGTTGTTCACCTCTATCAAAAAAGAGAGAGAAAAAGCCGCCGGAGTAGGGAGGAGGAGAAGAGCCACATTCCGCTTTCTTTAACCTTTCTTCTTCATTTTCTTAATTGCTTCTCAAAAGAGAAAAGAGGGAATATATATATATATATATATAAGAAATCTTACATAATTCAAAAATCAAAATACTTTTTTTAAACAAACAACTAATTCAGACCTTAAATAAAATAAAATGTATCAATTGAACCCCTAATGAGCCAGCCAAACAAAATAAACAAGAGGCCCTTGGACCTTGTGTTGCAGCTCTTCAATTTTCATCATTCTTCTTTTTAGATTTGCCATCGAGTTTTGAAATGGGATAATATCTACGAGAAGATGAAGAAAGGAGCGAATCTAAATGATATCATGAAAGTCACACGAGTCAATGTGTAGAAGAGGATCATGCCTCAACATCGATCCAAATGTGATCAAAATAATGTGAGTTGATGGCGTTTTGAATGATTGTTTACATCTTGAACTAACTCCCCCACCATTGACTCGCTCTTCTCAGGGAGAGGGTCTTCTCTTGCAACTGACATCTCGAATTCAACTTCCATATAATACTCATCTTCAAGCGTTGGATCGACTACGTAATGCACTTCTTTCATTTGTTTTTCATTCTCATCCTGAAGTGCTGGTCTAGCCTCATAAACTTTTTGTACTATAACAACCAATACATTACGTCTAGTGTCGTTAGCGAGAAAGAGAAGGCACGGAACAAGGTTGAATTCGCTTGTTTGATTCGTATAGCAACTGAGATCAGAATATATTCAACGGTGTTTGGATCACCATAAAGGTCATTGGTAGGGAACAATTTTGTAGTTGGGTGATTCAACAATCTTCACACTCCTACATAATTGAGAGACTATGTGTACGAATCTGTTGAGAGGATGAAATTTTTATCTGATATATAATTTATAATCTTTAGTCGTATATTTATGATTGATTAAGGTCTACTGTGTTAAAAAAACAATGCAGATAAACATGACCCCAAAAGCCTCGAATTTAAGTCATGAAGTGCATAGTAATCAGTTCCAGCCAACTATGCTAGATTCCCTATTAAAAAAGTACAAAACAAAAGTCACCTAAACATAAGGAGTATCGTAATAAATATGACACAAGCACCCCTATATTTGTTTGATGTATTGATGACGAAAGTTTAGACCTCTTTTTCTTTTAGAGTATTCATTTTGGTACGATGATATTTATGTTATGTGGATTAACAATATTTACATAGGAACAGCATAAAAATGGTGGCATTTAAAGCAGGATATAATAAAATAAAAATGGAAGAAGAGGAGGAGATATTATCTTTGGTCTGTTAGAAGTTAGGGTTTTTTACAAATCAGCCATTGAACTCTTTTCATATTCTAATCATCACCGTGTAATATTCATATTTCTTAACAACCCATAATCTACTGCCATTTCAAAAAGAAAACCCTACTATCTATCATGGTTAAAATGTTAAATTTAATCAGGGTTAAAATTAACCTAACATAATAAATATTAACTTACTCTATATTATAAAGGCTCCTCCCTTTTCTTGAAACCTTCCCCGCCTCTCTCTCTCTCTCTCACACACACACACACAGAGTTCGGTGTTAGAAGGGGAGATCCTACATCCACGCACCCCCTTCTCACACCCACACCCTCTATCCCTCCCTTCTCTCTCTCTCTCTCTCTCTCTCTCACACACACACACACACACACACACACATGCACACTTAGTACGATTCTCTCTCTCTCTCTTCTCACATGTGATGTGACGTTAGAGAGGGGATCTCCCCCCTCTGGCACCCCCTTCCACGCCCACTCCCTCCCCCCTCTCTTGTGCACATAAAATCACACTCACACACTCTCTCTCCCTCCTTCTTTGGTGAACTTTTGGGTTGACCATGGGGGGTTAGGGTTGGATGTTGCAAGATAAGTCTGCACATGTAGAACCAAAAACTCTTGTTCAAGGGGAAGGAGAAGGAGTCGGCCGCCTTCCTTGACATCTCTAGCGTCAAGGACCACTCCAAGTGGAGGACTTCACCTCCAAAGTGTGACAATTCTTGGAAATGTGAAAGATTGACAAGATGGAGAAAACCACCAAATCTATCTCCCATATCTGCCTCGAGGTCAACAAGCTCGCCATCAAGGTCAGTGGCTAGGGCCCCGTGTTCATGCTTTGATTAGTTGTAATCATACTACTTGATTCTTACTCTAATTTTATGTGCAGATGTCTCAACTAGAATCCATTATAGCCAAGGGTAAGAAGGCGACTCTATCTCTCTCTCACACACAACGACAACCCTCCAACTCCGACGAATAACAGTTCAATGACCCTCTCTCTCTCACACAGCCATTGTCAGACTTCATGTGAGAGAGATATTGTTCTCTCTCTTTCACACATACACAATCCACACGAACTCTGTGCATATGTGAGGGAGAGAGTTGACTAAAGACCCTCTTTTTAGAGAGAGAGAGAGAGAGAGAGAGAGAGAGAGAGAGAGAATGCGTATACAGGAAAAGAGGTGTGCGGAGAGGGAGGTATTTTGATCTCAGAATTTATTATCAAGAATGTTCTCTTCTTGATGCATTTTTGATGGCAACTAACTCTAATGAGTTACTTATGAACCCAAGTAGATTACTGTGAGATTATTAGGAAATATGAAGATTACAGTTTGATATTTGAAATATCAAAAAATTTCATAAGGTGATTTGTAAAAAAACCTAGAAGTTAAATTTGTATGAGGTTTAACGCAAGTTTGGACTCTATTGACTTTGGAGTCACAGTATAATTTTCAATACGAGGATATCAAATTAGGGAATAATATAACCAGAGATCCCGATCAATGGGAATATCTAGTTTGATATTAACAAACGTTTACAACAACTAAATACATAACAATATATTGTAATATTTTCAAGTTTTGGTTAATATTAAATTTAACATAATGGTGGGAGGTTCGAGTTTCATTAGCATGCTATGTTGAGTATGCTATAAAATTTAACATAGTTTGGTTTTTAAATAATCAGATCATAAAAATTTTCTGATTATGCAACCGAAGTGTTCGTAAAATTGTGAGTTATGCATCGATTAGCAGCGAATGCAGATATAAATACATTTTTTACGCCTATGAAAATCGAACTTTGGATACTGGTTATTAGTAGAGTTCGTGGAAGCTAATAAAATGTTAATCAGAAAAAATGTCAACGAGTCAACATCATAACACATGAATACATCTGTATATTAATATATTTGACTTACTAAAAATGAAATGTTAACATATTATGTGTTTTAACTTGTCAATTTGCTATATTTAAAAGGTTAAAATATTAACACATTGGGTTGTTAGAATTTAGAAGAATAGAAACATAAATGTTATATAATAATCTACTAATCTCATAGAGCAAAAAATAAAATGGCATTTTTTTTGACCAATGGGAAACCGGAGTCAGCTGGGCATCCACCTCCCTGAAATGTCTCCTCGGATGGCTCTGTCGCCGCAACCGATGAACAGTGGCAGTCTCGTCCGCGCCCTGAAGAGCGAGGCATTTGAGGGCGGTGTCTGCGCCGCTGTCCTCAAGCGGGATTGGCAAATCCTGTCGAGGCCCGGCATCGCCTCCAGCTTCACCCCCTCCGCCGTAACCCGCGTCCTTCTCCTCCTCTCCCCGGATGGCGCTGGCCCCTCCCTTTCCTGGTCTTTCTTCAGGTGGCTGCGGTCCATCCCCCACTATCACCACCACGTCCAGACGAACTGGACCATGGTCCGCCTTCTCACCCGGCACCGGCACTTCAGGACCGCGCGGGAGCTGCTCGAGCGCTTCGCCTTCAAGGACTTCCTGTCCTCCAGTCCCGTCTTGAGCGCCCTGGTGTCCGGCGCCGGCGGAGGGGAGGAATCCAGCGTAGATGCGCAGATTTTGAGCTGGCTCGTCGTCCTGTATGCGCGGTATAAGATGACCCAGGATGCCTTAGAGGTATTTGGAGTTATGAGAAGTAACGGGTTCGTCCCCGACCCTCATGCCTGCAGCGCTTTGTTGAGTGCGCTGGTGAAGGCGGGGCTGACCGCCACTGCGTGGAAGGTGTTCGATGAAATGCTTCTAGCTGGAGTAGTCCCAAATGGGCACATCTTTAATGTTATGATCCATGCTTGCTGCAGGTCAGGGGATACGGAGAGGGCAGAGAAGTTGGTGGCGGAGATGATGCAGAAGGGTGTGCTCCCTGATCTCTTTTCTTTTAACACGTTGATTTCCCTGTTCTGCAAGAAGGGCATGCACTATGAGGCATTGTCTGTTCAAGAGAGGATGGAGAGTCAAGGGATCCGACCAGATATTGTAACTTACAATTCTCTAATTCATGGTTTTTGTAAGGAAGGTAGAATGAGAGAGGCATCAAGGTTTTTCAGGGAGATCAAGGGAGTGGTGCCCAACCAAGTGACTTACACCACCCTGATTGACGGCTACTGTAGGGTGAACGATCTTGATGAGGCACTAAAATTGCATGAGGACATGGAGGCGAAGGGGATATTCCCTGGTGTGGCCACTTATAATGTGATTATTCGGAAGCTTTGTGAGGATGGGAAGATGAGGGCTGCGAACAATATCCTGAATGAGATGGATGAAAGAAAAGTGGAACCTGACAATGTTACCTGCAATACGTTGATCAATGCATACTGCAAGAGAGGGGACATGACCTTTGCTTTGAAACTTAGGAACAAAATGTTGGAATCGAAATTGACCCCTGACCAGTTCACATACAAAGCCCTTATTCATGGGTTCTGCAAAGTTCTGCAGCTGGATGAGGCTAAAAGAGTACTCTATGAGATGATGGATGCAGGTATGACAAAACCAGAAATTCTGTCCCAGATGTTGTATACTATGCAACTATTTCCTTCATCATGCAAATATATGAAGATATAAAATCCAATGAGAACACACACACATGTAATAAACATGTTGACATTGAATTGATTTGAAATAATAGACTATAATATATGAGAGAATAAGTGTGTCTTTGACCTACTGCCTTGTAATTCAGCAACAATCATGGTACTCAAAACTGACAATGATGCCAGAACTGGTCCAGTTCTAACAGAGAGGAAACTGGCTGGAACCAGCCTCAGAACTATAACCGGTCAAGGCCAACCCAATTCCAGAATCCAGTTTGTAAACCATGTCATTAAACCAGATAACTGGCCATTTGACCGTGGAAGTTGGAACTTGTCAAGGCTAATGTGGTCCTGGAATCCGGTTTATCAGGCAAATGCAAATAATAAATGCCCTTGTGCACATGTGAGTCCAACTATTTAACCGCATGCAAGAATTACTGTGTAATACTTTCTGCAATTATCTTCGCTTTGTTTTTCTTCTAAAATGAAAGAAAGCTCTGATTTTATTATTGGATAGACAAAGGTATAGCAACTGAGTGGGTTCTATATTGTGCATGTTATGTTTCTTATCGACATTTTTACCTCTTCTGCAATGCCTTCCCAATTAGGCTCTGGTTCTTTATTTTGAGCTTTTTTTCATCTTATGGATATAGGGTTTTCTCCAAACTATAGTACTTATTCATGGCTCGTGGATGGTTATTGCAACCAAAAGAATGAAGAGGCAGTTTTGATGATTCCTGATGAATTTGCTGGAAGAGGCATTTTTATGGATAGATCTCTTTACAGGGCAATCATTCGACGATTTTGCAAGCATGGCCTAGTTGCTTATGCACAAAAAGCATTTACTCATATGCAAGAAAAAGGATTATCAGATGATAGTCTAGTGCATGTGACTCTTGCTTACGCATACTTAAGTACTGGGAAACCCAAGGTGGCCTCAGCATTGCTTGATGAGATGGTCAAGAGGCAGCTCATGATAACTGCAAAGATCTACAAGTGTATCACCGCTTCTTATTCTAATGACCTTGTCACATTGGATCTGCTTTGGTGTCCTGCTGTTGAGAAACAGTTGATTACAAGAAATGTATCCAAGTTGATTAAAGTCTCAAAGTCTCAGCTAGCTTAGACATGAAGAGATGTTCAACCACTGAATCAATGACTGAGTTTCCAAAATTATATCTCTGATGTAAACATCTTCAATATCAAATCAATTCAGTGGCAACTGGCAGCTACTAGACAGCCACTCAGGCAGAAGTATGATCACAGCTATTAGTTAACATGGAGATGGAGACTTGGCCATTATGCTGATAGGTGATCGGGAAGATGCAAGTTCTTTTAAATTTGAAAAAGGAGAGTTGAGGTAGTTCTTCTGTTGACACCAATGCAGAACTGGACATTAAGATAGCCACATAAGGTCTTGGTTCAGTGGGGATTGGAGGCAGGTAAAGATATTCGAATGGCTGGTCCTTTATTAACGCAGTTTCTTGTTTGTTTTTTCCCCCCACCCCAAGTCCCAAGAACAAAAGCTCACAACCTGCTATTGTACTGTGTTCTATACACTGGTTTTTTGGAATCTGTACAGTTGATTCACTCTATTCATATTGAAAGTTGCAGATATGGTGAAGATGGTTTTGCACTAAAGGAAAACAGACATGTCATTTACAGGCATGTTTCTGATAAAATGCCTCAAAACTTCTTAAGCCTTCATCTCATCACTCCATTTCTTTCTTTCGACTAGGTATTCTGCCTTTTTCTTTCCCGAGCAATAGGACATTCATCAACTCTGCCACCTTTTCTTTGCCCTAGGCAACACTTTCCATCCCTTTGGCATCTACTTGCCCTTCCGTAGCAACCCGTCTCTCTACTCTTCCTCTTTTGCTATTTCAGGGATTACTGCTACTGAATCTCAGTACTCATTCTGCTTCTTGCTGCCTTGCATTTGTTGGTGATATCACCAGATTGCAGATTGCCTGGTCAGCATCCCTCCTGTCTCTACCAGAGCCCCCTTTGTAGAAGATTTCCACTTTATAATTTTCATGCTTATGCCCAAAAAAGCATGACCCTAATAACACTGTTCATTCTTAACGAATGTGCCATGGTTCTTATGCCTCAGTGTAGTTTGTCATTTCTTCTTCCATCTTTCTTCATTCTTTTTTTTGGTCTTCTGAACTCATCTAGTGAAATGTTCAGTCTTGTAACTCATCTTCCTCTTGCAAATGGATGATATGGGTAATGTTCACAAGTCATTTTTGTTTTGCTGTATTACTGACGGATGTTAATTGCAACATATTCCTGAGGAGTGACCCGTGCTTTATATCTGTCCTATTTAACTTATTGTTGTTATTAAAACGTTGAAGACCATAACATTCTTTCAGTCTCCTCTTGCTGGCTGCTACTACAATTTTAGATAACAAACACTGATGGCTCCCCCCAGGTGTTCAGTCTCTGAACTTGCAACAGATATGGAAGGGGAAGACTCAGGCAGAAATACTCACATAAACTCCATGTACAAGTACTTGGAGCACATCCATTACCTTCCTGATTTATTCTTTTTATTTTATTAGTGTGGTATAGGCCTTAAAAATCCCAACGGTATTGAAGTAACTTCACTAAAAAGTAATTTGGCGCATTTCCCTCCGGAGGAATATCACTGGCACTCTCATCTTTCAGCTTCCCGAGGGGATGTGGCCAATTGAAGAATTGAGAAGTTGACCTCTTGACATGAATTTCAGATGTTTACTTTTCTGTTCCACACACATGCAGTGCCACTTCCAGGAGCTTTTGCATTCTGCTTGATGATTGAGTTGAAGTGATTTGTTCTCTTTCCTTTTTTTACGTTTTGCATTTCTACAAATTATCTGGAATTGAGTTGCTGCAAAAAGATATTCTGTTTCATAATAGACTTGCGAAGTTTACTCACCCTTTATCTGAAGACTGCAGAATGGAGCCCAGATTATTATCATTATGCCAATCTGCATCACAATTATCTTGATGGCTAAATGGTCATTTACACCCTCCTGTTCATAGATTGTGGACACCTGCAACACTAATGAATAAACTATTAAATATCTCTATGCTCCGTTTATGTAGAAAAATTACTGTTACATGTCTTGACATTTTCTGTATTTGAGTCCTGTCATGAATCTAATTTCCTTGTTTATTTTAATGTTAGGCTGCAGATTGGGCCTTTTTATCTGGTTATATGTGTGGCATTGTGATCTTGGATGTAATACCATTACCATTGAGTTTGGGACATTGGGAAGGCTGATAGGAAAAAAGTTGTCCAAAGTTCAAACTCTAAAGGATGTGACCCTCACATCCTCAAAAGTCTGAGGTCTTCTCTACAGCTACAGATGGGCTGACAAGTTTTTATGCTAAATGCCTTCAAGGTGGATGTGGAGAGATTTCCACTCCAGAACAGGAAGATCTGTTGGCCGGTAATATTGTGCACTGTGTTCTGGATTACATTGGGCAGAGAGGAACAGCGGGATATCTAAAGCTCAACGAGAAATAGCATAGAGGTTTTCATTGGCTTCAGCTTTGCCAAATGCAGGGTGTCAACAATGACGGGATTATGCAGAACATGAAACAGTGGAGGCTTCTGACTGGATGCCATCGTGTGACGGCTTTTTCAATGTCTTTTTTTCCTTTCTGCTTTGGATGCTTCTAGGGCTTTCACTGTGAGGTTTCTCATATGTCTAGTCTCTTCTATTCTTCGCTTATTTCCGACACCTTCTTCCCCCAGCCAGAATAAGGTGGTGTTCTCTGGGCGAATGGCGGTTGGTCAGGGACAAGAAGTCACTGGGAAGATATAGCAGCTTCGGATCTGCGGCTCGTCAGCGGCATAAACTTCGGCCCACCACCCACGAGTTTGAGAACGCGAAAGGGTAAAGTAAACTGGTCTAGTGAAATGTACAAAACGCTGAAATAACTATAATAGAAAATAAAGTACATTGTTTACATGACACAGTGTTCCAAATGAAAGTACAAGTAAAATGAAAGAGAAACACTTTCTGCATTTCTGAAAGTGTAAAAATGCTTAGTCATCTTGCACTTCTTCTCTCTCATTGGTGGGAATCAAGTTGGCACATGGATAGACCTCTCTTCTCTTTTCCACTAATGGGAGGGGGGAAGTGCAAGATGATTAGGTATTTCTGCACTTTTATCCCACCAATGAGAGAGGGGAAGTGCAAGATGATTACATATTTCTATACTTTAAAAAATGCAGAAAATCTTTCTCAAAATAAAATGATACGCTTCCCATTAGGACATATTCCGAGGATCAACCAGTTATCTGCTATTAAGCTCGAGGGAAGCTTGCTTTTCGCAAGCTAGTCTCTGGTCCGAGGCAGTGGTGGACCCTCTTTATAATCAGTGGGGTCACGTGACCCCACTGACTGGAAGAGGTGTCTTAAGAGAAGTAGAAATTTTTCATGTTATTTAGGTGTGTAAATGAAAAGTGACTCCACTGAATTTAAGGGTGACCCCCCTAAGTTTAAGTGACCCCACTGAACTAATTTTCAGGATCCGTCACTAGTTCGAGGTGGAAGCTGTTGCCGTGAGCCGTCGTCTGAAAAATAGAGCGAGTCTCATGATTCATAGGCCCAAAGATCCCACTATTTAGCCAAAACAATGTAATAAAGCAAAACGGATAATGACTGGGCAATTCATTGAAGTATATAGGAAAGTAGCAACTAACAAGTAATAACCAATGAGAAGTACCGAAATCGAGCTACACATGGTGAATACAGTAATACACGTGCACATAGTTTACGATAGCTAGCGACCTCAACCTAAGACTAGGGGTAGCCAACTTGTCTTAATCCCCTCAATGTTTAGTTAACACCTTAGGCCCATTGATATAGGGATAAGAAACCCCTGGTTAAACTAACCAGGAATAATCTAAGATTAAAATTACTTTCTTTCAGTTTGATGTATTTAGGTGGGTCATAGGCTCAAGTATAAGGGGGTTATCAGAAAACAACTCCAAACTGATTGTGCTCGAGGCATAAAGACAAAACCTCCGACCTCTCTCTCAGTAGATACGTGTTCAAAGTAACAAAGTATCCTGACTAGTGAGACGTCATCATGGAAACATAGCATAGGTACTCCAAGTGGATAGAAATCTAACAAAGTTTTGGCTTATAATATCTCAACTAAGGGCACATCCCTCCACGAGATGCTTTAGGAACAAACACGATCATCACTGTGGATGCCTTCGTAACACGTTCAACCCAACAGAAGCCTCTCACAACTACAAAAGAAACCTCAGACAAAAGTCCGCCAGAACTGTGGAAATTACAAAAATATCATTTCTATCGGCTCTGGACTTAAAACTTGTCCACGGTCATGGACGCCTACACTCAGTGGCGGATCTAGAATTTTCAGTGGATGCATTCTTAGATATTTTCTTGATCTAGTGGGGTCACTAATGGTGAAACTTCACATCTGTAATAGAAACTTTTCAATCCAGTGGAGTCACAGGACCCCACTGACCTCAAGGTGGCTCCGCCACTGCCTACACCATAGCGAGTCGACACAAATGGATGCCTATAGCTTGTCATGGAAGACTCTCGGAAAAAATATATTGACGTGTTTCCATGAAGGAACACCTATAAAAGAGTCCAATAGATGAAGAGTAGAGCGGAGAACCAATCCCACAAATTGGAAGATGAATGCATTCAATTAGGTGGACGCCTTGTCAATGTGCCCTGTGGGTCATATGGGTTTACAGGTAGGAGTTCAGTTAAAATCTCATTTCATTTATATCAAGATAGATCGGGGATAGAGTAAAGATATTTTCAAAATTTTAAGAATATCTTCACTTTATCTCTAATCTATCTTAATACCAAACATGTTTTTAGAACTTCATTTCATCAAGTCAATTTTTCCAAATGCAAGAAAAAAAAACAAAATAGCATTTTTATGACTAAATGCCTTCTCAAACATGTAAGTTGTCATTTGACGGTCGGGGGTCAGACGTCTAATAGTTAACTAACTATACACACTAGTGCACTACGAGAATGCACCGAAAGAGCAGATGCCTTCCCCTGACAAAATCTAACATTTTTTTTTAGCGCTCTAACACTACTCAAAACTTGTCTCACATTATCGGACAAAATTTAGAGTGCTTGCAGTCAACCATGAGAGCCCCGTGCACATTTTTGTGTCACTTTGGAGCAATCAAGTACATCAAACATAACTACATAATCCAAATGTTGCCAATTTGATTCGGATTCAAATAAATTTTCGGATCCATAAACGGGTTCTCCTTTCAACATGCAGCTTTCTAATTGGACATTGGCCCATTGGGCCTGGCCCATGATGAGGTGCTATCATGGAGGCGGTGCATCAGCCTGATTGGTGAATCTGCTACAATTACGAAGAGTTCCATGAAAAGCTAACCGCCCGATCGCACTTGGACGGCTGGCATCGGCGTAACTGAAAGGATTCCAGAGGCTTCCGCTATTGCCCTCGCGTTTTAGCGGTCTCACCCTTTTCTCTTCTCCGGCTCCGGCCTCTCATGTATCAAACCATTATCCCTTCTTCGTTCACTCCGGCGGGGTTCATCTCGCGTTGAAGGAGAAGAGACGGTGGTGGAGATCTCACATCCATGGCGGGAAGGGAAGTTCGAGAATACACCAATCTCACCGACCCCAAAGGTGAGTGCGGTGGAGCCGCGTCGATCGAGGGTTTACATGGCTCTCTCGGGGTTTATCCTGGGAAAAAAATTAAGTGTTTTTCTGATTCAATCTTATTCCTGATATGTCGCTATGTTCCAGTTTTCTTTTTCTATCTTTTTTGGTGTTGTAGTTTTTTACACGCATTGTGATTGTCGAGAGGTCCTTGCGGGTGTTTGATTTTGTTTTTGTTTGTATCTTTGTCCGTTTGTAATTTGTTCAAATCTCTTGGGTGCGTTTTTCTTGCTTCGGAAGTTCGGAGTTGTGTTAGATTTGATGTTTGCCTGTGTTGTAGATAAGAAGTGGGGCAAAGGAAAGGATAAGATCGATGACGAAGAGATCACCTTCCAGCGCATGGTTGCCAAGGTTAGGGGATCAAGACTTCAAATCATCATTGATTTCTTCCTTTTTTGCTTTGTGATTGTATCGTCTTTGTTATATTGCCATCGTTTATTGCTAGGTATTCGGGGGTACTTAAACGGTGGTTTCATATCCTTAGGTTGAGAACTACGATATTTTGGCCCTTCGATGCTAGTGGAATCACTTCTGTGGACGCCGAAGTTTGAATTTCTCCTTTTTAACGTTTCCAGCTTGTATTCATCAAAGTATACTGTTATAGCTGAAGAAGGCTAGGAAGTGATTAGTTTACTTTGCATCTGGCTAGGAATTTTCATCGTTGTATCTTACGTTGCACATGTCTCCCAAATGATAAGCTTTCAAATGCAAGATTTATTTTGGCTTACCTGGAAATGTTTTATCTCATAATCGGCTTGAAAGGGATAAAAAATTGAAATGTCACAAGCCCTGGGCACTGCAACTGTCTAGTTGTATAAGAAACAGTTGGGAGATTTGACTAGTGCATCAAGAAAACCTGAGAAAGTGGTGTGCGTGGTAATTCTTTTGGGAAGTCCAGGTACATGCCTATGTCGTTTTGCTATTTGTTCATTTGTCGATGTCAGTCCTGCTACAAGTGTACGAGCATCTCATAAGATGATCCGGCTCTCAAGGTTCTTCATCCTCCAGTTTTGAGGGATAATTAGGTGAAACGTCTGCGTGGAAGCTATTTTTGGTTCACTTCCAGTATGAAACGGGAGTGGTCAAGTGATTTTGGGTAATAAAAGTTAAAATCTTTACTTACAATCCCGTTTTGTTCAATTTTAGAAGCTTCAATCAAGAACTTGTAGTGGGGGCACATGTTCAATTAGATGTGTGGATTGAAGGCAGATGATTTCAGACTGGAGGACAGGTTTCCTCTCTTTTATAAACTCATTTTATCCATGGTAGACTGTTGAATGTTCCATTCCAGATCCTAATTGAGATCACTGGGCCATTACATTGAGATGATTGTTGAAGGAGGATGCAACAAAAGTGTATATGTCCGTCTTATGGCTTTTGAAGTGCATCTCGATTGTCTGGCCATTCACGCTCTGAAGATAAGGTGCGATGGAATTTTAATGGGTTTTTTTTTCCTTTGAGAAATTCATTCTGCTGAATTCATGAACATCTGATTATTAAAGGATGATTTTGAAGGTGAAGGGCTAGGTTGGATTATCTATTGCCTTGATCATCTTCTTATATTGCTCAGAACTTGGAAGAGAATAGGGAAAAATGTATGGGAGAAGGAAGAAGGAAGAAACAAGAAAGAAAGGGGAAAATGGAGAAAAAAAGAGGAACAAGGTAGAGAAGAGATAAGTATATGCTTTTAAGGAAGAGGAGAAAGAATTAGATGTTTGTCAATTTTTAGCTGTAGTAAGTTTCTCTATTTAGCAATTTCCTTGAATTTCTATGTTTTAATAATTTAAAATGATTTATCTTTGAATATGCTATTTTCCCGCAATGGAATTTTAGTTAATCTTTTTTGAAAAATGTCGGTGTTGGCCATGGGTCGCATGACTTTGTTTGTGATGTTGACCAGTTTTGGCTAACACCACCTTGGTCTGAGTCTGTAGTTCAACTTAAGTTGGGAAGTTTCATTTGTCTTGGGAAACAAAATTTGAAGATTTCTGATATGGAGGGATTTTAATGATTGTACTACCTGACAAAAAGGCAATCATTTGCAGATTAAATTGATGAAGAAGTCTCCAAAATGCTACTTTCTGATAGTTCTTTGGGCAAGTGTTCTGGTCCAGTGCTCATCTGGAGGGGCTTTCATGAACACATGGGTGGATGTCTTAACCCATTGTCTTCTTCCCACTGGCTCAAAAATGGATTCCAGAAATCATGCAGGGGTTCTTTCATCTCTGCAAAATTTTCCACCTTTTTGAGCCAATGAGTGGACATTGTTTAAGATGTCCTTGTATGTGGTCATGTAAGCCGCTTCCATTCTTATTCTGAGTTGATGATGTGAGGTTTCTTTTTAACTCCCTGAGATTGTGGATCTTTTATCAATGGCGAACAATTGAACAGTAGTACAGTTATCATTCGCCAGGCTGAGCAGAATGTAGGAAAATGGACTTCAGAACAGGCTTTTGGATTTGGAGGACCCAGGTCTTGGGAAATTTTTGGCATGCTTCTCAAACTGGTTCCTTAACGAATTCAGGAGAATGGCTTTCTACCTGGCCGACTGGGTAGAAATGTCTACGTGGGCTGCTCGGCCGCCTGCCTGATTGGCCAGGTGGCCGGGGCCCATACATTATTGGTGTGTGGGCCCTGGCCACCTTACCAATCAGGCGGGCGTGCGAGCAGTCCACTGCGGCCGAGCTGCTACCTGGTCGTAAGGCTCTCTCCAGATTCTGTCACAGACAATATCAGTAGCAGTATCTTGTAAGGTACAAGCACATATAATTGGACTACTGTGCATAACTGTTAAATCACCTGTTATTGTTAAGAAAAGAGAATAACATACATAAATATGTATGCTGTTCTGTATAGACTGTTTAGGCAATAGATCAAAATTCAATAGCTGGGATTAAGGATAAAATAAACATAAGCATTTTCATATTATCTGTGACCCTATCTGGTCTTTATTTTATGGTGATTGCAACAACACTTGGTACAATTTAAGGTGGTATCGATGGCATCATGTATACATTCTAAGTATGTTCTTTTTGTTGACATTGCTAACTCTGAGTTGCAACAAACCAGTAGAGAGTACGGTGGAAGTTTTTCTCACCTTGTGTTGTGTCATAATTGAAGCTTTAAATGCTGTACATGAGCAACGGATTGTTGATGAACAATCATAGTCATTTATTGGCATGTTGGAAGGAGGTTTTTATTATTTGTTGCTCATTTTGTCTTTTAGTCAGAGGCGAAAGGTGGCTGAGGCAACTGAGGGTTTGCCTTACCCTCAAAACGCGTAGGCCACATATAGATATATAATTGAATATGACAAAAACCCATGTATAGAACCTGTAAGATTCCTAGTTTCAAGCCATTTGTTCTTATGTGGCAACTAACTGTGGTAAATTAAGAATCCCTGGGGGTGGGGGGTGGGGAGAGGGGTCATGAATCATGATGTAACCGTGGCAGGGGTGGGAGGCCCAGGCAATCCCAATGATAGCCAAAGTGAAATTGGGCAGTGCATTGTGACTTGCTATCAGCCTTGCCTCACCTTGTTGCCTAGGCAAGCACCTCAGGCAACTTTGCATTCTTTTAAACTTATGATGGTATGTGCAGTTGCTAATCTGTACTATGATGTTCATGCAATTATTCCTTAAGATTTCATTTTCTGATATCAAATATTCCTTAAGGTACTGGTAAAAACAAGAGCAGAACCTTTCAAGACCGGACATTAGTCCATTGTATCACAATATGACTTTGAGTCCTGAACAGTCGGTCCATATAGATGATGGCAAGATCCTTTTTCTTGGAGGCTCCATCTATCAGACATCTTGGTGGTTCTGTTTTACTCATAGTAATAGGAACCTCTTGTATTTCATAGATCTCAAAGCAGAACGTTTCAACAAATTGTTCTCCGTAGGAGATCACTTGTGCTTGATCCTTTCTGTTACTTACCTGTCTGGTTCTGTTTTCTTTTAACACATACTTGCCTCTAGTTTGAGAGGTTATCTTGGTCATGGTTTTCCGAATCGGAATCAGAATCGGAAGGCAAATCGGGTTGCTCCTGATTCGCCCCGATTCCCCCAGAATCGGTCCGAATCGGACCGATTCGCATGGGTATATTATATATATAATATGATATATATATTACATATATCATATTTCAGACACATTTATATTGATTAAATACATATATGTAATATATATCATATTTATAATGTATAACATATATTACAAATATGATATTATATATATATACATATATATATTATATATAAAGGGAATCAGGGCGAATCAGGAATCGGGCCAATTCGCCCCGATTCGGCAAACCCTGATCTTGGTCAATACATAATGTATGTTTCTGTTTAGTTTTACTGTGATATGGCTGATAAGCTATTTTAAGTTGTTTTTCTGAATGGTTCATATCATGTCCCTTGAGTGATATGATAGCTGTAATTCTGCGAGTGACTATCATGTGTTTGCTATTGAGCTACAACTTTCAAGATCATCAAGCCCCTTTAGAGATTAGCCTTTTTGTTATTCATATGGAGGGACGTATTCCAACTCTTTTTTACCGCTAGTCTGCTATTCCTGCTAATGTTCACAATTTATCTACGCTGGAGACCTAGTGGGCATTAGCCGCTGAACAGTGATATTCAAGTTCATATTGGTAAATTTCAACACCTTTCTGTAAACTTAAATAGGTTCTGTATTAGAGTGTCCAGCAGCTGACATCCACACAAAGAGGTTTGTCAGTCTAGGCAAGTGAAGCTAAAATTTTGTTTGTTACTCTGGGGTGAATGTGTTTTCAATGGTCTCAGTGATAACCAGGGTGTTCTTTCTACTTGATAAGGAAATGCTAATCCGACAAATGACCTCTTGTTTTTGTTTTTCACTTGAGCTTCCATCCCTCTTCCTTTTTGGGAACTAAGAAACATTATCTTTTCCCCGTTGTGGTATCAATCCTTTTGTATACCTCCTATCTTTTCCCCGTTGTGGTATCAATCCTTTTGTATACCTCCTTTCTTTGCTCATTTCTTTCATATGTATGATTTGTTGGAGATTTCTGATAACATGGCCCGGCAGGGAACTTGGCTTCTGCTGGGCGGTTGATGTGAGCAGATGCAGGAGGTAGCTGGCGATCGTGGGGGATATCTTCATGGTCGAGGTGGTACGTGTCTTCCTTCCACAGAAGGCTCTTTACCGCAGAGCATCCATTGAATTTATGAACACTTCATTTGTAGCTCTTGACAGCGATGACCTCCTTTATCTCAAGGAGCAAATGGAAGCAGAGGAAGATGCAGAACGTCTTCTACGTCGCACTGAGAAGAGGGCATTTGCTGCATTTAAGATATCCTGCTGCGCTTCTGACCTCTGTTTTCTTCTTCGATTTTCTAGTTTCATCTTATTTTCAGATTCTTTTTTCCCTAACTGAATAGACACAAAGCAGCAAGTGCAGCAGATACCTCACCTGCACCACTACCGTTGCCACTTCGTGTTGAGCCCAAGCCAAAAAGTGGGATCAGGTGAGGGCAAAACCCCAGTTCTCATGTTCGGTTTTCTTGATTTGACGATCAAACTCGCCCTCTGAAATTTTGGGGTACAGGCAGCAAGATCTCTTGAAGAACATTGTGGAGATCAGGCCAAAGAGACACAGAGTTTCAAGCCCATCTGACACCGTGCCGGGGAGCCATCCAATTGCAAGGCCAGAGAACGCGGCTCCAAAAGACACTAAACTGGAACAGAAGAACCCAGGAAGAGTGCTCAGTTGGGAATCAAGTGGCGAAGCAAAACTTGAGAAACCTAAGAATGAAGCCGGAGGCTTGCTTGGCTTAGCTTATGAGAGCTCAGATGAAGATTAGCTTGGAAAAGGATTGCGCATTTTTGTCCGCGTAATGCAGGCTTCTTTGACCCCTACGCTCTCCATCTTGTTTCTTTTGAAGTCTCTTCTGGGTGTTTTGCCAAGAGTCACATTCTACTGGTTTGTAGGACAGTGACCCTTTTGTTGTATTATGATGTATTATGGCATTCCTGGTGGCAGGCCGGTGGGTGCAGGACTCATTCAATGAACAAAATTTCTCCTAGATCGTCCGTTGAGGAATGGTACAATGGTGCTGTTTTTTGTGAACTTTTTTCTGCCAGCCTCCCTTTTGGTGCCCACGAGTTTAGGAGTACCTAAAATCAGACACTGAAGTGAGACGAGCAAGCTCGAAGAAGTTGGACGTTGGCATTTTTCTACCAACAAATGTGTCCGGTGCAGCAAACCAAATGTCGAGAAATGGCTCTCTCTTCCATAGATGGCAAAGTCGGCCGACCCGGAGCGGAGTCGGCCGACTTTGAGTCGGGTCGGCCCCTGACGACCCGACTTGGAGGGGGGGAACACCCACTTATCACGAGACTAAATTTGCAAAGTCCACTGTCTGACTCGGTCCGACTCCGACCCGACTCGGGGTCGGGATCGTCTGGGGCCGACCCAGCCGCCCGACCCGACTCTGCCATCCATGCTCTCTTCTGATTTTGAGTTCTTTGGCCACGGATCTCGTAACGGCAGTATGATATACCAGGGCAAGTGCGAAGAAGTGAAGTTGCACGTGGCTGTAAAGGGGGAGACCATAGCGATTGGATTTTTTGTGCTACCTATGAACTGAGACTTCCAGAATTTAGTGTAGAATGAAGCCAATTTTAGAAGGTACCCTTTAGCGGACGAACAAACTAATTGATAAACCCAAAAGTTTTAGGGAACGAAATGCGGAAAAGATTAACGTAAAAGATCATCAATTACGACAAATGTAATTATTTCATGTGATTGCAGGAGGATACGCAGATATGATGATGTTTGCTCAGTATTATCTCCTTTTTTTTTGTTTCTTCGGCGCAGTGGTCAACACTACGTCTGTCACGGATAAATTCTGCGCGCTTGATGATCGAATTCTAAGTGCGCCCCTTCCCACGCAAGCGGGTGTCCAACTGCGTTACGCGCATGGACGGCTGAGTATTATCTTACTCGATATCACCTGATCACATTTGTTCTTTCCAACTTTGAAGTTTTTATAACTTTTATTTAATATTTAGCATCATCTTGTTTAAACTCTTACACGACAGATTTTTATGGTACTACTCCAGTATTCGCCATTAAGAGTTGATGACTTGTACTCGAAAAAATAACTGGAGTAAATCTTCGGGCCGCTTTAACAAGGGGTTTAATAATCTCTAAACATTTTAACTATAATTATCTCTCAATTTTCAAGTGAAATTGGTTTGGTTCTATTTTTTTTAAATTTTGAATTAAAATGGGAATTAAGTTACTCCAATCTGTTGATTAGGATAAGTTAACACTGGATATATTCTCTCTCACCTCCCAAAACTCCTGAATTAGGCTATCCCCTTTTCAAAGTAAAAAAACATTGCTAATCTGTTCCGTACCCCCCCTTCTAACCCCGTCAACAACCCCTGGCAAAGCAATCCGGAACCAACGTATATTGTGTATTGTGCAGGACTGAGTATAACATTAAGTAAACAAAAAGTATATTCTTAAACATACAACATGCATGTTAACGCATACATGTCTATTTGGGAACACGGCCTAGACCTAACACAAACAAATAAGAAAAATTCATTCAAAACATATAAACTGCTATTGTAAAATCACGGGTGTGGAAATGGATTTTAAAAATAAGATTAAAATCTCAAATCTTTTAGTTTTTTTTTATCATGTTTTCTCATATTTTCATGGCTGCACATTGTAAATTCAAATCCCGTCAGATGTCACACGAACAATGGTGACGAGAAATGACCCTACAATTGCAGAGTGCGGGCGTGCCAGTCACCGAGGTGACAACAAATGGTTTGCCTCCGAGAGTCGAATGATTTTAGGTCTATTGTGCGCACTGTTTGACTTCGTCAAACGAAAGTGAGTGTTGGGTTCTGGACCAATATCTCGCCGTTGTCTGAGCGCAACGACGTTAATTACATCTCTTTAGAAAGAGAAAATATTTGATAATCGCAAGAACTGAAAGTCTTGTGGCCTTAAACGAAGACATCCGATGAAAGATGAGAAACGCATTTAAATTTGGGCTGAAGTGCTAACGAGCAAATGTCTATTCAATTTGTTTGATCTTTTATTCATTAGTCATTGAATCTCTTTATTTATTTGTTCATTTGTTCCTTTAATCATGAAATGGTTTAATGTGCTCTTTGTTCTATTAAGACATGTGAAACGTGAGATGACCTATTTGTTCACTTGTTACTTTTATCATAAAAATGTTTCAATTATTCTTTTGTTCTATTTGAAACTTGTAAAACATGAAACATAATATTTGCCCTTTTATTTCTTTTATCATTAGATACTTTTAATTTACACTTTTGTTATATTTGAAACATGTAAATTGTGGTTCTGTTCACGATTCGGCACTGTTTGGTCATTGGATGGCCAATGGGCAGCACATCTATATTCGATTCGGCAAAACATGTAAACAACAATACAGATAGCGAATCGGTGGGGCATGGCCGAATCGGTAGTCTGGGTTGAATAGGCAAACCAGGACCGAATCGGCAGGGTAAAACTAAATCGGCAGGATGTGACCGAATCGGCAGCTCGGGTTGAATCGGCAACCAGGACTGAATCAGCACCATGCTGAAATGCTATTAAATTAGTGAAACATTGAAGATTTCTTTTTGAAGTCTTCTGTCGATTCGAAGCATACAGAGAAAATCATGCAGCATCTCCCCTTATCTTGGTTGACGGGGGGAAGAGCGCGGTACCCATCCACCATAATGGAGACGGCACCAAAAGATAGGGTGTATGTCGAAAGACGACATAACCCCAATGGCACACGACGCCCATCCCCGAGGCATGCCTACGAGGAGACCGGTAATGCCGTGACCACACACAAACCCAAGCGGCGAATGGATAATATGTAAGCCCGCATATATCCGGGTATATACATTGCATTGTCTAACCCGGGATTTAAATGTGTCTTTTATCAGTCTATTGGCTCTTCTCTTGGCTGGAATCACATGGAGTATGGCCTTACTCATGTGGTTCAACCAAGGGCATGATGTTGCCAGCCGAATCGGCAGGCTGCCTCCCAAGCTGGCCGAATCGCTAGAACTGGTTCCAGACCAGCCGGATCGGCAACAAACATCCTCTCTCTGTGGGTGGTGAACCAGCACCATCCCAGCTGGGCACACCTGAGGAGATGGGGCGATACTGGGCCAGAAATGGGCTTAGTGGGCTTTTGGCATTGGATGCTAAGCATGGGGGCATGAACATTAATTGTTCAACCTCTTGGCTAGCAAAGGGGGTATGCCCCAAAACCGATATGCACATGGAGGGGACTGTTTTAACAGTGAAGAGCATCTATTGAGAGGGGCAAAACAAAAGGGGAAAATGCTCCAAAGGGAGGCTTACGCAAGGCTATTTATGGAGGCATGGGGGGAAAATTTGTAGGTCTCATCAATGATGATAGGAGGAGAGAACACCTCTCCACAAGGAGGGGCTCCCTCTCTCCTGTGACCTCTCATAAAAAAGGCTCAAACAAACACATAAAAAAATACAAAAAAGAGAATAGGGAAGCATTCAATGCAAAAGGAAGAGGAATGAGACATTCACATCAAGGGGAATGAGGGGAGTACATGGATATGACATTCTCTTGCAAAAGGAGGGGAAGAGAGTACAAAGAGTACAAAAAGAAGAACAAAAGAGAACAAGAGAGGGAGAGATCCCCCACGCCTCCTACCCTCTCTTCCCTCTCTTTCTCTTCACCCCAAGTGACAAGACCACTCAAGAAAGATAGCTCTCTTCTCAATCTTTCGCTTCCTTTCTTTCTCTCTTGCTGTTTTTTTCTTTCTTGCCTTCTTGCAGCAACTTCACAGGAGAGAGGTAGAGAACAACAGCAGCAGCCCCCTGTTGTGCTCGGAGAAGAAGCCTCCTCCCCCTTGCAAGCCTCTTCCTCTCTTCCCAAAAACCCCCCTCCTTCAGTCTTGGTACGTAGGAACCCTTTTTTCTTGCCAAAAGGTTTCTAGAAGGCTTACCCAAAAGAACCCCTCACAGCCTCTCCTGCGCAGGAGCACATTTTACCAATTTAGAACGTCTTTTCGAGAGGTGTAGTATTTGCTTATGCTTACCCCCTTACAAAGGGTGATATGGGTCTTAGATAGTAAGTCTCGTTAGATCTTAGTAGGTGGGCTATTTGAGAGAATTTTCTTCTCCATTTTATGAGACTTTGTAGAAATTAGGCCAACTATGGGAGAGGCCCAATAAAAATTCTGGGGTGCTCACAACGGGCTAAACTAATATACTAAAACCGTGAGGAGAAGGGAGGAAAAACATCTTGCGGATATAGACTTTATTCTCTACGAAAATACAGCAGCCTCGTAAGATAGGTAGATGAACAGGAGAACAAGAAGCTTCTAATTGAGTGACGAGGACACAAGTTTTTGAGCTGCCAGAATTTTATGTTGGAAAACTACTCTAGTATAATATATTCAAAATTTTTTCATAACTCTATACCGTACCATTATTCCGATATGTATAGAGGATAAATCATTATACCAATCCTCCAATCATTATACCACTCTTTATTGTACTGTCTAAAGACCACTTATTCTTCAACCGCGCTACATAGATGAGAAAGCAATTCAGAGTATCATCGTCCTCTCCCCTCCCCTCCCCTCAACATTCAAAATGGCGACTTATCAAGGAGAGAGAAAATTTTATTACATTTATAAAAATGTAAGGCCACGCTTAACTGCACTTTGGACCCGCCATTCGTCCATCTCACGGGACCACCCGCGCCACTTCAATTTTGAAGTCCAAATTTTTTTGTAGAGCCGAATTTTATATTTTAAAATCAATCAACATGATGTGACTCACAATGTCACACGTGAAAGTGCAGTAAAACATAATCTTATTACACTTACATATAGTAAACTTTGTTCACGGTTTAAAAATATTGTGAGATATTTTTTTTGAAATTCTAATCATTAGAATTTTATTATTTCTCACTCTAATTTTTAAATGAGAAAAAACGATTGTAAGATTTTCAAAAACAAATGGTGAAAAAGTGGAGAGAGAGATAAAAAGAAGAAGAGGTAATAATAATACTTTAGATTTAGAACTTCAAAAACTGATGTCTATAATTTTTTTTGAGTGATTTTGATTTAAAAAATAAAATAAAATCACCGCAATTGTATTCCCAAACCGTCGCAGAAGGAAGGCACCCAAATGAAGAGTAGCAGAATGACCAAGGCAGAGAAAGAGCGAGAGACAGAAGGTAATAATATTGAACTGAAATAAAAAAGGTAAGAAATGATATGATACTTGAAATTGGTGAAGGGGCAAGAGAATGAGGATGTGGGAAGACCAAGAAATAAAGATCAAAGTCGACAAAGACCGAAAGCCGAAGACAGAACAGATAGAAAGAGCCAAAGAAACTCACCATGCGATAACCAGGTCGTAGAGGAACACCTGATGCTTCCTCCTCAGCGATGGAGTAACGGAGGGATGGACGCGCCCTTTCCCCGGTAAGGAACCGGAGACGATGCCTGGAGCGCCGGCAACGGGAGTCTCCTCTTCCACCCCACTCCAGCCACAGGGTCAGTCCGTATCCATCATGGTGGACTTTTGGATAAACATGATAGGAAAACAGCATAATAATATTACCACGCTTCCTTGGTTTCATTTGTATCTCTTTTTCTTCAAAATTCAGACACTTAGCGAGAGGGCCGCGAGGAACGAGGAATAAATAGAAACTATGACTGGAGTTTCCTCTCCAGAATAACACGTCAAAAACTGCAGTACCAGAGACTGCAGGCAAGAGTTTCAGTAAAGTGGGGAAAAAGGATATTATCACCTGGATCCTCCGGAAACAGGGTATACAAACTTGGGAAATTGGCAGCAAACTGGGGCATCAAAATCTAAGCCTGCCTAGAAATCGATCATTTCACGGTGCAGATCTTGATAACCGAAGCGGCCCCAATACGGTGAAGTGCAACAACCGCGTCACCTGGCTTGCAAAGCCGCCTTTGCACAGCACACTCGAGGGCCGCCTCTAATATGACCTCCGTGGACTCAGCATCTGTGGCCTTGGCAGAACCCTCAGCCAGCACCGGTATCAGACCCCTGTGGACAAGGCTCTGCCTTGCCGGAGATTCGTCACTCACATTCCAATCAAAGGAATCTGTTGTGAGCACTGGAACAACCACGGAGAGGATCGGAACAGCTGGACGATACTTGGCAACCAGCTTCGCCGTTGTTCCACCCCGAGTCAGAACAACAATGAGCGTAGCCTTGGCCTTGTTTGCCGTACGAACAGCTGAGGATGCAAGACTCTCAAGTGGGCTCATGGGAAGTGGGGTTGACCTTATCATCTCCTTGAAGATGGCGCCATAGTCAAGGGACGACTCTGCCTCGACACAGATCCTGGACATGATCTTGACAGCAACCTCTGGGTACAGCCCAGCTGCACTCTCTCCACTGAGCATAACACAGTCGGTGCCATCAAGGACAGCATTGGCAACATCGGTGGCCTCAGCACGAGTTGGGCGAGGAGACTTGATCATGGACTCGAGCATTTGAGTGGCTGTCACAACAGGCTTACCAACAAGGTTGCACTTGTAAATCATCATCTTTTGGGCAAGGAAGATTTTCTCCACGGGGATCTCCATTCCAAGATCACCACGGGCAACCATGAAAGAATCTGTCTCCCTTAAGATATCATCGAAGTTCACCACTCCCTCCTGGTTCTCGACCTTCAAAGGCAAACGGTGATCACAAATGAGAGAAATGTAAGAAAGAGGTCTCATAAGCTGCTGTAAGTATCTGTGTGGCACTATCCAGCAAAAAGGGTGAAGTTCAAGGAAAAAAATGTCTTGACAATTAAGACATCCCTTTAAGACTGTCATAATATATGAGGAAGATTATTTTCGATGGTTCTTTGAGAGAAATATGCCATTGCCTAAGATGATTCCCCAGGCGAAAAAGGTAAACCTCATAATATTGTTAACACTTGGCCAAGGATTCCCAAGGATCACGCTAAATTTTCCAGACAAATCAATAGAGCACATTGAACACCTTTTGAAGTTCAGCATTCAGATACTCCTCTGATCAAGGTATGACATTCAGTTTGAACATTCAAAATGCTATTTCGAAGCGTACTGAATTCCCAAGCAAGAAGGATGGACCAGGTTTCCCTAATCACTAATCTAAGACACTATGAGCAAAAACACAGGCAACATGCATAAGCATATATGCTAACTGATAAGAGGTCTACACATGATAAAAGGAGGCCAGAAACATTCATTATGCATGAGTCGAAGGGCATGATGAGCACCCATAACCATGCAAAATTTCAATTGCAAGCATCAGGATGTTGCAGCCAAATTATCAAAAGCAGATTATCATACCTTTGACATCAACTTTATGTTTTTTGCACGAGGCCCAAGAATCTGACGTACATGAACCAGATCAGAACCCTTGCGCACGAACGACAATGCGATCATATCAATATTGTTGGGTACACCCCATCCCAATATGTCTTCCTTATCCTTCTCTGTAAGAGTAGGAAGATCCACAACAACACCTGGTAAATTGACATTCTTTCTCTCACCCAAAACTGCAGTGTTTTCACACCGACATCTCACTGTCCCAGCATCTGGGTCACAAGACAAGACGGTGAGTGTTATAGTACCATCCGCACACAAGATAGTATTCCCAGGCTTCAAATCTACAGGAAGCTTCTTGTAGCTCATAGTAATCGTGTTCACATCCCCCTTGAGGGTGTAATCTGTAGATATTGTAATTTCTTGACCCTCCTTCAGTTGGATAGGCTTTCCATCTTCCAAGAAGCCAGTACGGATTTCTGGTCCCTGTGACAGTTACATAAATTAGAGCTGTAAACTGAGAATGCCTGTAGGAGATTCACTACTGCAAACTGTTAAACTGGATGGAGATAGAAGAAGCAATAGCAAAGGGTTTTTTACATATATATACCCCTACAAATATCATTATTTGCATGTATATCCTTGATCTACAACAATCTGAAATATCCCTAATCTGTTGTAATTGTTGCAGCTATACCCTTTCTAGGGGTATATGTGAAAAAAACTAAAAAAAACTATTGCATGTATGCCCCTGTAAGAGTATTATTGCAATCATTATGATATATCAGAGATATTTCAGACAATTAATGTAGATCAGAAATATACATGAAAATAGCGGTGATTGTAAGTGTATGTATGCAAAAATCTCAATAGCAGATACAATGGAACATGCACAATCAGCATTATAAGGACCTAAGAGTGTCACAACTATTTATGTCTCATTTGTGATGTCTATTAAAACCATGACACAGTCGCTGACACCAAACAATTGGAAAATAGAAGAACTTATGCGGATAATATATCAAATTAACGGTCTACAAATACAATCCTCTTTTAGAGCAAAACAAACGACACATATCTTTGACAAGAGGATGCTGAAGTAGGAGAGCAAAAGAAATAGTCCCTCGACTGTCAATATATGAATAATCAACAATAGAAACTTGAGTCTTTTTGCAGAATATTTGAGAATGCTGGCATGCATAGGACTGAACAGAAGTCAACCCAAGAGGTTAATTTAGCAATTGAACATGAGAAAGATGATAAACAAATTATAGAAAGAATGTGACCTCAATTCCAGATGAATGGCGAGATGGCGAATTAAAGGATAACCCACTGAAAATGTGTTGTGCAGACATATGATTATTCATCTCAAATGCTGGAATCATCACTCAATGAAATTGTGATTAATGTTTTTTGCTTGACCACTATTTCTCATCTACAGTGTGATCATCGGAAATGGAACCCCCACCTGGAACCCGGAGAGTTATCGCAATTCTCCTCGTGCAATCTATACTCGAAGCACCACAGGTTCTCTCCGACATGATGTCTTACTTATTTTGCACACAAGGTTGAAGACTTGGTATTCTCGAGAGCCGGCTAGTTTTCCGCTTTAGCAACTCTTGAGCATATTTTGCAATGCAATTTACAGGAGAGAAAAATAATAAAAGATCGGACACTAGAAGAACTCGGCTAATGACAGACCTTGGTGTCAAGCATGACAGCGCACAGAATTTGCGTATTCTGCATAGCAATCCTGAGGTTGTTCAGGGTTTCCTGGTGGTACTCGTGCGTTCCGTGGGAGAAGTTGAACCGGGCGACGTTCATCCCGGCCCTCAGCAGTTTCTCCAGCATGGGAATAGATCGCGACGCCGGTCCCAGGGTGCAAACGATCTTGGTCTTCGGCACCCGCCCATCATTGGGCAGCTCCTTCAGTATGCCCTCTATGTCGATGTTCGCCATTCAATCCTCAGGACAGAAACAAAGGCCCAACTGCAGTAGCAAGAACATTGTTGATCATCCAGAACAAAAATCAGAATCGAATCCTACCAGACAGATCAGTTACAACAAAGGAATTCCACCAAACACACGATCAACCGCCATAATCATAGACGCACACAAATTCTCACCTCGAGAAAACAAAGCATGAACCCATTATACAGAGACGAACCTCTGCTCTATGCATTAAAAAGTTCCAACACCTACCAACTTCATTATGCAAAATTTCCTTCCACATCAGAAACTAGATAGATGGGAAGAAAAAAGGCCACCAGTTCTACAGGTCGAACACATCAAAGGAACAGGAAAATATCATGGTGATCTAAGCCAAAACAAAACACCATTTCTCTGAGAGCAAGCACACAGAGACAAAACTTGGCTTCAAACACTTACAGATGAAGGAAAAACCAACTAGAGGTGTAAAAACAAATAGAAGAGGCCACCACTTCCGCGGGTCGAACACACTGGCGTCCGATCAACAAGAAGAACAGCAACACAGGGCGGACGCGACGACGGAACAGAAAAGGTCGAGAGATCGGAGGAATGCAGCATATATCAGATCGAAAGATTCTCCCAGAAGCCACTGCTCTTACCTGCGCTTCCTCACACCGGCGCTTACGCGTCCCCTGCTCCTCTCTCTCTCTCTCTCTCTCTCTCTCTCTCTAGCGTGCAGCGTCCGAGGAACTTTGGAAGGCCGCGGGGAGCGGAAGAGCAAGAAAATGGCGAGCTACCCCCCGCCACGTGGGCGAAAAGCGACGTGGGCGGCGTTGACGGTGGTGCGTGGCGCGGGGCACAAACTGGGGGTGGAGATCCCCGGATTTGGACCCAGGAAGGCGCGCACAGATCACGCGGTGGAGATGAGGAGATCTCGGCGCGTGGAGCAACCAAGGCAGCCAGATGGGTGCATTCCCCGGCGGTTGATGCGATTTGAGATACGGGTTCACCAAATGGAAGGTCCAGATCTAGCGGCGCCCTCTGGCTCAGTTAATTTCCGTTGGCGGGGTTTCCGTGTGTTGCGGAGTGTGGGTAAGCCCACGGAATTTTCGTTTTTTTAGAGAAAAATAGTGCACTTAAATTTTACACTTTATATGTATATATATATATTATTAGTCAATAAAATAAGGCACAAATACAATACATCCATCTAATAAAAAATATGAATACTAAATTTAACTGTACTAAATTTTTCTCTTTTTTTTTTAATTTTATTGAAACCTTGTTAATATGCTCTTGCAAGAGGGAAATACTTAAAAGTGGACCTCACCACTTAAGTGAAAGATCTTTGGTAAGGAAAGAGAGGTAGAAACCTTGGGACACAACACATCACCATTTAATGCCGTCACATCCTTGTTATGTGGGGTCGCTTTCAAGGGAAAGTTGGTAACATCAGAGACCCTCATGTGACATCAGTCACAGTTCTCTTGGAATGATATCATCTACAGATATGGAATCGGTTGCCTTCGTAAATAGAAAGAGAAGAAGTTGTTCAAATTTTTGGAGTTTTACGAAATAGGTTAATCAGGTTATGTTCTATTTTCGAAGATTAATAAATTCGAGTTTATATTATTCAAAGATTAAATATCAACTAATGAAAAGTGAGAACTAAGTTCTTACTTAAGGAAAGTCTCCGATTAAAGTGGATGCCCTTGCCAACCCCATTGTGCGCGCGATGATTAAAACCTTTAATTAAAGATGGTGTGTTCCAAAGCATGGCGGTAAACATATAAAAATGCCGAGAATCTTCGATGAATAATTTCTTTTTTTATACAAAAATGCACATCCAATTGTGCTGCCTTCAATGTGATCTCAGTCACGAGCTCTGTCAGCTACTGGTCAAACAGGGTCCTATCTGTCATATTCTGGATGGTCCAAGCCATAAACGATGATTCCGTGCTCCATGACGCCGAGGAGGGGCCTCTTCGAGTAGCATAGGAGGCAATCCTTGCAGTAGATGGCGGCAACTTGGCCCAACAAGTAGCGGGAGATGACCATCGAGGTGTGCGGTCGAGGTAGGTGGCATAGTCTGCGGGGAGGACATCGCCGCGACACTTAACTAGGTCATATGCATTATTATTGGGGCCCCGATGGATGGAGCTGTTGACGGTTCTCTTGCCATCTCAATTGCGGTTAGCACCACTTTGGTAATGATTTAACTCAGAATTAATTTTATTTAATTTAGAGTTAACTCAAAAGGTATTTTGAAAAGATTACAAAGTTAACTCAAGTGAGTTGGGATAAATGTGGATTAAAAGTGAGTTAACTTATCATTTTCTAACTCATTTCTAGAGGTGGATTAGAGTTAACTCAAGTGAGTTAACTACTTTTTTCCTCTCACATTACAAGTATTAAATACTACTTTTTCTTTTCTCAATGTTAGTTAACTCACTTTTTCTTACCAAAGTGTATTTAAGAAAAATAAATTAACTCACTATAGTCTTAAAGTTAACTCTATTATTATCAAAGCAAAAGGTGAGTTAGTCATGTGTAACTCTGTTCATGAGTTAGAATTATATTATCTCCAACCCATTACCAAAGTAGAGGGTTGATTGATCCATGTAGTAGGGTTCTCTGCCACGGCATCAGTGTTGTCGTGATCCCATTGGATTTTTAAAATTTCATTGATGAGTTAAAATGTTTTTATTAAATTAGTTTAGTTAATTTTTTTTTTAAATGACTCCACTGAAAATTTTTCTGAGTCCGTCTATACTAGAGAGTTGATTGATCCATGTACTAGAGTTCTCTGCCACCACATCAATATTGTCGACCTCAAACGCTTGGGCATCTGCGATGGCAATAGAGTCGACGGAATCGAGAGGGATGCCATAGCTGAGGAGGTGGTGGGGATAGGCCTGGACCTCACAGGAGAGGGCCTACTCATGCTTGTAAAGGTAGAGATATAGCGGTAATTTGATAAGATTTTAGAGATATATAGATAATTTTTTCTTAATTTAATTATGACATTTTTAGTGTTAACAAAGAAAACTATTTGGAGAGGAGGACAAATTAGTTACGATCTTCATTAGATGTAATATGCTGTTGAGGTAACTTGAGAGGAAGTGTAGGGATTAAGGGCATGTGGATGAATTATTATATTTAATAGAAGATTGAAACATTTATTTTATCTTCATGTTTAACTCCGAGATTTTTAAAGTGAAATAAATTTTTTTTAAATTAAGATGGTTAATTTTAAAAGCAATATTTTACTTTATGTTGTGGCACGCCAAATAGAAATTTATAGAGCAAAATTCAGGGTCGCGGCTTTGCCTAGGCCCAATACCTCAGTTTTGGGTCGAAACTAACTCGCGAGTTAGGGTTTTTTCAGCTTATGTACAGGGGAAGTGGGCTCACCTAACATCTCGTCATGCTTGTGCGCAGGGTTGGCTGAAGGATGTGCGAATGGGTGGGTGAGAGAAGGGTTAGGTGATTGGAGTTCCCTTCGTCCTGCATTCCGCTCTGGTGGTCTTTGTTTCGCATGTTTTGCATCTCTAATAATTATATTACCAACCTTTATTTTATTTTTATTTTTTTGAAGGGTTCGATCAATTGGTAACGCATCCATAAAAAAGACCCTACATGACAAAACTAAGAAAAGAAAAAATAAAACATCTGCCGCACCAACGAGACCACAGCAAGTGTGCAAGTAAAACTGTAATAAAACCCGAAATTAATGTGTGACTTGACAAAAAGATGGAGTTGACTGACATGACGTGGACCTCCAGGTGGATTGATTAATAAAGATTTTATAGAAATGCTTTTTAAAACATTTCTCAAGATTTTATCTCATCGTAGAGAGGCTCCACATTTCATTATCTGATTCTCTTTCAATCCTCGAGAGATGTTATTAGTCTTGAAAACAGTAAATATCTTGATTGGATGACTATTAGATTTGAATACAGAATTCTCGCATTTAATGTAGATAGGGGTACTGCTACTGCGTTAAACACCTTATTATATATATTTTTTGACATGATTTGAGTGAGTTAGTCTACGAGAGAGAGTGAGTGAGAGAGAGAAAGAGGGTATTTACGACGTCTGCCGCTAATTCGTCGCAAATAAATTAGCATTTGCGACGCCGGAGGACCAATCGTTGTAAATATTAATCTTTTGCGACAACTACGTTGACACCGCCGTAAATGTCTTATTTTTGCGACATGATATGCATCTCGTTGGAGTTCCCTTCGTCCTGCATTCCGCTCTGGTGGTCTTTGTTTCGACATAATTATTCGATTAAAAATAGCGTATACTTAAACTTTAGAATAGGAATGTAGGAAAATACTTATTACAACAGATAACTTTGATAATAAGGTTGACATGGATTGTAAGAAAATAATTTTATTTTATTAGCCGAGATACACATTTCTACTTTTTCTGTGGGCCATTAAGGATGTTTTTTAGCAATAAGTATTTTTCAAGATGGTATTGTGCTTGGATGGTGATAGAATAGAGTTTCTTATTTTATTGATTATTGTACCTTAAAAAGATAACTAGGAAGCATGTTTTGCATCTCTAATAATTATATTACCAACCTTATTTTATTTTTATTTTTTTGAAGGGTTCGATCAATTGGTAACGCATCCATAAAAAAGACCCTACATGACAAAACTAAGAAAAGAAAAAATAAAACATCTGCCGCACCAACGAGACCACAGCAAGTGTGCAAGTAAAACTGTAATAAAACCCGAAATTAATGTGTGACTTGACAAAAAGATGGAGTTGACTGACATGACGTGGACCTCCAGGTGGATTGATTAATAAAGATTTTATAGAAATGCTTTTTAAAACATTTCTCAAGATTTTATCTCATCGTAGAGAGGCTCCACATTTCATTATCTGATTCTCTTCAATCCTCGAGAGATGTTATTAGTCTTGAAAACAGTAAATATCTTGATTGGATGACTATTAGATTTGAATACAGAATTCTCGCATTTAATGTAGATAGGGGTACTGCTACTGCGTTAAACACCTTATTATATATATTTTTTGACATGATTTGAGTGAGTTAGTCTACGAGAGAGAGTGAGTGAGAGAGAGAAAGAGGGTATTTACGACGTCTGCCGCTAATTCGTCGCAAATAAATTAGCATTTGCGACGCCGGAGGACCAATCGTTGTAAATATTAATCTTTTGCGACAACTACGTTGACACCGCCGTAAATGTCTTATTTTTGCGACATGATATGCATCTCGTTGGAGTTCCCTTCGTCCTGCATTCCGCTCTGGTGGTCTTTGTTTCGACATAATTATTCGATTAAAAATAGCGTATACTTAAACTTTAGAATAGGAATGTAGGAAAATACTTATTACAACAGATAACTTTGATAATAAGGTTGACATGGATTGTAAGAAAATAATTTTATTTTATTAGCCGAGATACACATTTCTACTTTTTCTGTGGGCCATTAAGGATGTTTTTTAGCAATAAGTATTTTTCAAGATGGTATTGTGCTTGGATGGTGATAGAATAGAGTTTCTTATTTTATTGATTATTGTACCTTAAAAAGATAACTAGGAAGCATGTTTTGCATCTCTAATAATTATATTACGAACCTTTGTTTATTTTTTTTATTTTTTTGAAGGGTTCGATCAATTGGTAACGCATCCATAAAAAAGACCTACATGACAAAACTAAAAAAATAAAAAAAATAAAACATCTGCCGCACCAACGAGGCCACAGCAAGTGTGCAAGTAAAACTCTAAAACCCTAAATTGATTTGTGACTTGACAAAAAAGATGGAGTTGATTGACATGACGTGGACCTCCAGGTGGATTGATTAATAAAGATTATATAGAAATGCTTTTTAAAACATTTCTCAAGATTTTATCTCATCGTAGAGAGGCTCCACATTTCATTATCTGATTCTCTTTTAATCCTCAAGAGATGTTATTAGTCTTGAAAATAGTAAATATCATGATTGGATGACTATTAGATTTGAATACAGAATTCTCACATTTAATATAGATAGGGGTGCTACTTCGTTAAACACCTTATTACATTTTTTTTGACATGATTTGAGTGAGTTAGTCTACCCGAGTGAGTTAGAGAGAGAGAAAGAGGGTATTTACAACGCCTGCTGTTAATTCGTCGCAAATAAATTAGTATTTGCGACGCCGGAGGACCAATCGTCGTAAATATTAATCTTTTGCGACAACTAGCCCTACACCGTCGTAAATGTCTTATTTTTGCGACATAATATACATCTCGTTGTAATTATTTTGTCATAAATAATTAAAATAAAAAAAAGTATTTGCGAAGACTCCATCTTGTGTGGAATCCGATTGAGCTCCTCCGAGCATTGCAAACCCTTCCCAGCTCTTGTCTCGATGACTTATCCTATCTACAAAAAAATTTAGGTAAGGGGGTGCAGAAGAAGAGGAAGGATATGTGCAAGAAGAATGAGGAGTTTCAAATTGTGACCTCATAAGTCTTCATATCAACTATTTATATGCGCAGTTGTACACTTTCGGAGCTAAATCACAATGTTGGTTCGTCTCACATAGGCAAAACAACTAATTTTCTATTTAATCAATAGAAAAGAGTACAACTGTTTTAACTGTTCGATGAAATGCCCCTAATTGCCTAACCATCTCCCTGTCGAACCTGCAGTTAGCCTTTAACTACTTGAACGACTGTAACTGAACTAACTTAGCTGCCGGTTCATGTGGTTGCTCATAACAAAGAGAAGCACTTAGTGTCCAGGTGTTGGATTTGCTCGGATGCCGGTGTCAGCGTTGCTCCATTGGGCAGTTGTCTAAGCCGGGATCCAGACAATAGAGCGCTGTCCAATGGACGTGCCCCCCTCGGATGCCTGAACAAATCATTTACTAGGGCGCTCGAGATTTAAGCATTTCCTCGTAACAAATTCCTCCCTGTCTTCAAGAATGACCTTGTACTCAATGTCAAAGTTGGGATATTGTTAACCGAAAGAGTAGATTCCCATGTAGGTTCTACAGGTGATGTGCCTTCCCATTGGATAAGGAATTGAGGTAGAGGCCCAATTGCCATGCTTGATAATTTTTTGACCCAAAGACTTAATTGGCACTTTGTCCATAAGCGGATCTACATTAGATCCAATGGAGTCAAAGATCCTATTGGATTTCTGAAATTTTTTTAAAGGGATCGATTTTTTTATTATATTAGTTTTGATTAAAATTTTGTTAAAAAAGGTGACCCAACTGAATTTTCAAAATAAATTTATAAATACATCTTAATTGTTGAAGTCACTAAATAAAAATTCTGTGTCCGATACTAACTCTGTCATCTATTGACAATTTCTGATCAAGTAATGAGCACATTATTAGCAGATGGAAATTTCTTCTTGAGCTGAGAGATGAAAAACTGGGTGTACCTTTAAGGCTCTGCAGGAAGATCCAACTTGTCAGCGACTATGCCAATGCGCTGTACAATATTAGAAGGACCATAATATTTCACACTTAATTTATAATTGAAGCGATGTACCACTGAGTTCTGATGATATGGTTGGAGCTTCAAATAAACCCAGTCACCCATGTTAAACTCCTCATCCAAACGATGTTTGTCCATCAAATGCTTCATCCTATTATGAGCTTGTGAAAGATGGTGTTTGAGTTCTTTCATGATATCATCCCTAGTGAGCAGATTATCTTCTACTGCTTGCACCCTTGAAGTACCCGGAACGATAGGATAGTAAGGATGGTGGCGGAATGCCATATACAGCTTCAAAAGGAGTCATTCCTATAAAAGTGTACACTTACGTATTATAGCAATACTCTTCCAATACAACCATTTCATCCACGTATATTGCTGCTGAAAGCAATAACAACGAAGATAAATTTTTAGACATTTGTTTAAGACCTCCACTTTCCCATCTGTTTGAGGATGGTAAGCACTGCTTATGTGTAGATTAACCCCTTGTAACTTAAACAATTCTTTCCAAAGGCACTAGTGAAAATGGCATCCTTGTCAGAGACTATGACTTGGGGAAACCCATGTAATATTGCAGCTATGAATGGATGCTTTGAAGGTATAAAATGTGATACGGGTCGATCTCGATCGACTGAAGAGCACGACTTCAGGCTAGCAACCGCCGACCTGACGAACTAGCAAAATTGAACGACCCGAACCGAGTAGAAGTTGGTAGGCAATGACGCGGGTCGGTCCTCGGAAGCTCGGCCAGTAGCGCAACGTCTGCCGAGCTGACCCCAATCAATCCACCGAGATGAGCCGTATGAAACCGAGCTTCCGGCCGGTTTGAGCCTCGTCCTTACCCTCGGTGGGAACATGCCAGCCTAAACTTTCTCTACGATGGTCTGCACGACCGTAACGGGAAGGTCCGATTGCGGAAAGGCCCAAAGATCACGGGCCACGTCTGTCAACTATCTTGGCACAACTATAGTGAGAAGGTCCAGTAATGGCAAGTCCCGAAGGCCGCCACTGCCGGCCGCGCACGATCGCTGGCCCAAAGTATTCGGGACCAATCCAGCCGCACTTGCCACCCATTCCCCCAATCGTTGCGGGAATCTAGGGTAGTTTCGTGGGCACGTCCCCAACTCACTTCCCATATTTCAGCCCGTAGAACCTCTATAAAAGGGAGAGACATCCTTCGTGAAAAAGGTACGCAACTTCTAGCCTACAAACTCTCTTGCTCCGACCTTCCGAACTGACTTGATTGTCGGAGTCTTTTCCCATCGAGATCCCTCGGTGGTCTTGTAGGTCAGAGCTCGGCAACACTTTCTGCCTCGCGTCATCATCCCTTGGAAAGTCGCTCGGTCTGAGCCGACCTCGTTACTCTAGCAGTAACAAAATGAGCACACTTAGATAACATGTTAATGACAACCATAATAGTGGACTTATCCGAGGATATGGGTAGTCCTTCAATAAAATCCATATTAATGTTTGTCCAGATTTGAGTAGGAACAAGCAGTGGTTGTAACAATCCTGAAGGAGATTGTTACAAGGATTTATTTCTCTGACAAATGTCATAATTCCTAATATAATCTTTGACAGTAGAATTCATGCCAGTTCAATAAAAACTCCTTTTAAGTCGCTATAAAGTCTAATGATATCCGGAGTGATCCCCAACAGGGGAGTCATGATGAGCCTGCAACAATGTGGATATTAAAAGAGATGACTTGTACAGGAAGATTTTGCCTTTGAAATATAGAATCCCCCCCTCTGAATGCATACTTATTTCGAGCCATCCAGGTCACCATTATGCCATTTCTGAAGAATAACTTGGAGAATCTAGTCTGTAGTATATGCTTCTTGGATTAGCTGAAACCAAGAAGTATTGCCACTCAGATGGCAAAACAAGATGAAATATTTCCAAACACCCTGAACAACGCATACTGTGTCCTAACTCACATTCCAAAGTAAAATCATATCTCAACAATTTGACTACCCATTTTTTTGTTGAGTTGGAGTGTGTAGTTGTTGATTCAATAAAAATACGAGGCTTTGATGGTCTGCCCTAATAGTGAAGTTCCTTGCCAACAAATATGGACGCCATTTAGCAAAAACTATAGCTTCCATCATCTCTTTTTTATAAGCAGAAAATCCCATTTGCTTAACTGAAAATGCCTTGCTGAGATAGGCAATGGGTCTCCCCTGCTACATATGAACAGCTCCAATATCAATACCATTGACATCACATTCAATGACAAACTACTTTGGAAGTTAGGTAAAGCTAACACAAAGTGCAAAAGTCATGACATGTTAAGCTGAACGAAAGCAGTAACAGCAGAAGAAGACCAAGAAAAGTTGTCCTTCAAAAGTTGAGTGAAAGAAGCAGCAATAGATCCATAATCCTTGCTTGGTAGACTTCCTGTAATACTCAAGTCAGTCCCAAGAATCCTCTTAAAATTTTTATGACATAGAAACTACAATGGACTGTATCTTAGAAGAATCAGTAAAAAAAACTCCTTTGTCAGAGAAAATATACCCCAAGAAACCGATTTCAAAAAAGAGTACAACTATTTTAGCTGTTCGATGAAATACCCCTAGCTGTCTAACCATCTCCCAGTTGGGCCGACTGGCCTTTTAACTACCTGTAACTGCCACAACCGTCTTGCTGTGGTTGCTCTTAACAGGCCATCCCCGTACCACACCTCCGCAAGCGTAGCGCCCAACATCCCCCACCCCCTCGCTCGTGCCTTAGCCGGCACGTTCAACTATAGTTGTACTCACGAAATTCCATCTTACGAACGGACGGGCAAAATTAAAGCGGCAAAAGAGTGACGTTTGGGCAACATTTGCTCCAAGCCTTCGACCTGTCATCACGCCACTCTCACTTTCCACCGACGGGTGCCGTCTTGTTGGTGGGCTTCGACGCCTTTCTCGCATGGCCCTGATAGCGAGTTCTCGTTCCCCGCCCTCAGTTCCTTTCACCTGTGGGCTGTCATTGTGCCATCTCCAGCTGCAGCTTTTGCGCCTTTTCAGCACACCCATCAGAAGGGTGGATCTTAGAAGAAGCGCAGGCGAGATCGTCGGGTTCCGACCAAGGACAGAGACATAAAGACATGCCTGCTACCTGTTCGACGCTTTGTGTGACCGGGAAAGCCCCTCGAGAAGGCCGAGCTCAGTGCGAGGGTGGGGGCCGGACACAGCAACGGATCACTTTAAATTTGGTAAGTGTTCTACCACTACCGCTACAGGGCTTGCAGCATTGGCTTAACATCTCCTCCCCTTGGGTCACCACGCGTGGGCATAGTCTCCTGCGCATCTGACCAGTCGGTCCATGGATGTGCTTTTCCAGCCGTTCATGCATGTTCGATCTTCCAGAGGCTCCCTGTTGATGATTGAGACAAGAGGCTTACCACGTGGATGCGTCACTTTCCTGACATCTATCAAATTATCCTTTTTTTTAGCTAGATGTGAGGGAGGAAAATTGAATTTGAGACGTGAAGAGGTTGATTAAAATTAACTATTGGGCCTGTATAAATTATAGTCGTAATATCAGAATTTAAACGTAATCTATGTTGTAACGTTCGAACGTTACAGAATAATAATGACTAACAAATCAAGAACGGATGAGAAAATTTCTCATTAAGATTCAGAAACAGATGAGACATCAACAAGACGATTTCAGATTTGAGACGGAGAGGATGAGTGGAAAAATTCTATAAATAAATGAGTATTCTCATCGGAGTAAAGATACAACGAAGTGGAAAGCTCATTGCCGGAGTCCCAAATCCTCTCCCCTCTTACCTTGTTACTACAATCCAGCCTAACAGTCTTATGGATAGGGGGGCATCAATATAGAATTGAGTACATTGAGGTGGGCAAAGATTGGTTTTCTGCAAGAACAATGGGTAAACGGGTCCAATTCCTCTGTAGCTCAGCCATACACACAACTGATGTAGAGCTTCGGTACACAAACTGACAAACCTGTTCCGAGGATCCAGATTGGTCTCATAATTTTCAAATCCCATCTGCAGCGTCGTGAACCATGAAGATCTGATTCCTTAATCTGCTAAGCGTTGAACATCTGATTCCTTTTTATTTGGCCAAGTTGACTTATTTAGGTCGTCCTCATTGAGAGAGTTCAAGCCTTGTGATGCATTTGGAATAATGGAGGGCAATTAATGGATTATGTCTATAATCTTAATTTTCTTATATAAAACATGTCTTTGGTGTTAAGGTATGTTAAAAATATTAATTGAATGTTTCCATAGAGTATGGAGTAATTGAAAAAAAAACTATTTTCCTATTCTTACATTTTTTTGTTGAAAAGATAAGTTAGAGTTGTCTATTTTTGTTTTTTTTTTGGCCCTTTCTCTTACTGAAATTCACTTCCACTTCTCAAAATCCTACAAAGCAGCTTTTAGAGATTTCTCACCTTTAGCCCCTCTTATGCCTATCCCTCTCCTCACTCTCAAGATCTATTATACACAAAACTTTAACATACTATAAGGATTATGTCATGTTAACTAAGGATTCTAATTAATGATCAAAATTCATTTTAACATCCCCACGCATTTTCTAAGGTAGATCTTTCAGCACCTTTTGCAATGCTTCTACCATCGTAATTACTTCTTAACATGCTTAACTATGAAAATCTCTTTTTATAGGAGAAAAATTTATGCTACCTGATGAGGTGTGCCTCCCAAGAGGTATTATTTTCATTTAAAATTTTGTCATTTTCTTGAGAAAATGTCCTCTTAGGAGAAGAGGAATAGGTCTTGCTTAGAAACATATACTTATTTTCACTATATCTAATATGATACTTAACTATGTCCTTACATAACATTTCTAGTGAGAATAAAATTGTGTGAGTCATGTAGTAATAGGACGCTCAGACATGACAGTTCGGTTCCTATATACAGTGCTAATGATTAGACGTGTAATTTCAACATGCCACTTTTGTGGGATTTTGTCTTTTTTTTTTTCTAAGAAAAGTGCTCTTTTGGGAGAATAAGAATTACTCTTACTTATAAGCATACACTTACTTTCATTATATGTAATATGTGACTAAATTATCCCTCTACATTACTAAAAAAGTTCTTTCTATAGACATCTAATTTGTTTTATTTAATTGGGGTACTTAGAAATAGAGAATGTGTAGGATGGAGTATTTGATCCCGAAAGCTGCTAGTACTCACTTTATTCGATATTGTTTATTCAACAAAAGGGTGATAATTATGGGTAGAGAGTGAGAATCTTGACTTTCTAGCCCAAATCATAAGGTCCAGTTATTAAACTGACATAAAAGATGAAAGTCCAGTTATTAAACATAAGCATGTTGCCTACTAAAGGCCGATTATCAAATGGTGCCCATGAAGTGTCAATAAGCATTTGATACGTTAGTCCATGGGGAGGGCCCCTATCCACGTGTCGATGTCAGGAAGATAGCTCAGGCGATGAAGTAAACCAAAGAGAGAATTTTTGGAACGTGTAATGGCAGGAATTCAAGTAAGCTCGTCCCACACTCAACTCCTTGCTGACAAGCCCTAGCCTAACATATGGCTCGACAGCTTATATCTTAGAGGGTACTTAGCCCAACAGATTCTTAAGCCGACAGAGACTTAACTCGATGGATGTAAAGTGTCGAACACGCCTATCTAATGACTTGGTCTATAGGCCAATAGGAACAGAACTTCAGAGCTTGATAATGTTTGCCTATGTTGACTCGTTGAGCATTGATGTCCCACGTGCAATGGCAAATTAAGAGGGGTGGAGTGAATTGATTCTTCCAACAAAACACGAAGCATACCAAATTTAAACAATCTAACGCAACTCTTTACTTAGTACAACAGAATCTAGCCACAGTTAAGCAGACCTGTGAAATACTAAGTGGAACGATGAGAATAATAAAGAAAACAAGGATCAAACCATGATGCACAAAGATCTTTAAGATAGTTAGATTGCACCCTCATGCAGTCTACGTCCACCCCCCTACAATGTGTGAGACTTAACACACTAACCTCGCAAAACACTTACGGAATTACCACACACATAAATATACAAACAGAGAATCCAATCTCTATGACAATACCTCAGTATCATTAACATACACATACACATCATTCATTTCAAGCACACGTAGGACCAAATTGTCCAGATCTAACACAATGTAGCTTAAATGAAAACAATTAAGCTCCCAAACTCAAGTTTAACATTCCCCTTTTCCAACAAACTCCAAATACGACTTCTTCTTATAGCAACTTGATCACCAAGTTTGGAATGATAAGGAAAACACCTTCAAACAAGCAATGCAGATCAATACAAACATCTCTTCATAATTTTCAACTTCAACAAGTTAGGGATCATCCCAATTCCCTTGGATCGAGCTCCTTTTTCTTCATTAAGAAACCTGAAAAAGTTGCGAAGAACATAGCACAAAGATAAAAATGAAAAGGACTAGAGTGCCACATCTTTTGGGGAGGTGTGTCCAAAGTTTCATAACCCTATGAATATATATAGAGACTTTTTGCCACGTTAGATATCTTTAAAATGTGTCAAATGTCACGCATAGACTGAGGACACTGGAATCTTCTAGATGCATAACTAACTTCGACAAAATCACTTTAGCCATGTAATTGCATTCAATCGACTGATCACCGAGCATCGGTCAACTAAATTTGAAATGTACGGAACAACAATTTCTAAATGGTTTTAAAAGAAAACATAAAATATAGTTTGATCAACTCAAAAGGCTCAGTGGTCGACCCAAATAAAACAACTAGACAAGCATTGTGACTCGACTCCTATGAAGGTTGAGACTCTATTTTTCGAGACTCGATTTTTCAAATGATCGAGACTCAATTTTGAAGAATGAATGAGACTTGATTTTTTATATGAACGAGACTCATTTTTTCAAATGAATGAGGCTTGATTTTCAAAAGAATGAGATTCAATTTTCAAACTTAAAAATAAGGCTCAATTTTGAGACTTAAAATGATATTCGATTCACAAAAGACTTGGCGAGCTAACTCACTTGGAGTTAGTTATCTTAGAGTCGATGTTCTTAAAGTCAATTCACTGGAGTTGATTTTCTTATTCTTGAGTCCTCTTAGGAGTCAATTCTTTAGAGTTAATTCTCTCACTCTTCTTTCCTCTTGAGTTAATAGGGTGTTTGGTTACAATCTTTTTTTTTTTCCCTAAAATTTAAAAAAGAGAGAGTACAGACACACTGACCGTTTGGTAAGTAAATTTTTTTTGAGAGAAGATTTTTTACTCTATGTAAATCTCTCCAGAAAAAAAAAACAACTCTGACCCTGTTTTTATTTTGAAAACGCACAACGCACGCCGAGTTCCCTCCCACCCCTCCTCATTCCTGTCTCCCCCCCCCCCACCCCTCCTCCTCCTGCTCCCCCCCCCCCACCCACCACCGGCGCCCCCCTCCTCCTTCCCGGCGCCGGCACCCCCCACTACCAATGTGCTAGGCGCCTATGCCCGCACCCTGCGCCCCCTGCAACCCCCACCCCTCCCGGCGCCGGCACCCCCCCACCCGCCCACCTCTCACCGGCACCCCCCCTGCACCGCCCGCCACCCCCCTGCACTGCCCGCCACCCCACCCCTCCCGGCGCCGATGCCCCCACCCCACCCCCCCTCCCCTCCGGCGCAGGCCCCCCACCCCCACCCACCGCAAACCCATCCCAGCCCAGTTGGCCCCCCCCTGCACCCCCACCCGCTCCCCCTCCCCGCCGGCGCCCCCCCGGGCACCCACCCTCGGCACCCTCACTGTAACGACCCAGAATCCGCATTACCAGTAACAACCAGTAACCGAATTCTGACCCGCTAACCCACGAGACAAGCTCGGAAGGGTAGGAATTAAGAGTCCGAGGAGACTATATGTAAGAAGATACACACCATGCAAAGCAGTAAATTCCATTATATGAACATATCATATACAACTCAGAGTCTGAGCAAAGTACAGAGTACAGAAGTACAACAAAAAGGTACTACTCACTGCAGCTAGGGAGCACCAACACCGGAGTGGCTAGACTCGCCTGGAACGGGAGTCGACGAAGACCACCTGAAAGGAAGGGAGTGAGTCTCAAGAAAAGAGACCCAGTAGGGAAAAGTAACCCCACCGGTAACAGTCTAAAGTGCGGAAAGTAAAAACAGAAAGTAAGTACACGTCGCACCACACAAAACTGTAAACCACACGGGCTCAGTAACACACACTCACACACACAGCAAGTAGGACTCAGCTAGGGTCTGTGGCTCGGCGTCCCGTCACCACAGAGGCTCTCAACCCCAGCCACGTGTGCACACTACAGACGCTCTCTCTCGCGTCTGGTCCACGACCGGTTTTTCCCCTACGCTTGACCCTAGCGGTAGAGAAGGGGCTCCACGGAGACCGGCTCAAAACCACCACAAGGAGTACGCACAGGACAGAGTCGCACTCGATGTCTCGGCTCACTAGCGGAGGACAACCACACGCTAGTCGTCTAGACGGAGTCGCACCCACGCCTAGGTAACACAACAGAACGGGTACACGGTAACGCAACGCGCGTACAACAGACGGAACACACTCAACGTCTGAACCCCGTACAGTAGTAAACACCTCCGTGCCACAAACAACTACTACTATGCACAGGCGGAGTCACACACTATAGCCTGGCCCATATGTGCTATTAGGGCGGACATCACATGTCAATCGCCTCTAATCACACAGCTAAAGTCTGCTGGGAGACAGGATATAACGGCCACATCGATTGCCGCCAACATGGGGTAAACGGCAACCCTCATGTCGTTAATAGGACTAAACGGCAATCGACCTTGTCGTTTAATTCACCCCTGACGATCTCAACGTCAACAGATGTGGACGTTGATATCTTCAGCTCCCCATACCCAGAACTGACCCGAATCAGTCCCAAAAGGGCAGAAAACCTAAATAACATTCTGGCTGATGGAGGGAACACATCCTCACATCATTTACACTACCAGAACATCTAAACTAAACATTCTAACACTTAGATTGTCTAATTTATCCAACCCGGCATGGTACAACCCAAACCCTAAACCATAAATTACACACCAATTGCTTAATTGAGCATGCTGGTTTGCTGGGGAGGGTTAGGGGTTAAGTCCCTACCTCAGAACGCTTTAAGATCCCCAAATAGCCACCAATCGCGCCGGATCTCCCCGAAGACTCCGCGCGAATCACGCCAAAACCTTGCGATTCCCGCCCGAACTAGCGACGCCACACGATCCAGAGCTTCCCACGAGCTCAAATCACTCAACAGAAGCTACAGAAATCAAGAAAGGTTAAGGAGGAAGGAAGGAGAGAAAAGGAGAAGAAGAAGCTCTGCTCTCGGGCTGCCCTATTTCAACAGGACTGGTTAGTCGACGTCAACATCAATGGCCGCCAACTGAACCGCCTACAGATTAACGTCCACATAGCTTGTCGCTGAGTTCAATCTCAGACGTCCACATCGCTGGACGCTGACTCAGACTCAACGGCAAGCCCTGGCCGTCAACTACACAGGACCTCTACAGACCCAATAAGGATCCATTAAAGACCCGAGACCTTACAGCTCTCCCCCCTTAAGGAATTTTGCCCTCAAAATTCAAACAACACCAGGAAAGAAAACTCACCAAAGAGGTACGGAAAATGCTCGCGCATTTCGTCCTCCCGCTCCCATGTCGACTCACCACCGGATGTCCGCTGCCACGCAACACGAACTAAAGGGATAGCCTTGTTCCTCAACCTCTGAACTCGGCGATCCTCAATGTGCAACGGAAACTCGGGTACAGTCAACACTGGAGTCACCTCAGACCACTCTGCACTCTGCAGAACGTGAGACTCGTCAGAAAGATACCTCCGAAGCATCGACACGTGAAACACGTCGTGCACTGCTGCCAACTCTGACGGAAGCTCAAGTCTGTACGCCAAACTCCCGACACGCTCAGAAATGGTAAAGGCCCAATAAAGCGAGGACTCAACTTCCCACGCTTACCGAACCTCACCACTCCCTTCATAGGAGACACACGAACAAACACCTGGTCTCCTACCTGAAACTCGAGCGGTCGTCTGCGCTGATCTGCATAACTCTTCTGCCGACTCTGAGCTGACTGAAGCCTCTGTCTCACAAGCTGAACTACCTCAACTGACTGCTGAACCAACTCCGGCCCCGTGACAACTCGTTCGCCAACCTCGAACCAGTCAAGAGGAGTGCGACACGGTCGTCCGTACAAAGCCTCATATGGTGCCAAACCGATACTGGAGTGATAACTATTATTATATGCAAACTCGACCAACGGAAGTGAACTGTCCACGACCCCTGCCACTCCAGGCAACAAGCTCTAAGCATGTCCTCCAAAGTCTGGATAGTCCGCTCTGACTGACCGTCTGACTGAGGGTGGTAGGCGGAACTAAAAGCCAACTCTGTCCCCAAAGCTCTCTGGAAACTGCGCCAGAATCCAGAAGTGAAGCGAGGATCCCTGTCTGACACGATAGAGATCGGCACTCCATGCAAAGGAACAATCCGCTCTACGTACAACGCGGCCAACCTACTCACACCCCAACTAGTCCTGACAGGCAAGAATCTGGCAGTCTTCGTCAATCTGTCCACAAGAACCCAAATGCTATCAAACCTCCAGCTGTCCTCGGCAAACCACAAACAAAGTCAGTCGTAACATGGTCCCACTTCCACATCGGAATCTCTAACGGCTGCACAAGTCCTCCCGGACGCTGATGTTCGGCTTCACCTGCTGACAGACCAAACACCTCGCAACAAAAGCCGCTATGTCTCTCTTCATCCCAGGCCACCAAAACTGACGTCTCAATCTGTGGTACATCTTGGTCGCCCCTGGATGAATAGAGTACCTGGAACCATGTGCCTCCTGCAACACGACTCTCCTGATAGACTCCTCAACAGGAACATAGAGTCTACCTCGGAACCTAACGGTCCCGTCCTCACAAAGCTCAACCTCTGGGAGAAGCAACACACTGCACAACTCGGGATCTGCCTGCTGAGCCTCAGCAACCTGTCTCACAACCGCGGGAGCTGCTAACAAACTGCCCAACACACACAACGACTGGACGAAATACTGAAAGACCCCTCTGCTGCAGACTGCCACAACTGCCACTCTCTAAGCATCAGATGACTCATCTGTGCTTTCCTACTCAAGGCATCTGCAACTACATTCGCCTTTCCAGGCTTATACTCAATGCTGAAATCATAGTCCTTCAGATATTCCATCCATCGACGCTGCCTCATATTCAGATCCCTTGAGAGAACACATACCTCAAACTCTGGTGGTCGGTACGGACTACAAAACTCACTCCGTACAGGTAAAGACGCCAAATCCGCAAAGCAAACACCACAGCTGCAAGCTCTAGGTCGTGGGTCGGGTAACTCTCCCGTGGGGCTTAAGCTGGCGAGACGCATAAGCCACCACTCGGCCTTGCTGCATCAGACCGCACCCAAACCAACACCTGAAGCATCTGTGCAAACCTCAAAACCCTCCTCACCTGTAGGTAAGGCAAGACTGGCGCCGACGTAAGCAGACGTTTCAACTCTATGAAACTCTGCTCACACTGATCCGACCACTCAAACGGAACTCCCTTTCTCGTCAACCGAGTCAAGGGCAGCAGCAACCTGAGAGAAATCTCGAACAAACCTGCGGTAGTAACCTGCCAAACCCAGAAAGCTACGAATCTCAGACACAGATCTGGGATTCTCCCACTGCAAAACTGCCTCAACCTTCGCTGGATCTACTGAAACTCCTCCCTCACCTGAGATCACGTGCCCCAAGAAGTGAACCTGTTGTAGCCAAAACTCACACTTACTAAGTTTGGCATACAACTGGTGCTCTCGCAAAGTCTGCAACACGATCCTCAGGTGCTCGGCGTGCTCCTCCTCCGAAGTGGAGTACACCAGAATGTCGTCAACAAACACTACGACAACCGGTCCAAGAACTGGTGGAACACCCGGTGCATCAGATCCATGAAGGCTGCTGGAGCATTGGTGAGCCCAAACGGCATCACCAAAAACTCAAAGTGTCCATATCTGGTCCGAAAAGCAGTCCTCTCAATGTCCGAATCTCTAATCCGCAACTGATAGTAGCCCGACCTCAAGTCAATCTTCGAGAAGACACGAGCAGACTGAAGCTGATCAAAGAGATCATCAATCCTAGGCAAAGGATACCTATTCTTGATGGTCACTTGATTTAGCTTCCTATAATCGATACACAACCTCAGGCTACCATCCTTCTTTCGGACAAACAAAACAGGTGACCCCCACGGAGAAAAGCTAGGACGGATATAGCCCTTCTCCAACAACTCCTCAAGCTGCCTCTTCAACTCTCTCAACTCCGCTGGTGCCATACGGTACGGTGCCTGCGCAAAAGGTAAAGTGCCAGGAACCAACTCTACAGTAAACTCAATCTCTCTCTCTGGTGGAAGACCAGGCAACTCTTCCGGAAAAGACATCCGGAAACTCACACACTACAGGAATGTCTCCCACTCCCGAGGCAATCTGGTCAAGAGTCACTGCAGAAACTAGGAAACCCTGACAACCAGAAGCAAGTAACCTCCCTGCCCTCAAAGCAGAAACTAAAAAGCGAGAAGTAAGAGGTACGATACCCTGGAAGTAGAACGCCGCTGCTCCAGGTATCCGCAAGTGCACCCTCTTCTTCTGGCAATCCATCACTGCACCATACCGCTCCAACCATCCATACCCAAAATCACATCATAGTCATGCAACTGCAAGGCAAACAAACGGGCTGACAACAACTGATCCTGCAACTGCACAGGTACCTCCTCGAGACAGTAGGACGTAAGGACAAAGTCCCCCGTCGGCAACTCTACTGCCAACTCACAGACTCTCCCGAACTCAACTCTCCAAGGGAGTCTAAAAAGTCCTCAGACACAAAAGAGTGAGAGGCACCGGAATCAAACAAAACTCTAGCTGCACAACCAAAAACTGAAACAGTACCTTCCACCAGGTGAGCTGCCTCCGCGTCTGCACGAGTCAAGTGGGTAACACGACCTCTACCTCTCGACCCTCTAGAACCTCCGGTCTGCTGACGCTGCTGCACTGGTGCCTGCTGCTGCTGCTGCTGCACTCGGGGCTGTGACTGGGTCTGCTGCTGCGGACACACGAGGTAACAAAGGACAATCTCGCGCCATATGACCCATCTGGTCACACACGGTAACACTGCCCAGCAAAAGTACGTGTACCTGCTGCGAAGGCTGACCTGTCGGCTGCTGAACACTCCCAACCGACTGCTGCCTCTGCTCTGCCTGCCTCCTATCACGCCGAAACTTCCTCCGAGATCCTGACTTCGCCGACGTCCCAGTAGAAGTGGACGCGTAGGAAGTCGCAGTCCTCGGGGTCGTCTGCACACTACCCTGCTGCTGGCGAGGCTGAGAAGGAACTACCTGCGTCTGAACCTCTGCACTCCGAGCACGAGTCCGCAAGGTGTCTGCCTCCAACGCTGCCCTGTCTGATAGGCCGCATCCAAGTCTGTGACACGAGCAACTATCAGCGCCTGCCTGAGCTCTGGCCTCAAGCTCTCACAACTGCTGAGTCCTCAGACCCTCATCTCCCATAATCTGCGGAGCATAACGCCCTAACTCCACAAATCTGGCCCTGTACTGCACCACAGTAGAGTCCCTCTGCTGCAAGTCCAGAAACTGGTACAACCTCTCGTCCGGACGTAAGTAGGACAGAAGGCTCTCTCAAAGGAAACAACAAACTCCTGCCACGGAATCTGTCTAAGTGGGCGAGACTGAAAAGTAGTCTCCCACTCAGCGGACCACCAAGTCAACGCCTGCGCCTGCAACTGGTAACTGGCTAGCAGCACTCGCTCCTCTGGAACACACTCCATGGAACGAAAAGTCCGCTCCACTGCATCTAGCCAAGCTCGCGCTATATCTGGATCAGGCTGGCCCAAAAACTGAGGAGGCTGAAACTGCAAGAACTCCCTCAACACCCTCCCAGTACCACCCTGGGGTACCGCGCGTCACGGTGCTGAGCAACAAACTGAGCCATCCCCTCAAGAAAATGAGTCATGTCTAATCCCTGAGCTACCTGGGGTGGAGGTGGCGGCGGCGGAACAATACCACTATGCGCATCCTGTGGCAAAGGCTGCGTCTGCTGAGGTGGCGGATCATCTCCAACCTCCGACGAGTCGCCTGCTCAGCTACTCCCTCTCTAGGACGTCGCCTAGGCGCCATAGACTATACACAAAACAAAAATACACACATAAATACACTAACTAACTCCGGCTACATAGCTAACTACAGTGCAGCTGTACTCTTTAGACTCTGAGTTAACATGGTAGGCATTTTCTTATATATATCTCATCAGACCAGGCTCTGATACCAAACTGTAACGACCCAGAATCCGCATTACCAGTAACAACCAGTAACCCGAATTCTGACCCGCTAACCCACGAGACAAGCTCGGAAGGGTAGGAATTTAAGAGTCCGAGGAGACTATATGTAAGAAGATACACCATGCAAACAGTAAAATTCCACTATATGAACATATCATATACAACTCAGAGTCTGAGACAAGTACAGAGTACAGAAGTACAACAAAAAGGTACTACTCACTGCAGCTAGGGAGCACCAACACCGAGTGGCTAGACTCGCCTGGAACGGGAGTCGACGAAGCCCACCTGAAAGGGAAGGGAGTGAGTCTCAAGAAAAGAGACCCAGTAGGGAAAAGTAACCCCACCGATAACAGTCTAAAGTGCGGAAAGTAAAAACAGAAAGTAAGTACACGTCGCACCACACAAAACTGTAAACCACACGGCTCAGTAACACACACTCACACACACAGCAAGTAGGACTCAGCTAGGGTCTGTGGCTCGGCGTCCCGTCACCACAGAGGCTCTCAACCCCAGCCACGTGTGCACACTACAGACGCTCTCTCTCGCGTCTGGTCCACGACCGGTTTTTCCCCTACGCTTGACCCTAGCGGTAGAGAAGGGGCTCCACGGAGACCGGCTCAAAACCCCCACAAGGAGTACGCACAGGACAGAGTCGCACTCGATGTCCCGGCTCACTAGCGGAGGACAACCACACGCTAGTCGTCTAGACGGAGTCGCACCCACGCCTAGGTAACACAACAGAACGGGTACACGGTAACGCAACGCGCGTACAACAGACGGAACACACTCAACGTCTGAAACCCCGTACAGTAGTAAACACCTCGTGCCACAAACAACTACTACTATGCACAGGCGGAGTCACACTCTAAGCCTGGCCCTATGTGCTATTAGGGCGGACATCACATGTCAATCGCCTCTAATCACACAACTAGTCTGCTGGAGACAGGATATAAACGGCCACATCGATTGCCGCCAACATGGGTAAACGGCAACCCTCATGTCGTTAATAGGAACTAAACGGCAATCGACCTTGTCGTTTAATTCACCCCTGAAGATCTCAACGTCAACAGATGTGGACGTTGATATCTTCAGCTCCCCATACCCAGAACTGACCCGAATCAGTCCAAAAGGGCAGAAATACTAATAACATTCTGACTGATGGAGGGAACACATCCTCACATCAATTTACACTACCAGAACATCTAAACTAAACATTCTAACACTTAGATTGTCTAATTTATCCCCAATCCCGGCATGATACAACCCAAACCCTAAACCATAAATTACACACCAATTTCTTAATTGAGCATGCTGGTTTGCTGGGGAGGGTTATAGGGGTTAAGTCCCTACCTCAGAACGCTTTAAGAATCCCCAAATAGCCACCAATCGCGCCGGATCTCCCCGAAGACTCCGCGCGAATCACGCCAAAACCTTGCGATTCCCGCCTGAACTAGCGACGCCACACGATCCAGGGCTTCCCACGAGCTCAAATCACTCAACAGAAGCTACAAAAATCAAGAAAGGCTAAGGAGGAGGAAGGAGAGAAAAGGAGAAGAAGAAACTCTGCTCTCGGGCTGCCCTATTTCAACAGGACTGGTTAGTCGACGTCAACATCAATGGCCGCCAACTGAACCGCCTACAGATTAACGTCCACATAGCTTGTCGCTGAGTTCATCTCAGACGTCCACATCACTGGACGCTGACTCAGACTTAACGGCAAGCCCTGGCCGTCAACTACACAGGACCTCTACAGACCCAATAAGGATCCATTAAAGACCCGAGACCTTACACTCCCCTCCCCACGCCGGTGCCCTCCCCCCCACCCCCACGGGCACCCCCCTACGGCACCCCCCCCCCCCCCCCCAACCCCACCCCTCCCCGTGCCAGCTCGGGCTGCTCCCTCTCCCCCTCCCGCCCCAACACATCAACACAAATTTAAAAAAAAATTATTTTTACCAAACACATAACATCTTTTTATAATTTTAAATTTAAAATTGAAAGAGAATTCAATCATTTTTAGGTAAAAATAGTTTTTTATTTAAAATTACTTCCAAACACCCTATAATTCTTTCATAGGTTTTGGTGTGGATCTTCCAAAGTCGATTCTTTTAACACTTTAGTAGTACTAACCCCAATTTGGTTGACCAGCTCTTGGGATTTATTCACTTTAAATCTGTTAGTGTTTTTCGGTCATTTAATAACTTGAGCATCAAAATAGTTTTCTATTGAGCTCTCTCGATGATCTTGTAGATCTCTGACTTGGACCCGGGGCCTCTCGTCGGCCACGCACGGATCCTTTTATCCATGTCACTTCATCTATTATAAATTAATTATGTAAAAATTAATTAATTGGACTCAAACTTGCTGCTCACTTTACATTCTGCCTCCGAACACTAAAATCTCAATTGCAAATCTGCTGTCGTTTTCTTGAGTCGCGTTACAACTTGACCCATGCGAGCTTCGCGTGTTCAATTCCAACACGATTTCAGCCTCCACATCTTATCATTACAAGCCTTTCTTTCCCTTGAAGAAAGTGACGAGGCAATATATCGCTTTACTATTCTTAATAAAGACACGAACACTTTTTATTCTTATTCTTTTCTATACATGTCACATTTTATGCTTCTTTAAGGTTCATCTGCATGTAACGTGGATTAACCAATTATGAATATAGCTGCATTTATATCTCTTTTTTTTCTAGTCCAGATAATATTTTAGTTCCTACATGAAAATGTGAAAATAATATGATATTGTTTTTCTTTAACATTTGGATTGGCGGATAATGTGAACTACGCAACTTCTGCTATTCCCTGCGCCTTTGTGGTCGACCACATTTTGTTATCCGAACTTTGTTATTATAATGTTTTATCGATTCATTAAAGCGGGACTTTACAAATGTATATCCCCGTATAGGCTCAACTAAAAATGTATTTTAAAAAAAATTAAAATAAAGTTTTACCGCAAAAGAGTGGATGTGTAGCAACTAGCTAGCAAGTACTGGAAGATCGTCCCTGCGCCTAGCGCAGTGGACATACGAGGGGTTGGGAGGGTTGCGTCCAGAGATCGATCTCTGGACGCGTAGGGTTGTGGGTGGTCGGACAATGATCTTTGACCACTGCGCTGTGGTACCAAAGAACAGATAATGGAAGATCTTTCGACAAAGGAGAAGGAAAGAGATGGAGAGACAGGAGAAGGCGGGCGGCGACAAAAGTTGAGGCTTCAGCGAATCCCGGCTTCACAGGCCACCCACAGAGACATCTCACGTCAGATTCCAACTCTGGAATTGTCTCCCCTCTCCCCGTTGCTTGGAAGCTCGTGGGGAAGGAAAATTATCTTCTTCCTTAAGATGGGGACCCTTCTCGTTCTTCTATTTCTGTAGTGTTTTCCTTGGCGAGACCTTTGCGGGGCGGAGGACGCCGGCATTGGGAGTGGCATTGGCTGTGTTCCTACTTGAGAGCAGCGGGGCAGGGGTGGGCGTGGCTGTGAGTTTTGTTGGTGGGCGTGGAGATGCAGGATATGGGGATGGAGGGTCACCAGATGAAGGTTCTCGCCCTCCTGCTGTTAACGTGCTTCGGCGCCGTCGGCCGCTCGGCAGCATTGAAGATGGAGAGGAGGAATCTCTTGGCCAATGGGCTCGGCAAGAGCCCACCCATGGGGTTGGCGCTCCAACATGTCTCTGCATCGTGGAAAGATTCAATCTTTGAATGAAACGCTTCTATTCTGATGCATTACTTCTCCTTCATATGTGTGCGCGCTCGTGCTCGATGCAGGTGGAACAGTTGGAATCACTGCCAGTGCAATATCGACGAGACTGTGATCAGAGAGACAGGTAACCTTTTGAGCATCTCTCCTTGGTGGAGGGGTGGGGCCTCCTTGTTGTTCTGTGTTCCGGTTTCATGATTTCCCAGTTGTTCTTGCATTAATCGGATTGCTTCATCGCATTGAACAGCTGATGCATTGGTTTCTACTGGTCTGGCACAGCTTGGATACCACTATGTCAATATAGGTTCGCTTTCGCCTTTCTTCTTTCTCGTGCTTTATTGTCACTATCTTTGGTCACTTGTTCATTTGTAAAGCTTCTATAGATGGTTGGTCTGGACTGTTTCATGGGTGTCTAAGATGTGCATTTTTTTGGTGGATCTAATAGATGATTGCTGGGCAGAGCTCAATCGCGATAAAAAGGTTTGCTTCTTCTTTTTCTCTTATGAGAACCTTTGACCTTATTATGCGGACTTTCTGCTGAACCAGCTATTCTGTAGGGATGTAAGGCCAATTGATTTATGGGGTCTTTACCAGAGAATATCCAGCAGAAGTAGATGCTAGTTATGTTTTTATGATGTTCGATGGCTCAAGGAACACTTTCTTGTAATTTGTAAATGTCACACACATATTTTAGTGGCCTAATTAAGATTGGTACCAATGACCTACAGGGATACTTAGTACCGAAGAAGTCCACATTCCCTTCAGGAATCAAAGCTCTTGCAGATTACGTTCATGCCAAAGGGCTTAAATTAGGGATTTACTCAGATGCAGGGTATGCTATCTGCCATGTCTATCTAGTCACTGTTGTATTTGACCTTTAAGAATGACAGTTGTGGCCTCGAGCTCTGACAGTCTACTTGTTCTTTGAGCATATCTTTGGTGTCTCTTTTCTTTGGCTGGCAGGTTCCAGACATGTAGCAAGACCATGCCGGGTTCCCTTGGTCACGAGGAGCAAGATGCCAAAACCTTTGCTTCCTGGGTAAGAATAGGCATGAATGAACTAACCAGATGTTGGTCAGCCTATAGGGCCTGTACTTTGGATCAGTTTTCTAATATTCTTAAGAATATTTACTACACTTTCAACCTGTTATACCTGGAGACCTTTTCTATCTGTCAGAGTTAATATTCTTAATATTATTTACTGCACTCTCAACCTGTTATCCCTGGAGACCCTTTTCTATCTGTCAAGAGTTACCTAGGGAGTATGTTCAGTTTCCATTTCTTGTCTGTGCAGGGCATTGATTACCTCAAGTACGATAACTGCAACAATGGGGGTTCAAGACCAACAGTGCGGTAATCTCACTTTGCAACTCCTTGGGGATCTACCGACATCATGTGCTCTTTACACATTTATTTGACCTACTGAATTTTCGTGATACTGCTATTCTTTATGATTGTTTTGGTTAAATTCAGGTATCCTGTGATGACCAGAGCACTAATGAGGACGGGTCGCCCGATCTTCTTTTCTCTTTGTGAATGGTATCAGGTGTTAGCCAGCATTGTTTTGTTTTTCCTGTTTCTATCGGCCTAATTGACACATTTCTTTTTGGCCAGGGGTGATTTGCATCCAGCTCTGTGGGGTTTCAAGGTGGGCAACAGCTGGAGAACTACTAACGACATAAATGATTCATGGGAGAGGTAAAAGTTCACATGATGGCTAAACTATGATCCCTTCTTGTAAGTGCGCCTATGCTTTTAAATTGATCCTGTTTTTTGACTTCTGGTATCCAGCATGGTCTCTAGAGCTGATCAGAATGAAGTTTATGCTGATTATGCGAGGCCTGGTGGTTGGAATGGTAAGCATCTTGTTATCTTGGTAGCTTTTCCTGCAAGGGAGGGACCCATTTGATAAACGAAAAATGATTTGAAAAAGTTGCTGTATTTAGATAATTAGATCCTGTGCATAACATGTTGATGGGCTCTAAACAGTGAAAAAAAATTTGGGGTGTGCATGTCTGTTATGTATAAATACATAGAGGAGAGCTATAACATGGTCTCCTGTCTTTAGTTTGATTTCTTTGCTGTATTTGACTCGTTTCATCCTTCAGATCCAGATATGCTTGAAGTAGGTAATGGAGGAATGACAAAAGATGAGTATATAGTGCACTTCAGTATTTGGGCCATTTCCAAGGTGGTAAATATACCGCATGGTTCAGCAAGAGTTTACAGGCCTTTGTTTCACCCTTTCTGATCGGTTTGTGCACTTTCACAGGCTCCTTTGTTGATTGGATGTGATGTAAAGAATATCACTAAAGATACCATGGAAATTCTAGCCATAAGGAGGTCATTGCTGTTAACCAAGGTAAAAAGTTGATTCAACCTTAATCCTGGAGTGGAGATTTAAAAATGTTTATATCTGAAAGTTTAAGATGACCTTGCATGTGTAAGCCTTTGGTCTAAAAATCTGCAATGCACTGCTAGACCTGGGTATACAAAATGTCACCCTTTGAAGTGTGTTCTCACTAGTCTTTCAGCAGAATCATGCCGGTCTTCAGGCTCTAATAACTTCCCTTTTTGGATGCTAATGGTATATATAACCATTTGGGAAATTTCGGTTGTTGAAAGTGGGTGTTGTGCCAATGGTACAATGACATCTTCTTTATCATAAACCAATACTGGCTTTTGATTCGTGCTCTGTGAAATATATGAACAGATCCTCTTGGTATTCAAGCTAAAAAGGCCAGGATGGAAGGAGACCTTGAGGTAGGTTGAAATCTTTCACATAAACTCCACATGTACGTCTTACATTTCTTCTTCTGAGTGCCTGTGGCTGAATAAATTTGACTTTGACAGATTTGGGCTGGACCTCTCTCCGGGTATAGGACAGCCGTGCTCCTCTTGAACAGGGCATCAAACAACACTAGCCCAATCACCGCAAGTTGGGAAGACATTGGTATTCCTCCCGAGACACAGGTGGAAGCAAGAGATCTGTGGGAGGTAAACACAAAAGCTGCATTTCATTGTCCAAATTCCCTAGGTTTTCTGCAATAAGCTAGTGCTTATTCTTTTGGTTTCCTCCTAAAAACATGCGACAATGCTATCATACATGACCATGCATACAGTACTGCTAAGCCATTGTTGGTCTCCACGTTAGTTCTTGTGAGCACAAAGAATTGTTTTGTTAAAAGATTCATAGGTAATCCTTTCCACCAGCCTTTACCAAGGATCCAAAGACAAAACTGTCAATACACATCTCGTTTTTTTTTTTTTTTGAGAAATGCCATCTACCCGGTCAGGCTGAGTTGGCTTGCATCAGGTCGGCGCTTGGGACCCACACCTGCCGAGCATGCATGGGGCTCAGGCGTTGACCAATCAGGTCGCGTCCGAGCAGACCACGTCTGCTTTTCTACCCGGTCGGCCGAGTAGAAAGCAGTTCTCCTATTTTTTTGTCCACATGGTTGGACACTGGAACATTTATCCATGGCCACAGCCTCAGTTTGGTAACGAGTTAACATAGAGTTAACTCAAAATGTAGTTTGATAACAAAAAAAAGTTAACTCAAGTGGGTTAAATTAAAAGTGGGTCAGATGTGAGTTAACTCACAATTTTTCAACTCACCTCTGGAGGTGGATTTGAGTTAACCTATTGAGTTAACTACCTTTTTGCCCAGATGGTACAGAACATTAATTGCTACTTTTTCTTTTCCCAACACAACATTAATTGTTACTTTCTTTTTTCAAGTCATTTTTGATATGAAAGTGGATTAACAGTGGGTTAACTCACTTTATCTTGCCAAAGCAATCAAAGAGAAAGTGAGTTAACTTGTAGTTAAACTGAGTTAACACACAAGAAAACAAATTGAAAAATGAGTTAACCCTGCATAACTTTAGTCATGAGTTGGAGTTATCTCTAACCCCAACCCATTGCCAAACTGAGTATCTACATCAGAGCCCCTTCACCTCAGTAAACCAACTTTACTGCCATGAACCTAGACTGAATCTTCTGGAGTTGGAACTGCATGCCCCTGTAGCTTATAATGTCCTAACTGGGTGGGGTGGGTGAACATACAGTTCTTGTCAATTTTTGCCCTTCTATGGAGCTTCTAACAATAGCAGGTAAAAACATTATATATGCTTGTGTTTTTATCCAGATTCTTCTTCGTCCTGAACAAGTGATTGAATGGATATATGCATGGTTTCTTGCAGCACAAAACACTAGGGACATACTTCAAGAACGAACTTACTGTGACCGTACAACCCCATGCATGCAAGATGTTTGTACTGACGCCAGTCGCACCAGCCCAATGATGATTGATGTTGCTATGGAGATCAGCCTGCTTTTTCCCCATTCTCAATTTCCTCTGTTGCTTTTATAAGATACAGAACTAGTGAGGGGTGTGTGTGTGTTTCTGTGTATGAAAGAGAGAGAGAGAGAGAGAGAGCGAGAGAGAGAGAGAGAGAATAAACGTGTATTGTTGTCTATGTAAACCTTCATGCAATTGGGACTCTTCTGCGGGGACGACCGTACGTGACAAATAAACACGTGTTTATGGACTTCATCATCTTAGATAATTTGAAGTGGTTCATGTCTAATATATTTCCAATGAAACACCGACCAAAATGATTCCATGTTGATATATATATATAATGCTATGATAAGGCGGGGCTTTTGGGTACGGCCCCGCCGAATCATCAATGCGGATCATTGGATGATCTGTCTATGCTCACCGAGCATTGAGCAATGAACATTCCGAACATATGAACGTTCGGACACCGAGCACGGATATATTATAGCGCTTCGTCGTTGAATTGAAATCTAACGGTCTGCGTTATATTATGGCAAGGTCCTATCAAATATCTCCGCAGCACCATCAGTGGCGGACATAAAAATTTTATTCAGCGGAGTCATCTCAATAAATAAGGTGTATCTACAAAATTTATTTTGAAAATTCAGTGGGGTCATCCTATTTAAAAAATTTCTAACTATGAAAAATTTTGAACTCTTTAATAAAATTTTAAAAATCTAATAGGGTCACGTGACCCTACTGGATTGTATGTAGGTCCGTCTATGTGCACCATAATATTTCCATATATATATATATGGATCGTGTGTATTGGTTGAGATGGCCATTGTGAGGCCAATGTGGTTTGGACATGTGGTGTGTGCAGGTGTGGTACAAGTTTGGTCCCGAGATAAAATAGAACCTGCTGTAGTTGATAGGGAGTTGACGGCCAGGTGTGGACGTTGACTGTCTTGGCGTCCATCGAAGGTGACGCCAACCCTATGAACTTAACGGCAGGCTATGTGGATGTTCATGGTGGCGGTTTCCCTAAACGGCATTAGGGTTGACGCCAACCTGTGCGACCTGCAGAATATAGGTCTACCCGAGGACAGTTCCCTCAGGTTATTCTCCCTCTCCCTCGCCCCGTTTTCATGCCCCTTGTTTCCCCACTGCTTCCAACAGTTGCAGAAGGTTAATTGGAGGATCGTGGAACGCAAGACGGTGACGAATCGGCCAAGGAAACGCCGGAGCGAGGTGTAATCGCCATAGGAGCTCGCGGAGAGTTTGGTGCGAAGCAGGAGAATTTAGGAGGTTTAAGCGTGTCTTGAGGTAGGGAATAATCCCTTTAGTTCCTTTAGGATGTGATAATGCATCTGGAACGCGTGGATTTGCATGTTAATTATGTTTTTGGGTAAGGATATCCATGCGGGGTAAATGGGTGGTTTGAGCAATTTGAAGAATGAAACATGTTGTTTCGGTTTGATTGGAATGCATGCATGTTAGAGGAAGTGTTTCATCATGTTTTCCCGCAGGTTTTAGGGCCGTGGACACTTGTGGAGTCGGCCTAGGGTTTCTGTGAGAACTGGTAGCTGAGGAGCTTGGCGTCAACATCGATTGACATCAGGTTCTTCAGCTGGGAACTAGACGGCTATATTACATCGACGGCAGTCGATGTTGCCGTCAGCATGCTTTTGTTTAAATATTGATATATTGAATATTTGTTGATATCGAACAGTACAATGGTAATTGCGGTGCACCTAGTGCACGTGGTTTCTGAAACTAGCATACTGGGTACGCAGTTGACTAGTTCTTTACGTGTCTACGTGGTGTTCACGTGTGGTGAACTACCAGTGCACGAGGTTTGTGCGAGACTTCACGTGGTTTGTGTGACGTGCACGTGGTTTTGTGTACGTGGCGAGTAGTACGACGCCTACCGTGGTTACCTCTCCAGTTGGGTGCCCCAGGTTCTTTGTGAGCCAGGCTGTTAGCTCGGGACTTTGTCCCGGTATTTGTGCTGTACCGTCGAGGTCTGTGTCGTCTGACCTGGACACCCTCACTCCTGTGTTTGAGTTGTACGTCCGGCTGAGGGAAAGACGACAGTGGGACAGTGACTTCCGTACTTGTCTTTTAGTCACTTGTAGCGCGCTCGTAGTTGGGGGTACGGACACCAGTAGTCGACACTGGTCCCCAACTAGTCCTTTTCCATTGCCTCACTCTAGCGAGCCCAGGCCAGGGTTTCCAGAGGTGTCAGGCATGGGCCTGCGACCGTGTGGTCCGCAGGTGGTGGTGTTTAGTTGGTCTCCACAGTTGCTTGATCTTTTCACGTGGAGCGGCAGCTAGACCTTTCGTCCGTGGCTACGAGACTGAGAGGTAGACCTGTGTTAACTTGTCCGAGTCAGTCACTGGTGTCACGAACCAGTTCACGTGGCTCGTGTGTGGCGGTCTCTACTGTAGCTCATACATCTGTTTGGATTTGCCGTTTATTTATTATAATTTGCTATATATATATATATCTTCAAAATCTATCCTATTCGAATTCAAATGTATAATCCTAAAATCTTCACATTATACTATACACCCTTGAAATAAATAAAAAAACATCAATTATATCTGTGCCGTTAGCAATCCGTCAAAATAAAAGGAATATTTTATTAACATATGAACAAATTGTCTTTGATAACGGGATAAATGGAGTTATCTCCCATTTATCACTCATAATAATTTTTAAAAAATTGAAAATTGAGATAAGTTGTACTAAGGATAAAGGGGTGCAGTCAGGGGCTTGGGTGGGGATAAAAGTTATGCACCCCTATCGAGTAATATGTATATATTCATGCAGAAAATATTACTATCACAGGTAACTAGTAAAAAATATTAATATCGAAATAGATCGAGAATAAAGTGAGAATATTTTAAAATTTTAAAAATATTTTTAATTTATTTTCGATCTATTTTTATATCAAACACTCATAAACTTCTCATCACGATAGTGACGTTGATCAGCGAACAAAAATTTCAATCTGCCCAGAAAAAATTAACAATAAGGAAGCCCTGCAGTAATCTCCAGTTAATATATATACATTCCGTGCTGCGGCCAGAGTAGTGCATGAGTTGGATTTTCTCACCCACACCCTGTTGGTCTTGAACGCCATAAAAAGTTTGCCCCTCACCAGCCCTGTACTTAAATATAGGTCAAGTTAATACGAAGTCTTCTGTCTTATTAGTCCTGCATATTTTATGTTAAGTTGCAACAGTATCCTTTGTCGATCAATACTCTTATGTTGGGTAAAAGTTCATGTCTGAATTTTTTTTTGAAAAAAAATTCATATAATAATCTGTTTGATACAACTGAAAAATTAATCTATAACAATTTTTTATCTAAAATTATAAATTTTGACATCTTTGATAAGACAACGTAAATTATTTTCTTAAATTCCTCTTTTCTTTGTGAGTGTGACTATAATCTCTGTTATAAATCTCAGTGTCCGATACTTGAAACACGACGGCCGACGGTTGGCAACACGACGCCCAGCAGTCGGCGCTCGATGTCCGATGCCTGACATCCGACATTCGGCGGCCGGCGTCTTGCGCCCGGCGCCCGACACTCAACATCCGACGGCCGGCGTCTTGTACCTGGCGCCCGACACCCGGCGTCCGGTACCCGGGTGCCAACCCGACACTCGAAAAATGTTTTCTAGACAAAATTTTATTAGAAAATAAACATAAAAAAAATTGCAGAGAAAATATTTACGTGGGAATCAAATGAACAATTATATTTTTAATTTTTTTGAAAATTTTATTCTTTGAAAAATATTTTCACTAGAATAATATTTTATATGTAACCAAATGGACCGGTAGAAAAATATTGTCGAAAGAAAAGGCAATGGTAGATGAGCGAGGTTTATAATAGAACATGGAAATTACTCTCTTTTATTTTTTTTTCGTATATAACTGTGACATTTTGTTTCTTAATTTTAAGCGCACAAAAGGGGAATTTTTTTTAACATAATGCACATGTATGCACTAAGTTAAAGATGGATGTTTCTAATTAAACTGGCATCTGCCACCATGCCATGGATGCCAAATTCTAAATTTACCGATGGCCAAAATGTCATGTTTTTGTTGGCTACACTTTCATAAATTTACAATTAACTGTTTTTTTAGAAATATTCAGAAATGTCAAATATCTTATTCTTTGGTTTTATGAACACATCCAAAGATAATTTTGGGCAAATTAATGATAGATCTTTATCAGAGAGGGGAGACTTATTTCTTGATCCCTGTCAGAAAAAGATGTCCCAAATAGTTCTTCATTTTGGTGGATTTTAACAATCACTCCCTGAAAATGTGACTTCTATCTTCTATTTATTTTTCCCATTTTACCCTTTTGTGTCTTTATTTCTTGACATCAGATATGTATGATCACTGCGTTCATATTTTAACTGATTTACTTATCTACTTTAACCAATTTTCTCGTCTACTTTAACCAGTTGCTTCATTTACTTTAATAGGATTCTATATCTACTTTAACTTATCTTTTATGTTCTTATTATATGTTCTTGCACTTTAATTATATTCTTCTTCTACTTTAACTCACGTACATTATTAATTTAACACATCCATATATGTATTATAATAGAGAGATTGACTTTCTGTGTAACTTTAACTGTTTATGCATTTTATAGTAGACGATGATACTAGTTAAAGTAGAAGAGAAAATCGGTTAAAATAGAAGAAAAAATCAAGTAAAATAGAAGAACAAACTTGTTAAAGAAGAAAAAACCTATTAAAAAGAATAGAAAATCAATTAAAATGACTGGTCTGTTAAAGTAATAGTTATAGTATATTAAAGTACTAGTTATAGTCTATTAAAATTGTAGTTGTTATCTGTTAAAGTAGTAGTTGTAGTGTGTTAAAATAGGCGAAGAAATCAGTTAAAGACTTAAAGTAGAAGAAGAAACTTGTTAAAGAAGAAGAGTAAACAGGTTAAAGTATGTGAGATTTAAAATAATTGTTGATATGATTTAATAGTAATTTCAAAGACGTTAAAATAAGAGTTAATTTTTTAAATAATAATTATCCACGATTAGAAGATAAAAAATATTAGTAAGATATTATCATCGCAAATCCCAATAAAATAGGGACTAAAAATTAACATATCTAAAAATATCTGAATTTTTTTGTGTAAGTATTTATGACAAGGACCAGTAGTTAAAGTCATTTCTATGACAAAGATCTATAATTAATTTGACCTAATTTTTTTCTAACATTTTTAGAGAAATTAGCGAACATATTATTGTGGAAAAAGAAACACATGAAAAAGAAAGAAAGGGGGGGGGGGGGGGGGGATCTTAACTGCAAGTCCCTATCAGAAATGTGTGCATAAAAAATCTAGTAGTTTTAGCGATGTTAATATCTAGTTCCTATTTTATTGGGATCTATGCAAACAATCTCTAACTAATGTTGTTTGTCTTCTGATTGTGAGTAATTTTTACTTTAACGTCTTTGAAGTTACACTTTAAATAATATTGACATTTATTTTAAATCTCACATATTTTAACCGATTTTCTCTTCTTCTATTTTAATTAGTTTTATTGTCTACTTTAACACACTGCAACTACTACCTTAATAGACAACAACTATAATTTTAACATACTATAACTATTATTTTAACACACTGCAACTACTATTTTAATAGATCAGACACTTTAATTGATTTTCTCTTCTTTTTTAATATGTTTTTTCTTCTTTAACATGTTTGTTATTCTACTTTAACTGGTTTGTTCTTCTACTTTAACTAGTTTTATCTCTTACTTTAAAAACTTCAAAGTTATGCTTACCAATAATGACTTTAAGTTTCACACATTTTAATTTCCCATCGCACATATTTTAACGACTTTGAATTCTTACTCTAACACCTTCGAACACCTACTTTAACATCTTCAAATTTTAATTTTAATTTATCTCAACAGTTATTTTAAGTCTCACACATTTTAACTCAAGTATCACACATACTTTAACAACTCCAAACTCTTATTTTATCACATTAGAACATAGACTTTAAATTATGTTAACAGTGACATCAAATCTCTCACATTTTAACTAACAATCACACATAGTTTAACGTCTTCGAATCTTTACTTTAATATCTTCAAATTTAGATTTTAAATCATACTAACAACTACACTTTAAATTATATCAATAATTATTTTAAATCTCACATATTTTAACTCACTGTCACACATATTTTAGCAACTTCGAACTCTTATTTTAACGTCTTATAATGTAGATTTTAAGTTATGCAAAAAATTACACTTTAACCTATATCAACAATTAGTTTAAATCTCATATGTTTTAACTTATTATCACACATACTTTAATAGTTTTGAAATTTATTTTAACATTTTAGAACTTAAAATTTAAATATTATTAAAATAGGAATACAGTTGTCATACATATCTGATGACACAAAAACAGTTGAAAGAGTAAAATGGAAAAATAATAGAAGATTGAAAAATATTTTTTTTCAGAAATTGATTGATAAAGTCTACTCAACAGAGGGATTATTTTAGACATTTTTTTCTACCAGGGATAAAAAGCGATAAAAAAATATGTTTTATGTGATAGTGATCTATAATTAATTTACACAAAAATAAAATCCCTTGTATCGAACTGAAAGCCCCTTCTAGGCTTCTACCCTAAGCATCCCGGTGATTCTGGTCGTTGGTACCCAGACACCGACGTCTCGCGTGTGCGATCTCGACGAGAAGAAGAAGAAGAAGAGGAGGAGGAGGAATTGAAGGGAGATGCTCCAGATCCGACTGAGCAAGGGAGGGTTGGCATCGGATGGCGGTGGATCGTCGGCGAAGTCCTCGCTGCCGGCGGAGACGGTGACGGTGGCCTGCCCCGACCATCTGGTGCTCGCCGACCTCCCCGTGGCCAAGAGCCTCGGCGCCGTGACAGCCTCGTCCGCGTCTTCCGCTGTCAAGTCCGTCGGCCGTCGGTCCCGGCGGCACCTCGGCGAGAGGGTCCACTTCTGTGTCTGTTGCGACTACCCAATCGCTATTTATGGCCGTCTTGTAAGAGGCATCTCCTCCTTTTCGTTTCTTTGTTTGCGTTCCTTCGAATTTATACAGGTTTCCGTGCGAAAGTAAGTTTTCCTCATCTTTCCGACCTATCTTTCTAGACTCTGGTGGTTTCGTATATGCAGCAAGAGAATAATCAGAAATTGGTTCCAGCTGCTATAATTCAAAAGCAAGATACTCGGTACTGCCGTATCCTTTAGCTGAAATCACCTTGAAGAATAATTGAAGCATCATCTTTGCATAGGATAATATGCCTTTCGTGGCATGACATTTTTCTTCACCTGTCCATCGTGGGTGTCTTCAGTTGAACGTATATTGAGGAGTATGAAGTAGTGGGAGATAGTGTATGGGGAGTAAAAATGGATTAAAGAAGGAAAATGTAGAGAAATAGGCGAAGAAAACTGAGTCCACCACATTAAGGGATGAAAACAATTTGCAATACTTCGTGTTCTTTAGGCTATTTCGCTTAGTTTGCAAACGGAAAAAAGAAACAAGGAGAAAGATGAAGTGGAAGGTGTTGAGAAGATAAAGATGAGGAAGAGGGTTCCTATGGCTGAATCTGTTTACTCGGGTAGAACTAAGTTGTGTAGCCAGCTGGATCGGGTGAGTGAAATGGCACAGATAACTCCAGAAAATGGAAAGTTAAGATACAATGAAGGCAACTAACTGTAAGAGACCTTGACAATGGGAAATTTTGGAAGAAGGATGTCTTGGTTGTTTTCAGAAGGAAGAAAGGGAGGTGGGATTGATTTCAGGGAAAATATAAAATTCAAGTCTAAAGCTTTCAAAGGGATATTCTCAGAAGAGGCTATAGTTTTACGGATCTAGTCACTGTCATTGCTGCTAAGGGGTTACCATCATTTCACACAGGGAAGATGGTTGGTTTTGACACTATGTTCCAGTATGATGAAGGATTTGAATAAACTCATATTAGATTTGTTACACCATGTCAGCCCTTATTACTTGGTAAAATCTGTTCCAGTGGGTGGGGAAGTGAGAGGCATCTATTTTGAAGTTGGAGCTTGATACATCTAGGGATCCAACTGCAAGTCAGATTAATGTATAAAACACTGACTTCTGTAACTAAATTCAAGCTCAGGGCTATGAGCAGGGAATATGGACGAGAACTAGCTTTGACATCCTTGGTGTTCATGATGCCAAGACCTTCATTTTCTTTAGAGAAAGCGTTTCATGAACTCTTCTCAGCCCTAGTTCCTAATTGTTACAATATGACATCCAAAGATAAACATTGCCATTGGTAGCTGTCAATTCCCAAGCCGTGCAGCCATGATCCATGCTGCTCCCCTTTTGTCTATTATGATACTATTGACTCTCATACCTTGGCTCTGGTCCAAGTCCCCTTCACTTGTGGATTAAAAGGACCTATTGAAGTTTATCTGTAGCCTTTGTAAAATGCAGCTTAGTCCTTAGCATGAATGCACTCATGAGCTGCCAGGATATTTTCCTAAATTAATCTCTCTTTGGTGAATGCACTTGGGTTCTAGCTGTGCAGGTTCATTCTCCATCTCAGTTATAAGCATCTATATTATGATTTTGTTGGCTTCCTTAAGAAGATTGATTGGCCTGGATTTATGTAAGCTCTCAAAACTCTCTTTATTCAAGATCAAAAGATTCAAAGCCAAGAGTATCTCTTCTGGGGCAGCAAAATGAACCTATCTTCCTAGAAGTCCACATGACATATGAGAATGGGGTTTTAGGCATAAGTGAATTTGAAACCCACAAAGATGAACTTGACGGCTGGGTACCCTTGAGTTAAATTTTAGAGGTGACAACACAGCGGAGTCATAAGACTTACACAACACTTCCTTTTTGACAAGACTGGTCTTGAAATTTGTGTGGACACAGTCACATAGAATGACCTGCTTAATTTGATGGTCATCCGTCCTACTTCTCTGAATAAATTTGGGACTAGAAATCCACAACATGTATCTGAGATGTTGCTCTCTAGATGACAACTGCTCCCTTTCAAATGTCTGATAATATTATTTCCTTATCCTAGAGGCCAGGCCACCTTGTGGAAGCAGTCTGACTGTGTCCCTTTCTTTCAGACACTATCTTTCTTTCTGGCAGATCTCTTTCATGGGAGTATTTTATACCCTCTTAAGCTCTTTGCTCCTTTGACCTATCTTCTTTGGAAATTATTCTAGATAATTTCCAAAGAAGATCCTGTCCCTTTCTTTCAGACACTATGTTGCTCTCCAGATGACAGCTGCTCCCTTTCAAATGTCTGATAATATTATTTCCTTCTCCTAGAGGCCAGGTCACCTTATGGAAGCAGTCTGGTCCCTTTCTTTCAGACACTATCTTTCTTTCTGGCTTATCTCTTTCATGGGAGTAATTTAAACTCTATTAAGCTCTTTGCTCCTTTGTTCCATCTTCTTTGGAAATTATTCTTGCCTCTTCTAAGCCATCAATACCTCATTCTGCTCCAATATGTGATCTGTAACTCTGAGGGAGGGACACAGAGGTTATCTAAGCTGTCAAAGGTCAGCATGAAACTTTTTAATCTTCCTGATCATTCTGACCATTGTCCAACTGGTTGAGTTTTTCCTCACTGAGATTGGAGTTCGTCCAATCTGAAGATTAGTGTGCCCCTTTGTCTTCACTTATTTTGAACAAAATGTCCTTATGATCTAATTGAGGTTTACCCAAGGAGGCTGTCTCCAACCTAGGAAAGTGATATTCCAATTCACCAATTGTAAGAACCTGTCCTATGTGGTAAGAAGGTTGCTTAATGTTGGACCAGATGTACATAGAATTTGATGTTTATATAACTGTCAATCTAGAATCAGAAATGAAATCTTCATAACATCTGGTCCCTCTAGGACAAATTTCCACCAACCCAAATGTATTGAAGTCAAACTGATGCCTACTTGAGCAGCAGCATTTCCTCCCATGATACCTTTTTACCTTTCGTGGATAGAGAAACATGCTGTAGAAAGGCATTACAGAAGTATGTGTTTTGAAAATTGGTCCCTAGGCATCTAGGTGGTCTGCCTAGAGAACTTGGGGACCTAGGCTTGTGAACACCTAAGCTGCTTCTCTCATCCACTCTATCACGAATATCTAGTTACCTCCCAATTATCTCTTCTGCCTTGTCATCTTTTATTTCTACCTTGCCAATACCAATTATGATTTCCAGATCCCACATCTCTCCATCAATACCTACCAATACCACCAGTCCCTTCACTTCTGCTTCTACCTTCCTGATTGATAGTCCAAGTCCTATTCATTCTTTTAAATTTCCCCTTCGACTGAGTTATCTTGCAATCTTAGCCTTATTCTATGTATTTCTATCCAAGGGTAACAAAGGCATTTTCTTTGACATGGCATCCTACTATTCGACAATAATGGTCTAAGGACCAAAATAATGATTTTACAGGGTTTTCTTCACATGTATAAATTTTGTGCTTTTACTGATACACAAGATTATTTGACCATATACAGACATTCCAAAAGAAAAGTTGAACATTCATTATGCTATATCCCTTGCAAATCATGCTTCATGATGTGTTCTTTTTTTTATTGTTTGCTTATTATCAAGGTTTTGTTTGCATTTTGTCTCTATGTCATGATATTCCTTATTTGGTAAATCCTTGTTCATGGCTGCCTTGAATATCTCAGCTTGACCAGGATTTGGTGAATTTCACTTGAGCAACTTGGAATAGGTTCCCAAACCAAATAGCCTTGCAAATTTTATTGTTTCTACAAAGACTCAGACTACTCTCGGCTGAATCTTTGTTTCAATATGTGAGAATCTAGCCATCAGCTTGGGGAACTAAGTCCAACCCCTGCCTGGCCCAGTTGCAACCATAGCTATTTTGATTAAATGATGACCATAGAAGAGTGTCATTACTGATTACTTCAAATTGTCAGCTGTCTAGTTTCTGTATATTATGTTGCATTTAATCTGAGCCAAACTTTGAAGAAAATGATTTTCCCCCTAATTTTTGTATTTTTTGCACGTCATTCTTCATTCACGTTACTTAAGAGTTCAGACGACTGATTGTGTTATGCCACTTGACTTGACTTACATTGGAGGTGTTTTTTTTTGTTTTCATTTATGTGAAATATGCATATCCACTCTGAAAGATTATTAGATGATTGTTACCCTTTCTTGACCAGTGTCCTTTTTTTGACAGATACCTTGTGAACATGCTTTCTGTTTTACTTGTGCAAGGAGTGATTCCAGCTGTTATCTGTAAGGCTTTCTCTGTTCTTTACAACAGTTGATTTATTTCTTAATTATGTATATGGCTCTGTATCAACTTTGTAACTTTGATTTCTCTTGAATGTTGAGGGGGTAGATATACTCACACACAGAGGAGTGCCACCTGTGTGGACTGGTGGCACAGTAGCCAGTGCTAACAAATAGAGATTGGACTTGATTGGATATGGGAATATAACATTAATTGGATTTTGACAAAAGTGCTTAGCGAAAGCACCCGTCTAGGATAGCATTGGCCCACGCAAGAGGGGTAGTGCTATTTGTCCACCTTAAATAGTTATTTGTCCACCTTAATGATAAGGTGGACAAACATCTTTATTTGGGGAATGACATCTGAAATGGAGTCCAACCTGGTGGGGGCCATGTACCTCTTCTGCGGGCCAATCTTGTCTTGGACAGGTGGATGGATGGATAGCATTTCTCATATTTGATATTCTACACTTTATTACAGCAGAGTTCGACATGTTCATCGGTTAATGTAGTCAGTTGTCTTACATTTCTGCCACTATGGCTTGGCATTATCTCCCGAATATGTTGAATTTTTGTACTAAATGATTATCAAAATAATATTTATATATAATCACAAGTTTTGCATGATTAATTCCATTTTTTTCATGTGCAGATGCGATGAGCGCATTCAGAAAATTCAAACAATTAAAATGATGGAGGGAATCTTCATATGTGCAGCTCCTCACTGTCTGAAGTCTTTTCTCAAGAGGTCTGAATTTGAAACGCATATCCATGAATCACATGCTGACCTTCTTCAGCCGAACATGGAGAGGGATGGAGGTAATGAAACCGACGGTATCAATATCCCAAGACCGCCTTCAACGGACACTCTTCTTAGACAGTCAACACCATTAGAAACTTCCTCCGCCCGTGGGCATACGAGGACTGGCTTTTCCCCAAATTCAAGTTCTCAGCCCCAGGATCGTGAAGAGAAGGCTCGTCGTAATCCATCTAGAGAGCAAACACCATTAAAGCCACTGCTACAACCTAAACAACTCTCCTTTCATGGTCATCAACAGCACCAGGCAGGTGACACACAACCGGAAGTTAATGCACCTCTCCAAGGTCTTGAAAGACCCTACAACTGGTTTCAACAGCCCCAGGGCTTTGAGAACCAAAGTGGGACACTTCATCTGCAGGACTCCGACCAGCTTCAGTCTGAGAAAAACTCAGGTTTGGCCCCCGAGTCTTCAATTCCTAATTACCCATCCCTGCCCACCCATCAGCTACCAGCCTATCAAGTGCCCGTAATTGTCAACCAAGGCCTCAACCCCCCTCCTCTGTTTAGTTATCCGCCTTTTCCAGCAGATGGATCTCAGCGATATTTAGGGACCCCTTACGAGATGCCACGGCCAGAAATGGTACCAGAAGGTGCGGCACAGGTTTCGTTATTAGGATTTCCACCAGCTCCAGCAGGGGCAACAACCTTCCCAGATGGTTTTCGTTCTTGGGGTGCCGGAATCATGGGCGTGCCCTCCGAGCCTCTGTCGGCAGGTCAAGGGATCCCGGAGAGCTACATGAATGCAGCAGATTCACAAGGAAGAGCCCCTTTCTTCCATGGACGAGAGTATGGTCGGTTCCCAGATGGCCCCGTTCTGAATCCTCCACCGGGGAAGGAAGCCGATCTTCTACAAGGGAGCTCTGCTGATCATGGGGATGGCAAAGGTCCATTTGCACCGTTGCCGCGGCCTCCACAAATGTCACTACCTCATCCCCCGCCACCACCGCCTCAATACAAGTGGGGAAAGGTTTCAAGTGACGCAGGTCAGGATGGGAAGGGATACGGATGGCAGATGGAAAAACGTGGATTTGGGAATGGCCCAGATTAGAGGCTTTGCTCTTTGTGTAATCGACAATTTGCTCTTTTTGCCGTCTTCTTGCTCGCCCCTTATATTGTTCAAAACTGGGCAATTTAGCCTTTTTTATTCATGCAGCTTCCGAGAAGGTAGTTTCTCCAAGGCGATCAATATATTATAGTCGGTCCTTTTTTGGTTTGTGTACCTTTTTTTTTTTTACGGGATTCCCATCAAAATTGTCATATTGGTTGCGCTTGTTTTGCTGCACACCTGCATGCATCCTGGATCCTTTATCACTTGCTCCACCTCCAAACAAAGGTCCCTCGTGGGACTGATCAGTAAGCCGATGATCTCACATATGAGGTGCTCGGTGAAAGTTTGTGAAATACTAGATTTCTCTGTCCATGCGTCCAATATCGATGAAGGTGACTCTTCTTCGATGGACATCTAAACTTTCGATTCCCCAGTGCCATATTGGTAACATCGTCGAGTGCTAACGTGTAGTATTTCTCGTCGCATTTCTTAAAAGCCATCGTTCCTTATCTTTCCAAAAAGCGAAAAAAATAAAATCTCAAATGACTAGTTAAGCTCGTCTTAGGTGCCGTTTGGAAACAAGTTTGAAAAAGGTAAAATCAGATTCCAATAATTGGAATCTCATTCTTTCTCACTCTAGTTTCCAAACGAGAAAAAGTGATTGTAGATTTTCAAAAAATAGATTTTGAAAAAATAGAGAAAATGTGTAGAGATTGTGGATTCTCAAAAAGTTAGGTTGTATGAGCTTTTTAAGTAATTTTGGCTTTTGAAAAAGTAAAATCACTAAAGTGTGTTTCCAAACGGCACCTTAAATTTGTTATCAGCTAGAATGGAAACCCATCGGTCCCGCCATGGTTATGGGTTATGATGTGATGTCGCTTCATATCATATTTTTTGTTAATCTCGAATGGGTCCGTAGCATCTGTCATGATCCAGTTCTGTTTTTTACGCTATGGCTGTACACAACTTTGTATTCTACTTCCTTCCATGAAGTTGTAATTAAGGGTGTCAATGGGCCGGGTCAGCCAGTAAACCTGCCGGGTTGGCCCATCAAAGGCCTGTCTTTAGTCCAAATTATTCAGCCCAAGCCCATAAAATAGCTTAGAAATTAGGCCTATTTTCAGTTGGACTTGAAGTGGTTGGCCCATCGGGCCGGCATGCTAGGGTGGTATTAATGGGACTTTTGGTGGCATACAGGACATCGTTGTAGTTGTCTAAGTTTCTTTCTTTCTCTCTTTTCTTCTTCCCTTTGCAGTTAGCATTTTTTTTTACTATTTGACTTTGAATCCAAAAGGTTTGATTTTTCTGTTCTTCTCAAGGATTTTTTTTAACTTTTAAATATAACGTTTAGGAGATGCTTTAAAAAAAAGCTAACTTTATTAGATTTAAGATTAAATAGTTGGGTTAGAAATATTAAAAATTAATATAAAAGTCACAGTTTCAAATTTAAAAAATAATTTTGTTGATTTTATCTTATTTCTCATGAGAACCTGATTTTATTCAAAAATTTGATGGGCGCTCACACATATGAGATATTTTATCTAAATATTTTAAAATATCAAATCAAAACAATTAACAAATGAACATGTGAGAATAATGGTAACAACACAATAATAGGAAGGGTGGCTAACGCAGTCATAAATCTGGCAAGATCGATATTAAAGGCAACAAATGGAACACAGTTCCTTTTACTACATTTTATTTTTTTATTATTTGGGTAATTAATGCTTATAAAATTTTTATTATTATATGTTGATGCTGTTATCCATGTTCAAGACTTAAGAATGGGTATTTGATAAACTTTTTGTTTTATTTAAAGAAGATAGTAAAAGATCTTTGCACTATAAAATTTATGATTTAGGAAAGTAAGTGTTTTTGATTATTTGATGTTAATAAAATTTTAAATGACTAATAACGAATTGTAATTGTGTCACTAACTTGTTGGGCTGAAATGAGCCCCAACGGATGAGTGTGAATTTTATTTATTTTGATTTATTAGGTATGGATTAGATTTGAGTTGGACTATCTAATTTTAGACTGACTTGAATTTACATTGAGCCAATCCAAATCTGTCTATTGACACTCCTAATTGTAATACATTTTAGAACTTCTTGCTTATATAATTTCTTGAAAGTAAAACTATATGTAGTTTGGACGTAATTTATAACATTCTCTTGTGAGCTGATTGACGTGTCTCTCCTAATTACTATGACCTACGATAACGTGATTGGCCATGCTCGACTTCCAATCGAGATCTTTTAAGTGCCAAAAATGCCCAAAAAGAATTTCTCTTAATTTGATCCTCTTTTAGAGTCCCCTATCAACGCCAATGATCTGTACAAAGATCCTACTACTGGAGAGAAAAAAAAAATCAATTTTGTCGGCCATTATATATAGCCAGATCGTAAGCGAAATAAAAATATAACACTGCAAATAATTTAGAGTACGACCTACCCTTGTGTTTACATCTTTTTTTAATGCGACTGTCTATGGAGAGATCTCTGGGGGGGCATTAATCTGCAGCCAGCTATTGCTACAAAAGAAGTGATGGGGATACTGTACTAGCACATAATTAAGATGCCTGGATACATGGCCAACTTGTCTATGGCTAATAAACTACATTTACTTGTTGGTACCTGACTTGTTTGAATGCCCACAATCAATATAGGCAAGTGGAAGCAAAAACAATAACGAGAGGGTTGAATCCTCCGAGTTTTTTCCTACTTTCCATCGATCCCTCCACGTTCCAATAATTATTGATCTGTGGGAAACTGGTTGGAGTTGGTTGTTGAGCAAATTGGAGGACGCAATAATCTGTTTATTAATGTTTCATATAATAACTTTTGAGCAGCGATTATTGCTCGGTTGGGTCAAGAGAGAGACCCGTGCGGACCCCCACCCCTCCCGTCTAGGGGTGTAAACGAGTCGATACGTTCGACGAGTAGTTCGAAACTCGACTCGATAAAAGTTCGGTCCGGCTCGTTTATTTAATTAACGAGCTGAGCTTGAACAAGAAAAAAAACTCGATTCATAAACGAGCCGAGTCTGAACACATGTGAACTCGACTCGATTATACTCGTGAACAACTCGTTTAAGAGCTCGTTAAGAGCTCGATAAATACTCGTTAAGAGCTTGTCTAAGTATTCGTTAACACTTTGTTTAAATATTTCTTTAAATATAATAAGTATATATTGATATAAAATATTATTTGTTTTATACAGTTATTATTACAAATATAAAATATTTTTGAGGGCTTAAATATCATAGACTAAATCCACAGTGTATATACACAAATTATGCAAATGAGGATATATACACTGATCATGTAAATAAGGGCATGAACATAAAATTTAGTGTTGCAAGGTCCCCCAGTATATCAAGTATCTTCTTCCTCTTGAGACCGACCTGCGCAGTAGGTGAGCCCCCCGGTGGGACGAGGGATGCGTTGTCGGCCACTGGCATCTCAGGCGTCCATTGTGAACCATCCGTCAGCGGAAGACGGTGCTCTCGGCGGGCCGCAGTACCGTCACCGACGGTGTGCAGAAAGGGGGCTGTAGGCGGTGTGCGAAGGAGAGTTACAGCACCGCCCTTACCTTGTCGCACACCAACCCCTACCTTACGGTGTCTATCTATTAATCTCATATGCTTGTAATAAATTATGAATATATTTCAAATATATATTAAAATAGTTAAATTAAATAACTTATCAAAACTATTGAGATATGATTTTGCAATAGATAAATTTAGGTCTTATGAACGATCAATTTTTTACTTGTAGATTGAAATGAACTTACTACATATACGACTCGCAAATTCATTACGTTAAGGGCTCGAGCTCGAGAGTATTTAAACGAGCCGAGTTTGAACAGACATTTTCAATACTCGATAAAACTCGAGCTCGGCTCGAACTCGATTAAAATTAACGAACAGAGTTTGATCAGCATACTACTCGACTCGACTCGTTTACACCATTGTTTCCATCTCATATAATTATTCGGCTGCTTTTGTGCGACCAAGTAATTATAATTTCTCATAATTTTTTGTTAGTGAAGACCTTTCCTTATCTACTATACTTTGTAACTTATAAGTATCAAATAGGTTCTCGAATTTCATCTACGATAAGTGAACCTCAACTGCATGGCTAGAATCATAAGTTTAGGAAACAAGGCACTAGCATAGATTGTGTCAGTCCGTAGATGAGGATTCTTTCTCTCTTTGTAAGAAAACTATACACAAGATGCTATATATCGGTTAATAGGTGATCTAGCGAACACGGGAACAATGGTCTCATTCGCGATCGTGGATTGATCGATGTGTTTCCCATCTTCTCCAGTGATCATGGTTTGATGGATCCTACCTCCGGCCACCCCTATTGATCGCGGTACAAAGGATGCATCCACTCCCGGCCCTCTTCCCCAATTAAGGGTTCTTTGGTTGCCTGTAAAATCTCTCATCAGAAAAAAATTCTTCAGAAAAATCTTATGAAATAAGTCATTTCTGTGCACACGTCCATAGATAGGAACGAAGGTGGGGTGGTGCCTTCCGTGCATGGGCGGCCGCCTCGCGTCGGAGCGCACCATGCGTCTACAGCTTGAGGGGGGCGACGAGAGATCAGCGACGTCGCCGGAAGCGGAGGCTCGCGTCGGAGGAGGGACGAGTGTCCTACTAGAAGACGGCGAGGAAACAAATATTCGAAAATATTTTTCTAACAACCAAATACATAATTATGATTTTTTATTTCCATGTAAAAGTTTTTCCATAGAAAATTTTTCTTATTAAAATATTTTACATGTAACCAAATAGACGGCACCGTTTGGAACCACTTTTCAAAAAGTGGAAATCACCAAAATTGAATGTACGTACATATTTTGACATGTCATGGGATTCCACCTGAGAAATGTTGGCATTGTTTAGCCATTTGGAAGGATGTTTTGTGACAGAAAAATATTAGTTAAAATTTGACAATTTTAACCCCAGAACGGGAAGTCATTTGCTATAAGACTGTGGGTAGTTTGAAGTTTTTGCAGCAAAAGCGTTGCATTGCTGTGGGAAAGCGGCCTTGGGGTTGCTTTTGTCAGATGGGAGAGAGAATTTTTATTCTCTCTCTCTCTCCCTGTTCAGAATCAGTTGACACGGAAGCCATATACACCCAAAAATATTTGGAAATGCTTCTACTTTGTCTGAACTTTTGCACAACAACAAATCGATCATATTGTTGATGCCAAACGGTGACGAAAATCTTATCGGAAGGGGGGGGGGTGCCGGCTTGTTTCGACCATTGAGCCAACCTCCAATGATGGATGTACCTCTAATAGTGGTGAAAACGTTGGCCATTTGACTCTCCTTTATGTTCGATCAACTCTTCATCTTTATCCTTAGACCGTCGAAAGCACATTTCTTATTCGCATTGCAAAAGGGTGTTAGAATATACCTACCTATCCCTCGCCACTTTGATAATGAGTTGGAGTTAAGATAACTCTAACCTATAATCAAAATTACACATGTGTAACCCACCTTTTGCTTTGGTAACAATGGAGTTAACTTTTTGACTATGGTGAGTTAACTTATTTTTCTCAAATACACTTTGGTAAGAAAAAGTGAGTTAACTTATCTTGAGAAAAGAAAAAGTATCAATTAATGTTTGTACTGTGAGAGCAAAAAAGTGATAAACTCACTTGGGTTAACTCTAGTCCACCTCTAGAGGTGGGTTGAAAAATGGTGAGTTAACTCACTTTTAATCCACTTTTAGTCTAACTCACTTAAGTTAACTTTGTAATCTTTCCAAAGTATTTTTTGAGTTAACTCTGAGTTAAATAGAATTAACTCTGAGTTAACTCATTACTAAGTGGCGCTCGTCTCCAAACCTCCCTCATCATAGTCCTCCTCGAACTGGTATCTTACATACTGATCGCATTGTTTTGAGAACAAAATCTTCCCTAGATACTTGAGATGGTGCTTTAGCAGGAATTTTGACAACTAATTAAGCAGGTCCTGCTCTCTTTCCATGGTGATATATATGATGATACTTCTATTTGTGATCCCTCCAAATCAGAAATACTTTAATGACCGGGGCTATGTTAGAGTTTAGCTGTCGGAGGAACATGACCAAGAAGATGATGATGAAGAAGTAGATCGTTGCTCTCGTCACTTGGATCTTCATCCTTCACTGTACTTTCTCTTGAGATGGTTCATCTTTATAAATTTAAGATATATTATTTGATTTTGTCACATAATCTCTTATCTTAGATTTTTTTTTTAAAGGTCGGACTTCACATTGTTAAAAGGGTCCTACCTTTTATCCGGCCTAAGTCCCCCTTGTGTTTATATGCCGCTGTTAGCCTTTCGTTTTTGTCTTTTATCTATTAATAAAATTTAAATAAAAAATTACATACGAAATTATATGCACCCGTACATATACGCATGTACATATGTAAGTCTCCATCCGTATATGACATATATATATACTCCTCTCCCTTTCCAGGAGGAGGTCTACTCATCGATCGCTTTGGTGAAGCATCGATTCATTTTTTTCTGGAGCTCCACTGCATGTTTCACGAGTTGAATTCTTGCTTCCAATAACCATACAGAAGCTGACAAATGTTTTGAAGCGACAGCAGTAGATTTAATATTAAGCTGACAAAAATTAGATTATCCACGGATTACCACCTCCAAAAAAAAGAAGGAAAGAACATGTTTTCCTCTCCACAACATTAGTGTGCAAGTCAAGACGTCATGCATGTGGTTTAAACATTGCATAATTTTTTTAGTGAAAAGTGCTATTTTTGTTTCTTGTATAAACACCGTGCATGAAGGTGATCAAAGTTCTTCTTTGCAAGGAACCGAAATCCATAAACTATATATATATATATATATATAATATATATATATAATATATATATATATATATATATATATATTCTTCGTAATCGAAACGGCAGCTCCAGAGTATGTAATGTTCTCTTAGTTGACCATTAATTTTATCGATCAATTGTCTTTATTGTTAAATGGGGTATGATATACCTAGGCGAAAGTCCACCGTACGTATATTAATTGATATTTTTTTGGCGACCAGGCAGCACTTTCGATGAGGAAATTATTTCAGTGGGTTATGATAAAATCAAGTAGCTAGCTAGAATCATCCTAGAGTTAATTTTAGGCTGAAGTATGTTCTTCCAGAGTGCAACGTTACATTATAGCAAGTTCAAATCTTCTGCCCAACCCTGTCCCTATCAGACCGAATGAATTGGATCCATGGGGTGCTGGCTGTTCCAAGTGTGTGGTTGACACTAAATATTCGTGGGGCACGTCGTCACATTAATAAATCTTTTTCTTTTATTTTCTCACTTTTATTATTAAAATTTAATTATATATATATATATATATATATATATATATTACGATTCTTATTGTATCTAGAGAATCTAATCCGATCCGGTTCACCAATCCGATGAACCATATGGTTCCGAGTTAGCCAATTACGCTACATGTGTGCAACTGATGCTCTGACATCTGTGTCAAAGATTATGGTCGCTATATCTGACAATGATGGTGGTTAGGGGTGTAAAAAGGTTCGAGTCCGAGTCGAAAATAATAGTTTTCGAATTTGATTTCGATAAAAATTATAAAAAATAATTAGATTCAGAGTAGGATGTAGAAACAATAGTTTTCGTATCAGAATCTATTTCTTCAAATTTTTGGATAATTAGATTAAAAAATTTGATAGTATTGACTATGAACAAGTTCGATAAATTGGATTTGAAAATCTAATAATCAAATAATTAAATAATATATAATATATATTATGTAGTATATAATCTACAATATATGATACACACGGTATATAATATATAATATATATGATATATTTATTGGATTTGAAAATAGAATAATTGAATAGTTTCCGTATCACTACTGCGCAGCTTGTCTTTTACGGCGACAATTAAGTCTCTGCCAAATATCCATTTTACGACGACTTTTTTTTCTGCCGTAAATGAGTAGGCCTTTTACAGCCAAATAAAGAGTCGCCATAAAAAAGGGTATATTGTCGCTGTAAAAAAAAATCTAATAGCCCTTCATTATACATTGACTTATGCGTCGCCTTAAAAACACATATTCGCATCATTGATGACGATTCTTTTGTCACTATAAATAGTCTTCCTTGTACACAGTACCTCGCCCTTCCCCTCTACCCTATCGCGCGAACTAGGCTTCGAGCTCTGCCCTCCATCGTCGTCGAGCTCTGCTCTCCATCATCGCCGGCTTCGACGTCCACTGTCGCCTCCTCCTCGGTATCTCTCTAGACTCCTTCCCTATCTCTCTCTCTCTCTCTCATCTCTCTCCCACTCTCACTTTCTCGTCTCCTCTGCTAGTTTAGAAACGCCGCCGCCAACCACGCCCTCCCACCGACGCAGTCGCTCTCTCCCCGCAACAAGGTGGCTTCGCCTTCTCACTTCGCTATACCTCACCAAATCTCTGTCATGTCACCCTTGCTCCTGATTCGTCCTCTTCCCCTCCCCACTTCATCTGCTCTCTCTCTCTTACGCACTCCCTCCCCTTTCCCTATCTCTCTCCCTCTCCCAAAGACACTGCCCATATCATGTCCAATGTTTCCTGAAGGGAAATTGGGGTTAAGCTGCGGATTGTCGCCACCTAGGTGTTTAGGATAAGGCATTGGAGATATATGGTGCGAAATTTTACATTGTTTCCTCAGCTATTTTTTCCTTTAACGTATGACGATAGTGTAATAGACAGACCATTTATTCATCAATAGTGAGTGGGCATCGCACCTGTGTCAATTCTTGCAGTATTTTGGCATTCAAGAATCTGTTTCTTCTATTCGTGCCAGACTGACCAATGTTATCCAAAGGGCGGCTAGGAATTCTCTACACGTACGGATTCCTTCTATTGGCTTGTATCAGTTTGCTCCTTTGGGAGATTTGGCTAGCTAGAAACAGTTGTTGAAGTTTGAGGGGGTTATCGTTGGTGTTGGTAGAAACAAGTAGAAAGAAATGTTCATCTTAAGGCTTTCCTTAATGGCCTCGGCTTTCATCAACCTCATTCCTATGAACTTGCTGTTATGCTAGTGCGCTAGTTACTACCTCCTAGTCCAATGTTAAAGCTGAATTGTGATGACTCTTTTCAAGGGCCGAATGAAGCTGGTGGGGGGTGGGAGTTCTTAAAAACTGCAAAGGTGATTTGGTGCTTGCATTTTCTCACTACTATAAATGTCATGCCTCGACACAGAATATCAGAGCGAGACAGTTAATATTGTATAGAGCGAAATAATTACTAATTATACCATGATACTTGTGTTTTTCAATTATATAGTACCTTTTATATTCTTAATCATTCTAAAATAGCTAATGCCTCTTTGAAATATAGTGACCTTTGTCTATTGCATATTGTCACTTTTTTTTTTTCTTGTTCTTATTGATTCCTAAGTCCATCCACTGCTTGTAGAAGGGCTTTCCACACATTAGTTTTAATGTATTGGAGATTATTAATTTTCCCAGAGCCTTGATATTTTGTTTAATATTCCTGTTCTATTACCATTTCTCTCTTCTTACTTTGACATGCCCCCACAAGATTGTTAAAGTATCACACTTTTGTTGTCATTATTTCTACACTCTCTTTTCACTATCTGATATGAAAATTAGGTGGCAAAAGAATCAAATTGAGTCTACTGTTTAAGAACGTGCTTGCTAAAATGTAAAGTTGTCAACCGTTATCTGCATGTCTCAAGCTCGTGACATCCTTCTTTACTTTTTATGTCTAATTATGACTTTCTTTTTCTTATTCTTTTATAGGGGCATATTGATAGGATGCTGATAGATAAGAGTTGGATATCTTTTTTGAGAAACACGCATGAATTTGAGAAATGACTAGATGAGTTTTTAGATTTTTCTTTTGCGAGATCAGTGATACGTAATAAGATTCTTTGTCTTTATTTGCGATGTCTAAATTCTGTAAAACATGTGAGAAATGATGTAAAACTCTAAGTTTTTAATTATGAAATTGAACAGAGATACATAAAATGGGACTTCCATGATGAAAGTTCAAGTGGAAAATCCAACTCCCGGTCCAAATCTTGACCTACTACTATTTTTAGGTCCATTGACTCAATTTTTTGACATCCGATCCATTAGAAGTGTTCTTTATTTTAGATCCAAAATGTGACTCCACCGTCAGTTAACCGACGGTGGATGAGTGAAATGTCCTAAATACCCTTCCGTCACCGTCGCCCCCTTCTCTGCGTCGTTGGAGTCGTCAGGGCCCGACGACTGCTGCACCAAGTGGAAGCGCCACCGACACTGCGTCCCCCACCCCCGCGCTGTTCTTCCCTCCTGTGCCCTCTCCCTCTACCCGCCGTCTCCCCCTCCCACGCCGTCTCCCCCTCCCTTTCCCACCGCTGTCTCTCTCCACCGCACCTCTCTCTCTCTCTCTCTCTCTCTCTCTCTCTCTCTCTCTCTCCTACTCCCGCGGCTGCTCTCTCCCTCCGTGCCTTCCCTCTCTCCCGCGCTTCTTCTCTCTCTCTCACAACCGCCTCTCTCCTCTCTCTCTCACTCCCGCGCCTTCTCTCTCTCTCTCTCTCTCTCTCTCTCTCCCCCCCTCCGCTTCTTTCCTCTTCCCCCTCTGTCGCCCCTCTCTCTACCCTCACGCCTTCTCCCTGCCTCTCCTGTTTCTCTTGTCTGTCTTCTCTCTGCCCACTCTCCCTTTCCCTCGCTCCGTCCCTATCTCCCTCCTCGCATTTCCCTCTCTCGTTGGCGCGAACGCCCGCGACGCCAACCCCCCCCTCTACTGCGGCACCCTTGCGAGATCTCTGTGCTCCCTTCCCACTGTCGACATGGTCCTTCCCGCATGCCGCCGCCCCATCATCGCCCCCCTTCCGTTACCGTCATGGAAAGATGGAAACATAGAAGACCCCCTCATGCCGGATCTGCCTGCTCGCCCTCCCGCCTCCTTCGCTGCTCACATCGGAGATCAAACCCTCACGCCTCCTTCGCTGCTCGCCCTCGCGCCGACGATCGAACCCTCGCCCAATTTCTCCCCTTTTGGTCCCTGATGTCCTCTGCAAACGGAGGTCTCACGGAAGGAGACGAAAGGATCTACACATAATAGAAATTGGACAAATAGACCTCAAAATAACTTTTCTGGTCAATGGACCTAAAAATAAATAGAAGGTCAACAAATGGACCTAAAATAAAAAAAACTGAAGCATCAGAGGGAGACACATCTGATGATGAAGGGATAAGCCAGGAGAAGAATGACGAGGCAAACTTTAGCAATGTTACATGACATGATGACTATAGAGGGTCTAATTAATGAGCATATTCTGGGCGAGAGTTCATCTGATGTTCCTCCCATATTTGAATCTGAATCAAAATCTGATAAATTATCGGTTGTTAAATATATTTTCAAATTTTATAATTTTTATCAAAATTAAATCAAATAATCGGATATTTTTCGCAAGTACCGTAATGGGGTTGGATCTTGCTTGTAATCCAGTGAAGAAGAGGGGAAGGGGATCCATGCCTTGTCATGGTCCACTGCATGCACTCTCAGCCTTTAGAGTGAACCTCGCCAGATGTTCACCAGCTATTTTGAAAGCATGTCTGATGAGGATAGTTTGATCCTGGACGTCTCTAGAATAAAGATTTTGATAAAGAAATTAGAAAGATCCAAAAGGACATGAAGTGATGTCTTTCCTATTAACTGATCATCTCAGTGCGCACTGCTGCATCAGACAATTGTAGCAGTATGAGAAGTCTCACGTCAATCAAAGATTAATTAAAACAAATATATGTTTCGGATGGTGGAGAATATTAGGTGAAAAGGTGTTTGAGGGGACAATAATAAGAAAGGGAGAAATAAAACTCAATCTTTGATAAAATAAAAAAGTGCATAATAAAAAGTGTGTAAACTTTGTCCCTTGTATTTGATAAAAAACATATGTTTCGGATGGTGAACTCCTGCGCTAGCTCTTCTAAATTTTGAGTAGAATGAGTTAATTATAACCTTGATGTGGTAATATTCAATCTCATGGTGATCATAAATATGATTTTTGAGCCATGCGTGCTTCGTGTTTCTGATTGTCTATATGCAGCAGGAAAGACCGAGTTAGAATTGTTTCATATTTAACCTGCAGAATCAAAATAAACAACCCTCTCGAACGTTTGGACGGACTTATAATTTTTATTGGTCAAGATGCGGAGCCATCATTCTTATAACTGAGAAGTGAGAACTGAACAGCTACAGTTTCATGTCAGCTGGTACACGCACGCATGGTTGGCCTGAATTGATGCATTCTGCAATGAATAAACCTATCACTACTAGTAAATGATCATCAGATAGAAGAAGATTACCAAACAGAACGCTCCCTCTTGAACGAAGGCCCAATTGCTGCAGCAAACGCACACGATGCCTCCCTCATTGCAAACCATGCATGTGACAGCGTACGTACTCGTTCTTCCCATCGATATCTCGCCACCAATATATATGCTCAAAGTCTAAAACATTAAACCATGCATCGTTGCAAGGTCCCCTCTGATCACTTAATCGAGCGAGGGGGGAAGCACCTAATTACTTAGCTTTACGTTGGAAGTGCTGCATGCCCAAGGCAAGTTTTAACTGCATGCATGGCTTGTTAATCTCCACATGCAATCTCCAACACCGGTCAGCTTTGAACGGCAGTACCACCCGATGGAGAACGGTACTGCCTGCCAGACACCAGTAGCACTAATTCAGTATGATAACTCCTCCACGTTACAGGTTGTGGGAGAAAAGAAGGGGGAAGGAAGAAGGAGCATGCATGCCTCCATGGGAACTAAGGAGAGGACCGGGCGTCGCCGGCCCTCATCTCCTTGTGCAGTAGTGCTGCTAGCTTGCATGCCCTCTCGCCGTGGGAAAGATAAGATAGATGGGGGTTGACACTTGACAGCGATGGGAACAATGCAGGCTGCACATGAGGGTGGGAGGGGGGTGGCGGTGGCGGTGGCGGTGGCGGTGGGCATGGCGAGGGGGAAGCTGAAACCAAGCCTAGATTCTGCGCGGCTGTCTGTACTGCGTCTGCGGCGCATGTGGCATTGGATCTGGACGGGGGAGGGGCCCCGGCCTCCTCCCCGGGGGTGGCCTCAATCATTAAACCGGCCGGTGGCCCCCTCCCACCTCCCGGCAACTCACCACTGCTTCCCGCTGGCTTATTCCGTTGTCTCCAGTGTCAAAACTACCCACCCACCGTTCCCTCCACGTCCGTACACCACACCCATCTCTCTTCTCTCTCTCTCTCTCTCTCTCTGCGCGCTTTATTAGTACTGGCTTTTGACAACTCTACGGGCGGCGAGAGCGACGCCTCCTGACGCAGTACAGTAGCTGCTGTCTGCGTCACTTGTTAAGCAGAGGGGGTGGTGGTGATTCTAAATTAAATTGTGTTAATGTTAAAAATGTTTTTGTTTAATTAGGGATTTTGTTTTCTATATCTCCCTTGAAATATATGTGTTTGATTTGCATTACTGAGAAAAAAAATAATGTTGTTCTTCGAATAAGTCCCCGAAAAATGAGCCATGCCTTTTTATCTTCACAAGTTGTCATAGAGATAGCCCTGCAGTTAATATTAATTAGTTCAACTAGGAAATGACGACAATCACGCACGTTCCAGAAAGAAAGAGAAATGGAGGCATAAAAGCTGGCATTCAGAAAAGAGAAAGGTTTATTGCACTTTCACATTACATTTAAATGTAATGTGATTTGACATAAGATCTATATATGTGGCATCTAATAATTAGATGACCACTTCATCACTCTTCATGTGAGGAGTGTCATATAAGTCTTATACCTAATCACATTACACTTAAAGTGTAATGTATATTCTCTTCAAAAAAAAGATAAAATAGGATTTCAAATCTGCCATATCAGGATCAGAGCAAACGTGGTCACAAAGTCTTGTTTAAATTACAGCTTAAATTATATATACGATGTTACAACGGTTTTAAGGATCACATGCATGATCGACATCAACTCTTTTAGCATGCATGATACGTACTACGTCAAGTAAAATGCTGCCTCTGCTTTATTTTTTTTCCCCCTCCCTCTTAATTTGAGAGGTAATTAAAGGAGCAGCAGCTCCAAGATTGTTGAGAGATTACAAGGGACACGATATGGGTAAGAATGTTCTTTTGACCCTATGATAACCAGCTGATAAGATACGCTCGGATAATTAGTTAATCTTGATTCTCTTTACCTTCTTCCTTTAATACAAAATTAAGCTTTTATCCTTGTAGGTTATTTATGTATGTAGCTAGTTTACCTTGAATAAAAGTAGTTTTATCAGAATCTAGCTACTTATCCGAGCAATTAGTATTAATTTGTCCGGAAAAAATTATTCCTATATTCATACTCCTATGTGTGTATCAAACCAACGCTAGGAAGTCTCCTCCTTAGAAGAGCATGTCTGGCTATCTACGTGCGCGTTTGGTCGCGAGATCTGTGAGTAAGAACATATGCATTGATCAACGGAGACTTGCGAGCATAAATAGAGTCTTGGGTTTCAGCACTCTCCATTAATGCTGCTTTATCCGATCACTGATAGCTACATCGATGAGCAAGACAATACCTCGTTAGAGCTCGCGCTTACGCTACTAATTAAGGTTATAAAGGGAATAGTTATCCGCATATATATATATATATATATATATATATATATATATATATATCAGCAGGGTTTTGTCAGAGGAATATTGAGCAGAAAAAATTCTTAATTGAGAGAAAATACTTTAGAAATTACTCAGATCTGTGTATGCCTTGACAAATTAAAAAAGAGTGTGCATGCAAGAAGTGATAAGTCCAGAAGGATAATACAGTATCCTCTTACCAAGTGATCAATGACCTCAAATCAGCGCTTTCAGGTAAGGTCTCTCCATTCCTTCTGCCTACCCATATGTAATAGCAAGAACAGCAAAGTTTCACGGGTCTGCAGCTAGCTGCTCGATCTCTGGCGGCGGGGAGAGGGAGAGCCGGAGAGGACTGCATGTGTGGGGACGTCGCTGCACAGCCCCCGTCGCACTCGGCACATGTCCCGGCCAGCAAGCTAGCCCCCCGTCCTATCCCCCCTCCCAAATAACCTCACACGGCCATCTGCAACGTGATCTCCTCCGGACGGCTCTGACGAAGCAGGACGGCATTCTCGTGCTGAGGTCGCCTCAAAACGGGTGAGACCAGTAGTAAAGTTAGTTAGTAGTTAATTAATTTTAAAATAAAACGCTTAAAACCAATTAATTTTCATTTTTTGCGAGGAATTCGATCTTAAAGATTTATTATTGGAAAGATATCACAGAAAAATTAATAATGAGACAGACTATATGGCATTTTTTGGCAGATTAAGCTGCATGCACAGTACAGACAGCACAGCTCATCTTGAACGGAAAGCGGGGCCATGAAACACTTAAAATGGTCCCGTTTATCATGTTAATATGTACGGAACACCCCATGGCCTTATAACGACACCTCGCCCAGGACCACGCCGTCCGGGAAAAAGAGAGAGAGTATTGTCACTGTGGATTAGCAGCTTATTCATCATCTGTTTGGCCGCTCGAAAGGACATGTCTTGTGAATTGTGATCCCCCCTCCCGGCTCCCCCTTGGATTTGATCCAGAGCCCTCTTCCGCCGAGAGAGATTAACCAATAATTATTACCAGCGGGGTGGGTGGTGGTCTGTTAAATTTCTTTTGCTAGCTGAGCTAATTAGCTAGCTAGCTCTTCTTTTCCTGCTGGGGATGGCCGGAGAGAGCGACGTTACCTGCCTGTGTCGACTCCTCCGTAGTCCTCTTACTAGTTACCACCATCCTTTATAGCGCTCAGCGCAAAGCTTAAATGTTATTCTTGGGCTTTTTGTCAAGTACTCCCCTGTTAAGACATTAGTTTTGGAATTGGACATTGTTTCATGTTGGATCGAACGGGTCTCTATTAAGGAGAGAGAGAATAGATTGTCGCCGGTGCGGATGATGACCTGTAAATCTCAGAAGGATCATGAGAGTCCAGTTGAAGAACTGAGAAGAATCTTCTGATACCTAAGTCATATTAGATTGTGGAGGAGGCAAGAATGGAAGATTCTCTGGTGTCTGATCGCATGTGGGCAAGTGTGTGGGGGAAAAGTTCGTACCTTTGCATGAAGATCATCTGTACCTTTTATAGGCAATGAAGATGAAGGGTCCGGACACAATCTTCTTCAATGATGATCGAAAGGATGCGTCGGTTGGATTCCCTAGACAGGGAGCTATCCGTTTGAGGCACCTGTTGGGATTTTCCATCGTTAATGCTCCTAACCATGAGGCATGTGCCACGCCGTCGTATTAACTGTCGTTGGTAGGCTAATGGCCGCTCAGGGCCACAGACCAAGGCACCGCGCGGGTGCCTGCTCGGCCCAGGCTGCGGGGTGCTCGGTGCTTGATAATGTTGCTCGGTGTTCGGTGCCTCAGGTGACATGCTGCAGAGGGTTCGAACATGAGACCAGTGGTCTGCCCGGAAGGTCACGTCTTGCTTGAACATACTGTGAGGTGTCCGGAGACTACCCTCGAGGCCCTTAGACGTCTAACGGCTAAAATTTGTTCGAAAACCAATGACTGAATCCGACACGTAGTTTGATGACCAGAACCTAACCGTCTTGATGGGCCATGATGGACCTATAAGCCTAGGAGGCTAAAAATAGCCTCTACACATACATATGCCTCTTATCCATGCGTTTGCTTATATTATGTCCCTTTTTTTTGAGGTCCATGTCATATCGAGCCCTAGTTCGAAACTTGGATATCTCAAGCCCTAAGCACCAACTGAGCTATACTCAATTAGCTTTATGTTAGATAGCAAGGTTTAGAGAAAATTATATACATTATATCCCTAAAATATATCATATTCACATGTTCATATCTCAAATCTGTATATTATATTTCATACTCTTGTATTTCATCAGGATGTTCATATTATTTAATTATTTCATCTATTTATCTAATCTCAATTGAGTTAAGAAGATAAAAAAACTAACTTAACGCTGCAAATCTCTTAAGGAAATATTTTTTTCAACTCTCTCTCCTCACTGGTCAAGCCTTAGTCTCCACCCAATCAACTCCATTGGTTCATATCTCTCTCTCTCCCCTATTGAAGAGAGATATTTTAATATTTTATCTCTTAATTAATGGTTATCTTTACATGTTAACAGAATATTTCTTCTATTTTGATGGATTGATAATCACAAGGATATGAGTGATGACCTTTTTTATTTAAGAATATAAAATATAATATGAAGTTTTTAGATATATATATATATATATATATTTGAATATGATAATTTCAGAAAACTTATTCACATTTGCATTGATCTGTCATTGAAGTATAGATCATCTTCTTAATTGAAGTAGTTGATTAACTCTTAACCAGGGTCTTAAATTACAATAATGGATCTACAGTTAATTTCCCCTAGTCTTCTCTTTTCCATATCCTATGGAAGGGATCGATATATATATATAGTTGGATATAAGGTTAGCTATAATAGTACACATACAGAACATGCTCTCCCCGGATGTTCTAATAGATCAGACGAATGGGTCTTAACTCTAATTTGAAAGTCTGAATACGTAGCAAGGATATGCAAACAAATTAATGCATTAGTAAGAAGGTATATATATACTTCGTCAATATTTTCTCCTTGGTTATAAAGTAGCAGCTGCATGGCGACACAGTTGATAGCCATTAAGACCCACGAGTACGAACAAAGATGGGGATACTAGTTTTGAACTTACACCTTCCTTTAAAACTTTTTAACTTTTCTTCCTCTTTGCCGTGGTGTGGTTATGACGACAAAGAAGGATGTACAACATGGGCTCGCACAACACAACAGTGTCATCACGTTGCAATCTGATTCCAAACTCTGGCTTCCTTTAATTAATGTGGAATTTTAATAGCCACGCGACCGGGTTTCTAATCGTGTTAATTATAAACAAATGGGTCATGCTAATAGGTGTCCCCTCCCATTATTTCTCTTTGTTAACTTGTAGTGGGCTAATTCTCAAAGGTCTGCAGCTTCCAAATCCGTCAGTATCATTGGAATTAGTCGCCTCCATCGCCTTGTTTACAGATGCCATTAATTATTAAAAGCACGAGCTCCCCACCGACCACCTCCCCTGTTTAAGAGAAAAGAAAAGGAGATGATCGGAAGGTGCCAATCAATGGAAACAAACTTCCGCAGGGTGGGAAACAGCATGCGTGAAGAGAGATCTTTAGGATTTCTCTCTCTCTCTCTCTCTCTCTCTCCCCTTCCATTGACGAGATATGACAAAAACTATCTCAACGAAAAATTTCATTAAACATATTAGTTTAATGGGGATGAAGAGTATATAAGTTAGGAAATAATATTTTCATTGATAATAAAATTAATAAAACCTATGATGGATGGTGACAGTGTATTAATTGGAATACTACTCGAGAGTGAATAAAAATACTACTCACGAATAGTGAGAATATATCACAAGAAATATTATGTTGCTCATGGACAGTACTTGCTAGTCAAATTGGAGATGTTAGTATTAACGACTAACAAATGAATAATATTAAAAGTTTGAAATGACCCAAAATTAAGGCATTGATCGAAAAAACAAAATCGTGCAAGAAATGGTCAAAAATCATGTGGCCGTTTTGGTTGGGGATAGAGGAGGTTGTGAAGTTAGCCCTATATTTTGTTGGGTAAAAGAAGAAGCACATGATTTCATTCATTAGATAAAACATAATTCATAGACCATTACAAGAGGGAAAGCTGCCAAAACAGTCTAGGTTATAAGCACTACAATAAAACAGAACACATTCGTACTTTCATGGGGCAGGATAGAAACACAATACTTAAAAACACATAAGATATTTTCAAATCATGCATCAAGATCAAGTATAATCGATAGATGCTTGAACACCACTTAGACGGAGTTGAGATAAGGGCCTAGTCTTGAGGAGGAGGGCTGCAATATTTCTGAACTACAAACCAATGAAGGTAACTTGGGTGCCCATATCAGAGAGATGTGCGGAATGAGTTACGAACCATGAGTTAAACTTGTAATTCTATAGCCCCAATTTTGGGGGCACTTGAGATTGATTGGCCACGATCAACACCTCGGAGTCTTGATGATCTAACAAAACAAAATTGGGGGCCAATGGGAACAAGGGGAAGCATCTCGTGGAAGAAGACAGAAAGAGGGGAAAGGGAGACAAAACCGGCAGTGCCTCCCCCTCCCCCACTTATGGAGAGGTGGTTGGAGTTTTGTCGGTGAAAGTCGACGACAAGATCCACTAGAAAATCACGACGAAGAAGACCGAAGGTGACAAGTTGCCTTCGAAAAGAGCCGTCGCTACGACAAGAGCTCCTCTCGCGGCAATGGCTCATGAAACTAGCCCTATATATAGATGAATGTTTTCTATTGGAATATATAGGAAAACAAGTGTGCATCCCTTCCACAGTCCTAAAACCCCTATTCTACTCACTATTCCAAGTTCTTCAGTTGATATCTTCCCCATTTGAATCAGACATAAAAATCAAGGTCAAAGTTAGTGGGAGGAACTTTTTGTTTTTGTGACAATGAATGAAGGTTTAGATCAAATAGTTGCACAATATATGGCATTTTTTTCTCAAAACAAACTAATTTGTGGACCCACATCTTTGAAGGATGAATGTTAATTAGATAATTCTCCCCTACTGTGAAGCTTTGGACATTACATTACTTGGTTTTATAGTCTTTTAGACTATGTTTGGTATTTAGATAGACTGTGATATCGTCACTTTATCCCTAATTTATTTAAATATCAAACATAATTTTATTTAATATAAAAAATTTTACACCCAAATTGAGGTTGATGCTAATTTTTAGATTTAATGTCCTGTCAAAAAAATGTTCTCGACTTTCAGAGTGCTGAAACTTACTCTCGACTTTTGTCCAAAAAGGAAACTTGGGTCGAGCTTTTAATTATTTATTTTTAAAGTTTCACAGAAGAAACACCAGCTAATTAATTACCTGACCTCAAGAAAACGGCACTTCGCAAGATTAAAAAGAAATACTTGCTATGTGACAAAACATACAGTAACAACTGTCAAGTGTCAACCCTCTAATATTGGGTCATGCTGTAGACAGAACCAGGAGAGATTAGGAAGGGGTATATGATTAGATTTTTCTTAAAAAAAATATGTAATATATGATACTCCGAGTTTACACGAAGTATAAAACGCACTCATAGGTCAAATATCTGACTGTTCAGATAATAAAACGGTTGCAGCTTTGTTCGTCAAAGCAGTGTCCACACATCCCACGGTAAACAGTAAAATACCAAGTGACTCTGGTTGCATCATTGAGGGGGCCGAGTCTTCTTCATGGGCCGGGTGCGGCCCGTCCCCACTCGCTGGACACGAGAGAGGCCCATGCCCGTGTCACCCAGCGCCCCATGATGCCAGCCCGCCCAGGCGCCCACCCACTCCCTGTTCCACCTCGCCGTGGTTCTTTTATGACCACTACGGGATGATCCCATCAGTCTCTTCTTTCTCCCTGTCGGAGCACCCTCTCCCAGTTACACCGGCCAACAGGGAAGTGAAATGTGGCTTCCACTTTTTTTACCCAATTAAATGGAACAGCTAATACCCTCCCATCGCTTCCACGGTTCCCGACTATTCTACGCAGAGAAATACTAAGATTCAGGTCGCAACCAACCAATTAAATTAATCGCGCGATCACTCCACGTCAACTAATTATCAAAATATCTAAATAATTAAGATTTCTCTTCTACATAATATATTTACTCACCGTCACTTCCTTCCCCCTCCCACTCCAAAATACCTTTACAACCATTTACCCCCGCGGCTACGGCAGCTAATCTTTTCCGTGGTGCCCCCTCGCACCCCGCTCCCTTTCACCGGCCCGCGCCACGGTGAAATCCCCCGATATGACTGCTGGTCGAACCCCAACGGTACCGCCATTTCCCAGATTCCACCGGTGGTGGGCTTGGGGGGGGGGGGGGGTTGCAGAGCTGCAGCACTGCAGCAGCGCCACCCGTCGCTGTCGAGCGAACGGGGCGGGGGCCCCGCGCGCCCGCGGCTACCCACTTCTGTCCGGGCGATCCCCCGACATGGACCGCTCGGACGCGATCGAGCGCGCGGCGAGGGCGGCAGGCGTTGCATCACCATTCACCAGTGACGCGCGCCGGGGGACGCCACCTGCTAATCGCCAGCCGCACCCTGCCTGCGCGAACCGCCCCGCCCGGCTCGGTGGTCCCTCTGCCATTATTAAAGCGGGTTCGGATTCCATGCCTCTCCCCCCGCCCCCGGCCGTCCTCTCCACTTCCCCTCCTGCGCTCGTCTCTGCATCTTTGCCTGCTTTGGTGATGCTTCTGGCGAGCTCCATGGCGGGGCGGCCTGGTTCGAGAAGCGACAGCTGGACGGAATAATATATACATTTATATATTTATGAAGGAGACGAGCAAGTTTTGTTTCGGAGGTGTGGATCGATAGATCTACAGAGAAAAACCCGCCTTCCACCCTCCAACACCAACCCGCCCGCAATACTTTTTCCTCTGTCGCTGTGTGTTTCCAAAACTCTCGCTTTGCTGCTGCATAAGCCTCTCCGCTCCCCCCTTTCTCTTCTCCCTTGTATATTTGCTCTTTCTGTTTCCTCTCTAGCCGTCTGATCCGCTGCCACGGCGCGATCGCGTGGACGGGTGGCCCGTGTCGGAGTCGTTATCCACGGGCCATCCACCCCGTCCGTTTGTATCCCACGGCTTTCCAGCGGGATGGTAATGCCGCGGGCGGGGAGGACAGCATGAGCAATTCGAGGGCGGGGGAGGAGGAGGAGGAAGAGGAGGAAGGGAAGGGGAGGGGGGAGGAGGAGGAGGAGGAGTTCTACGAGTCTCTAGATCGGATCCTGTCGTCGTCGTCGTGCTCGTCGGCCTCGGCCTCGGCCTCCGACGACGATGGTGACCACCCCCACCGCCACCGCCGCTACGGCCACCACCAGAACGGCCGGGCGCCGAGGTTCCCGGCGGCGTCCATGTACGAAGTGTGGATCTCGGAGCCGTCCTCCGTGGAGGAGCGGCGCCGGCGGCTGCTCCACCAGATGGGGCTGATCGGTGATCCGGCCGTCTCCCGCCGGAGACGGGCGGGGCAGGGGGATGGTGCCGATGAGGGCGGGAATGGGGGTGGCGAGCGTGAGCAAGCGGCGAGGCTGCGGGCGGCTCGCCTGGCCGAGATGGGGCGGTCGGTGTCCTGCGACGGGCTTCACCGGCGCCAGGATCACCTGCAGAGTCCGTCGTGCTGTGCCATCGCCCGATCAAGATCCGACGGAGCGGTGGATGCCAACTCCGGCGGAGGTCCGGCTCCTCCCACTTCTCTTGTACATAAACAGCATCCTTCTCCGAACAAGCCACCTATTGCTAAGTCTTCGTCTTCGGGAGGGAACATCAACGATAGCCACGAGTCGGATGGTGGTCGAGAAGATAGCTCGGGCGGTGGGGATCACCGACAGCCTCGTTGTGACTTGTACTGCACGATAAAAAATCTGGACAATGGGGAGGAGTTTGTGGTCAAGGAGGTGAGGGAAGATGGCATGTGGAACAAGCTGAGAGAAGTGGGGACCGGGCGGCAACTGACCATGGAGGAGTTCCAGTTCTCTGTCATTGGACACTCCCCAATCGTCCAGGAGCTGATGCGCCGGCAGAATGTAGAGGACGTCGGCAGTGGCAAGAGAGATGGTTCTCGCGCAGCTGATGCAGGCCCTGTTGTCAACGGATTGAGATCAAAGAAAAAGGGGAGCTGGCTAAAGAGCATCAAGAATGTGGCGGGGACAGTAGTGCAGCGTATGGAGAGGCGAAGTAGTGATGAGAGAGAGACATCATCTGAGAAGGGCGGGAGGAGGTCTAGCTCAGCCACAGATGACAGCCAAGACACACCTCTACAACATTGTCCTGAGAGAGTGAAGGTACGCCATTACGGGAAATCCTGGAAAGAACTCACAGGTTTATATATAAGCCAGGAGATAAGAGCTCACAATGGTTCCATCTGGAGTATCAAGTTCAGCTTTGATGGCAGGTATCTTGCAAGTGCAGGAGAGGACTGTGTCATCCATGTTTGGCAGGTAATCGAGATGGAGAGGAAGGGGGATTTGTTGTTGGAAAGGGTAGCTACTGCCTCATTAGCAGAGGATGTCAGTGTTAATCCTTTTTGCATGTTTAGTAATGGATCACCAGAGCCAGTATCATTGGTGTCTAGTGTTGATACAAACAATGGTGATAAGAAGAGAAGGGCAAAAGCCCCTTCCTCCAGAAAGTCCTTTAGTTTTGACCAGATTGTGGTGCCGGAGAATGTGTTTGCATTGTCAGAGAAGCCAGTTTGCTCATTCCTTGGACATCGTGAGGATGTCCTTGATCTTTCATGGTCCAAATCGGAGGTTGGTTTCTTTGTCACTGCGATAAATTTGTGTGGACATGTTGCTTGTGGACTTTCCGATGGTTGTCCTTATTCTGATGATTTATTTTCAATTAGCACTCGTATTTGGAAATACATATTGCAGATGTCCTACTTTGGTCTATCATGCAATTCTATACCTGTTACATGCCAGTGGATGCTCTTTCCTCGATTTCGTCGGCATCCAGTTTTCTCTAGGAAGTCAATATTACTGCCGAGGAGCCATTGCCTGCAGACATTAACAGATGATATCTTGTCAACTACCCTATCAAGATTGGGTCAGCATATAGTTTCCCTTTTATTCCCATCTACATGTCTGGTCAGTTCTAGTCAAAGATCAAGTGGCCTCTTCAACACTTGACAGTCTAGTAAAAGTTCAGAGTGATTCAAGCAAGTCTTGAAGCCAGCTATAAAGTTAGTGCCAGATGTTTCTTGTGCAACGCCATGAAGTAAAGTCTGACTTATCTGTAGGCATAAATTTAGCAATGGACCTATTTTCAACATTCTAGATCTCTATAATCAATCACTGACTAGGTCTTCCATCTACCTTGCAACAAGATAACGTTTGTCATAATCTCTGCTGCATGTTAGTCCAGAAACATAGTTCCACTAATATACTTATCATAAACTGTTCTGTTGTTTTTTTGCACTTGCCATCATGAATATCATTTTAGGCAATATCAACATGGCAAATAGATGATCCAATCACCAAGTTTATTTGAGTTCATTAAGAAATGTGAAGAAACTTTGGCCCTAGAGTGATCGAGTGGATGAAAATAGTTCTTGTGGACAATATAGCTTCACTCATGCCGAAAATATCAGGATAAATTGAATTAGGAATTATCATTTAGAAGATAAAATAAGCACTCGATTGAAGGTTCATCAATGGAATAAATGTATCTGGATTCTATTTGCATTGAGAGATTATTATGAGTTGCTGCTTCCTACGTAGGGAAATCCACAGTTCTATTTGGTGTGGTTTGGGGAAATTTTTTAAAAAACTGAACCTAGCCAGATTCCTGTCTGAAACTTAACGAAATCTCACTATCTTAGTCAAGAGATCGTGATTGCTTTTATTTTGTTTAATGATTCTTTTTTAGATTGATTTCAAGGAGGCTGCCATAGCTCCATAGGCCCTGAGGTCTGGGTGCACCCATGATCCAAGGACCTTGCTGCCTGGATGTGCTCGAAAGAAGGGAAGGGACCACCTGCACCTTTGGGTGCTCCCATTGTATGACCCAATGGCATTAGGCCAGTCCCTCAATTTCTGGGGGAGGTGCAAGTAATTTTAAATTTCTATTTGAATAAAAAAGGACTCCACGCTATGATAAGCCTTATAAATGAAGAAAATAATTCTATAACAATATTAAAATGCAGTTTAAAAAAACATTTCAAACATACTGGGCTACTAATTCATTTGGTTTTGAACGGGTCTAAAAATGAAACAGTCCAAATCATTATTTAAGCCATTCAGTTGGATTCATCTTTAATTTTGGTTTTATCCAGATATATAGTACCTGCATCTATGCATCTTACACTTCGCTTTGAGGCTGCAAAGAAGGGATTTCCTGGCTGATATCAGTAAAACTACTGTTGTAAGGAATTTATTAGTTCAAGCAACCAAGCAAATCAAGTCACTCCCATTCTTTCTTGGATAGAACAGGTGGGTGTCCTACCCTGCTGAAAAACAAAATTGATATTTTATGTCTCTGTCTAGTGGGGCTTTCTCCCTTCCTAAGTCTCCATGATCCCAGCCATTCTGGTCTATCTGCACCGTTTCAGTCTATCCTAGCCTATCTTGGCTTAAACCTATCCAGAATCCTTTTGAACCGCCTTTTTCAGAAACTAGTATTGTTGGCTAAGAGACAGGAAGGAATATGCACCTCTGGCACCCTAAATTCATTGGAGTGAATGTCTGGTAACGAGGGTTTTACCTAAGAAGAAGAAAAACAATAAGAAAAAGAACAACTGTCTTATCAGCCTGGGTGGTTGATCAGACAGCAGCTAGTGCACAGGTTCCTAGGTTAGATGTGCCCTGATGCACTTTTCTCACCCAGGGGTAGAAATGACACCTGTGGATGTGACATATAGTAGTGCTACAATATGGCCATAATAGTTGGTGCAGCCTGGCCATAACCTTTTCATTCCGCTGTCAGATTTGAGTGTGGCTAAAGAATTAAAAAAACAACAAAAAAAAACATAAAGGCCACATCCTCACCTGTCACACACGCCTTCAACATGTTAATTCACTGGTTGGTAAATGTGTGAAGTAGACTGTTCCAACAAAAGATTGAGTGGCCCACATACCACCATGTGCACTTCCATCACAGGGTGTGATGCAGGAGCGAAATGTGCATGTGTGGCAAGTGGCAACACAGATTTTTTCTCCCCTCTTTTGTCCCTGTCGCTACCTCTAGCTTCTCTTTAATATATACATGAGTGCATGTATGTGTGTGTGTGTATGATATATATATATACACATGTTTCTGGACACGGGCTAACCAACATCATTGATTTATTAGTTACCACTTGAAATAGCTCACTAAATAAGTCCATTCGCTTTATTTTTACGATAATTTTATGAAATGATTTCCCTTTGCAAGCAATAGTTATTGCAATAGCAGCACAAGAAGTTTCTTGGTGAAGTTTTATTAATTAATTCATGTGGGTACCTGACATTACTAGTATATCCCCAAATTAAATGGCAATCATCTTGAACATGGATTTGCTGCATTTCAATGGATTTCCAACTACTGTGATCAGCCAAAATGTTTGGCACTATAATTTTTATGCTCTTCTTGTCTTGAAGCCACATTTGAAATATATTAAAATCAGTACCATCTAAGGTGACATGCTATTATGCATCTCAGTTTTGCTTGGGAAAATTGTTTTCCTGAGCCGCATGTCACTTAATATATGGCACTGTATCCACTGATATCCTGAAACCTCATCAGTTACACCTTTATATATGAGAATAAAGGTTTGCTGTTTCAGATCTTTGACTTTCTGGACTTTCCTCAGAGTGAAGAGATCTGGGAGAGATCCTGAGGAGATTTTGAAACAGATGTAGCATTAAAAAATATTGTTTAATATTTAAATATGGTTTTAAACTATTTTACAGAGTAGGGTGGGCCACAGTGATAAAGTTTGGATAATTGTTTTATTCAAAATTAGAAGTTTTATGTCATTATCTGCTTTGTTATACGATTTTCATGTTGAAGCTATACCGAAATGTTAACACATGTCTATTGTGGATAGCCGTGGAGATACACATAGAGGCATTCATGCTTCACATCATACTTATATAAGTTCTAAGCTTCTCCATCCATTGACTCACATTTTGGATTGGGGATTTGGTTTAGCAACATATTGCCTGAGCCGACTCACTCGGGGTTCTGTACTAGTGTTTTTCTGAATGCTACTTGTCAATTGTCATAAGGGTGAGAGGTAGTCTGGAAAGTGCCATTTAGTCCTATAGCTGATATCACAATTTACTCTATGCCTTTACTAATTTTGAGGCTTGCCAACAACTAAGTGGAGCATTGATCTTGTGGTTCAGGTTAGTTTAGAGGGCACTTTGTATGATGACCTCTTTTATAAAAATCAAGGCTGGGTAAGAAACCCCACCCACCCCCTTTGCCTGCTTCCTCACTGTGGCTTCAATGCCATTTTGCTGCCCCCATCCTCCTCTCTTCTCCTCCCTCTCTTCTTTCTTGTCTCCCATCCCCATATTGTTTGACAATTGTGCTTGTAGGTGGATTCCTGTTCTCCCCCTTGTGCCTTATTTGCCTCTTGTTCCTCCTCTCTCTTCAGGACCTGGATGCCATTAAGAATCAGTAGATGAATTCAAGATAACATTTGCGTAAGGTCCACATGCTGATTGGAGTGCTTCAAATATTTAGATCTTGGTTCAATATCTGTAACTGCTTTCCTCTCATGGTAGCCAAGGCATATTGATGCACACTAAACTGAATGATCTTTACTTCCTGCTCATGCATCCAACCTAGTTCCCTGGCTCTCCATGAATATTGCCTGTGCATTGTGTTGGAGGCAATGATTATCACATCTTTGTATGTGTTCTCTAAAAGTGCTTCTTAGGAAAGTTTAAGAAATAATAGTTTGCAAAATAAAATACTTTCTTTTCTTCAATAGGATAATGCCCTATGTTGGTAGCAAGATCACAAGTGCAAGTTCCAATCTTGTCATTTTTTAGCAAACCAGATACTGGGTTTATGAATGTTGTGAATATTTCTTTAAAAAGGGTCAAAAAGATTTTCATCTCAAGGCAGCCAAGAACTATGAGAATTACCATGTCTTGCTAAGTGAGTTCCTCCTTTGCATGCTTAATTCTCCAGTTATTTGGGTCCTCAATATTGCATGGTGATAGCCTAAAGGTAATGCTCAGTGTTCATGGATCATAGGAAGGATTTCAAGGCATCATGTAGCAAAATATAGTACCTCACTTTTCTCCAAAAAGACATGTGATTTAATGTCTGGGCACAGAATGACAGAAGGTTAGTCTTGTCATTTCTTGTCAATTGGGTGGTTGAGTGATTGAATTTACTTTAAGCTTGGGCAATCACATCAGCATCTCATCATTTAGCAATTGCTCTCTTCATAGAGTCTACTCTCTTTTCTGGCTCATCACCTTCATGTTCTTTCTTATCTTCCGTGCTGCTAGGATGTGCACGATATTTGTATATTGGTGTTTTGTGGATATTGATGATTCTTCGAATAAAGGTTTTGACTTGTTTGTTTCTTGTTCTTTTCAGTATCTGCTTTCATCATCTATGGACAAAACAGTAAGGCTGTGGCACATGTCAAGCGATTCTTGTTTGAAAATTTTCTCACACAGTGATTATGGTAAGTGTAGCACATTCTTGTGTCTAACCTACTCATGGCTTTGGTTTGGTGATGTGTTTATACTGTGATTCCTCTTCATTGCAGTCACTTGCATCCAATTTAATCCTGTTGATGACAATTACTTCATCAGTGGATCTCTAGATGCTAAAGTTCGCATCTGGAGTATACATAATCGTCAGGTTGTTGATTGGAAGGATGTGCATGAAATGGTCACTGCAGCTTGCTATACACCTGATGGACAGGTATCTTGTGCTTTAATAAGCAGCATTTTCTGTAGTCATTTACGCATATCTGATGGAAGCTTGCAAATCATGTTTATTTTCTGAAGAAGAAAAAACACGAGACTGCTGAGTACAACTAATTTTTCCCATTGGCGATGTGAACACACCTCTTCACACTCCTCCCAAACTCATAAAAATTAATTATAAACATATACTTATTTTTGCTATTTGTAGGGTGCATGTGTGGGTTCACACAAGGGAGGCTGCCACATATATGACACATCAGGTGCATCTCCTTTGAATTTGCATTTATGTTTTAATGTCAATGGCTTATATCAATTATTCTAAACTTGAATGTTTTCTTTGTGACCTCACTTTTTCGCATTTACCACCTTTATTCATCTCCCCATTTTTACTCTTTTTCAGACAATAAATTGCATCTGAAAAGCCAAATTGACCTACAAAGCAAGAAAAAGAAATCACACTACAAGAAAATTACTGGATTCCAGGTATCACTCAATAAATTGAAAAAATGTACATTTTGTTTGGATCAGGTATTTGTTCTTTTACAGGTAACACATTTGAGTGGGACCTTCTCTTATGTCTGATGTTCTTATTTGTTTCGTCCAACAGTTTGTCCCAGGGAGTTCTTCAGAGGTTGTTATTACATCTGCAGATTCACGAATTCGAGTTGTTGATGGTCTTGACCTGGTTCATAAGTTCAAGGGTACAATGATCATACCTTGTCCTTTAGTGATATAAGTTTCAAGTTTTACATAGGCCTCTTCTATGCTTTTGATTGTAAGATATCCTGCTATGTAGGATTTTTCATTGTTTGGTAACAATGTTCTTCATGACGCAATCTGTTAAAATGAAAGTTATCCCTCTAGGTGGGCGAGTTGGATACATGGAATGCGGAATCAGTCTAGGCCAATCCAATTCCAGGGGGTGGCCCTCTGGATTGTTGAAATTTCAGCCAAATCAGCCGGAATTGGTCCAGATCGTCCAATCCGGCCTATTCTGCCACACATTTTTTTTCTTATATACATTGACTAATACATGTATTAAACCATCATTTAAAAAAAGGGTTGGCTCAAGCCACAGGCAAACACCATAGCCTGGGTTCTCCCCCCCACCCCCTCCCTCCCAAAAAAAAAACCCCACCCAATGTCCATCCTCCTACAAGCGGGGGACTAAACCATCAGTTCACATATATAAACTAATACATATGTATATATATATATACACATTAATTTGTCTAATATGATTGTGTACATTAATTTACATGTTTATGTATACAAGTACACACACACAGACATATATATGACATGCATACATATATATATATACATATATATATATATATATATTATGTATACATATACATTAATTGTCATATATGATTATATGCATTAACTATATATATCTACATATTTCACAAAGAGCTTGTGGCTGAGTTGGTCAGACTACTTGGATTTCATTAACTATATATCTACATATTGTTATTATATTTACATTAATATATGATTGTACGTACATTGACACAGATATATATATGTATAAAGTGTTCATTAATATGATATATATACTATAAAGATATACATATTAATTATGTCTATAGACTCTATACATTAATAGATGTGTATATGATTACACATGTTCTATACATATATGAATGTGTAAATTTATATATATGATTACATATATCATAAACACATGTATAAACAAATGACGTCTGTCCCTTTTTTTTTTGCAAATTAAGGTTTTCTTTCCAGGGGCTCCACCCCCTAACCCCCCCCCCCCCTCACAAGGCTGCCCCCTTGACCCATGCGAGCAGGTCAATCCGCATGTGCGTACCAACACATTGGAAAATTCAGGGCCTCAAGCTTCATATTCCAACACTATTCACAATCTAATGATTGTAATATATGTATAATGTATACATTTATAAGGATATACATATTAATTATGTTTATACATTAATATGATATGTATATAGTGTATGATTACATATATTGTGTATATTTTTTAAATGTTAGTATGTTACATATATTGTATATATATATGTATATATATATATTAATGGGTAAATTTATGAATATGATTACATATATCATAAATATATAAGTATGAAGACATATTTTTCCCGATTTTTTCTGATTTGTTTCTGATTTTCCCTTATTCTTTTTTCAAAAACATTTTTTAATCTGGCCGATCTCGGGTTGGCCAGTCTTCCATTCTGGATCGGCCCAAGCTGATCCCTGGGCCAATCTGATCCTTTCTTCCATGGTTGGATAAGCCCTTTGTTGAGAACTGTGAGCTCAATACCAGCATGGACATAAATGCAAGGCTGGTACTAACCTAAGGCTCATGTGGGATCCTGCCTCATGGACTTTGGCAGGTGCAGGGAGCTCACTGCCAGAGAGGTGTTTGGACTGGCATGGGTTTTTTGGGCTTGATCCTGGATGGAGTGAGTTTTCTCTTGGTATTCTTGAAAAAAGAGTTCATGAATTTTTTCTTCTCTTATTTCTCCCTTGGTTCAGAAGTCAGTTCCTAGCATGAAGATTAAAAATGAAGTTGATCAAAGAATCAGTTAGCAAAGCATTGGGCCACATGTTCTGTTAGGATTTTGCATAGATATTAAATGATGGGCCTGTCGCTGTCAGCCATGTGTTGTGTGGTCATCATGTTGTAGATGAGGTTTTCTTTCATTATCTGCCATCATTGTCAGTATCTTCAGTATTGTCATCTTAAGGATACCAAGGGAATGCATGGCAATCTTTGTGCAGAGCTGAAACTTTTTTTTCTTTTGGAATGTTAAGGTTGATGGTAGCTTTAATATCCACCTGTGAGACTGAATATAAACGACGACTTTGAGTAGCCATCATACTGCATTCACAATTGTTAATATGGTTTTTGGAAGGCAGTCATAACTGCTAATACGTTGTGTCCATTTATAACCCAGTAGTGACTCGCACATGAATGGATCAACATGTCCAGATTGGATTTTTAATGGTGTCTGTCTTTATAGTGGATGGATGGAGGTCGACTAGTAGAGTCTCTCTCTCTCTCTCTTTCGCACATGCGCACAACGCACAACACACCACGCATGCACACTATTGTCAGTATCTTCAGTATTGTCATCTTAAGGATACCAAGGGAATGCATGGCAATCTTTGTGGAGAGCTGAAACTTTTTTTTCTTTTGGAATGTTAGGTTGATGGTAGCTTTAATATCCCCTGTGAGACTGAATATAACGACGACTTTGAGTAGCCATCATACTGCATTCACAATTGTTAATATGGTTTTTGGAAGCAGTCATAACTGCTAATACGTTGTGTCCATTTATAACCAGTAGTGACTCGCACATGAATGGATCAACATGTCCAGATCGGATTTTTAATGGTGTCTGTCTTTATAGTGGATGGATGGAGGTCGACTAGTAGAGTCTCTCTCTCTCTCTCTCTTTCGCACATGCGCACAACGCACAACACACGCACGCATGCACACTATTGTCAGTATCTTCAGTATTGTCATCTTAAGGATACCAAGGAATGCATGGCAATCTTTGTGGAGAGCTGAAACTTTTTTTCTTTTGGAATGTTAAGGTTGATGGTAGCTTTAATATCCACCTGTGAGACTGAATATAAACGACGACTTTGAGTAGCCATCATACTGCATTCACAATTGTTATATGGTTTTTGGTAGGCAGTCATAACTGCTAATACGTTGTGTCCATTTATAACCCAGTAGTGACTCGCACATGAATGGATCAACATGTCCAGATGGATTTTAATGGTGTCTGTCTTTATAGTGGATGGATGGAGATCGACTAGTAGAGTCTCTCTCTCTCTCTTCTCTCTCTCTCTCTCTCTCTCTCCTCTCTCTCTCTCTCTCTCTCTCTCTCTCTCTCTCTCTCTCTCTCTCTCTCGCACATGCGCACAACGCACAACACACGCACGCATACACACTATTCAATAGTTGTGACCAGGATTACCTAGACTTTGATGTATTTACAGTCCACTTAGCACACTACCTTAACACTACCATCTAGGCGGAAGAGCACAACAATTGGTGACATCTAGTGGACAGCTGGCAATCACGTTAGTCAACACTTCAGGGATATTCAGATAATGCTCTCCTATGATTGAACAATCAGTTATCTTTATAATCATTAACCTACCAAATCCCAGTTATTTTCTCAATGAAAAAAAAAACAAAAGAAGTCATGTAGAACCAGTCTTTCAGCAGGAATCTTGATATGTAATGACATCTACATTTAGATGATCTCTGTTTGACAAATTTCTTAATACACAACATAGGATGCCTGCATGTTGGATGTATAACTCATCATCATCATCAGAGCCTTATCCCATTATTTGGGGTCGGCTACACGAATCATTTTCCACCAAAGATTTCTATCAAGTGTTATAGTCGTGTTTAAACTCAAGAAGTCCAAGTCCTTCTTAATAACATCGCACCATCTCATTTTAGGCCTTCTCCTAGCTCTTTTATTGACATCCATTAAGATTTGGTCACATCTTTTAACCGGCGCCAAATTAGAGCGATGGTACATGTGTCCAAACCACTTAAGTCTATTTTCTCTCAATTTTGTATCAATTGGAGCTCTCCAAATGCTCACGGAAGCGTTCATTCTTAATCTTATCTTTCTTAGTCTTACCACACATCCATCTTAGCATCTTCATCGCAAATTGCTGTTTGGAAAATAAATCAGGTGAAAATACATGAATAACTCTATTAATGAGTCTATGTGGAAACCTATTGCTTAGTTGAAACGATAACAGACACATATCGCTCTGATGGCATATCTTTCCAACATGTTTAACCTCTGCAAGATTTTGTTTTAATTCAACTTAGATAACGTCATGATGAGCAGGAACAATACTTGTCATGATGATGCATTATCAGCTTCTTGAATCTTGATGGTTTGTTAAGACTTAAGACTATTGTTTTCCTGTTAAAAGAAAAACTTAATGGTATTTGTGTAACCGTTTCAATTGCAGGTTTCCAAAATACAAGCAGCCAGATATCTGCATCGTTGACCCCAGATGGGAAGTATGTGGTGTGTGCCAGTGAGGACTCTTATGTTTTTGTGTGGAGATATGATGCTAGTTCGCGTCCAAGTAGAAGCAAAGGTGCGGTTGCTATCACACAGTCATATGAGCATTTTCACTGTCAGGATGTTTCTGTGGCAGTTGCTTGGCCAGGCACCAGTCCAACAATGAAGTTCCCATCTCACCGTGGCCATCAGTTTGAAGAGTCTACTACAGATTCCAGATTACTGTGTTTTGATGAGGAGGCCAATGGGCATGGGATATCGCTATTGCCAAGGTACTATCATATCAACAGCCCGAGGCAGCGAACCTTCCCCAACGCAAACAGCATTCACTTCTGTGATAGGGTCTCAGCGACGTGGCCAGAGGAAAAGCTGCTCACAACAGCAAAGAAGCAGAGTCCTGGGAGTAGTGTTGACTTGAGCAATGGTCTTATACAAACAGAAGGCAGGCCAGCGTGGGGAATGGTAATCGTGACTGCCGGGCGTGGAGGAGAGATCAGAATATACCAAAATTTTGGGTGCCCATTTCGTGTTTAAATCCCCTGCGCACAGAAGCAGAGCACACGGCGTGCCGATAATGATGATTTAGAGTTACTTCACACTCATGGCCGCCATTGCCCGGAGGTTGGAATTGTCGTTGCTCCTGTGGTTGTGTATAGATGGATGGATGCATGGTGAGGATTGTAATATTCAGAGAGCTTTCTTCCATTTTTTTTTCTCCCTTCCAAGCCTGCTCTTCCAATTTCCGAGAGAGCTTGTCCAGTCACAGAAAACCACACATTCTTTGAGAAATGCCAGGCTTATGTTAATGAAATGTATAGAACAAGCTGAAAAGGCCAGATGGATGATGAGGGATTCTTTTACCATTGAATTCATTGCTTTGTAAATCTGCAGCATATTCCATCAACTAGCTGCCATATGACTTCAGCTATGATTCTTACCCTAATTCTTTTCCCATTGGATCCAGACGAGTCAGCTTTTCGATCAGATTGTTGAAGGCATTCACAAGCAGTAGAGCTACATTTTTCCAGTCTGGGCAACCCGTGATGGGTTCTGCCCAAAAAGCGATGGGGACGGATTCCCTGACCACCATGGGGGATGCCTTACATGAGGACCCCTCTTCCCATTTGACCCAGTATTGGGCCTTGGCAACTGTGCTGTGTTCTTCTAGCCAGCAGTTGGTCATCCTCCAGGGTGATCTGGGAATCTGCGTTGTGCACTGGTCAATAGGTGCACCAAACAGTTGCACTAATGAATGAATAGTCCGTTTGGTGAAATGTTTAATTCGAAATCACTTTTATCTTTTATTTTCAGTATTGAAAGAATTATAATAATGGGTGTTGTTAAAATCAACCCTAAGCATCTTATTTCAACCCCTGACTAAAAGATTACGATTTAAAGTTATAGAGAGAAGTCATCAGATAAAGCCTTAATCTTTATCTCATTTTTTCCCCAGTGAGAAATGCTTTGTACACGTTGGGACGGTCAAATACGTCAACGTGGAAGGACCGAGTTCGTTCCCATTCGCCCACGTTGCGCCACGTTGTGAAGCTGCCATCTCACCTTTAGCCTCCATGTCAACAGCCATTAAAAGCGTGTCACTTCTCTCGTTGTGTTATCCCGAGGTTCTCATGATGACACCGCCGGCCTCACGAAACCGCGATTCGCTTCTGAAATTTTTAATCCATCTTTGCCCTTCCCGCCCTTTGTCCGCTTTTGTGTGAAAAATAATATGAAAAAGAGTCTCCTTCATTGCAACAAAAATTTGCAACCTTCCTCTCCCACGAAAAATTGACCATCCTCTCTGCAAATCCAGTGATCTTCCTCCTTCTGTCTTCTTCATCCATGACTAGTAAGAAGAGTAAGGCCATGCAGAGTACAGGTCAGTCCAGCTCTGAGGAGAATTTGAAGATGCAAAGTACTGTGCCGGCGGGAGTGATGCCATTTATGCCACCTTATCAGATAAGTAGGCCGGTAGGTATACCATTTATGCCACCTTATCAGATGATAAATAGGCCATTGTTATACCCCTTCATGACGCCATACACAACGTCGTTCATGCATTACTGTCCGACGTCACATGGTCCACTACATGCAAGTAACGATGACAAGAGAGCAGAGGTACTCTATCAGAGCCCAGAAGTACCTCCGGAAGAAAATGTAGAAGCACAACAAACTCTTGGAGGACCTTGTGAAGAACCAGTGAGATCTGTTATACATGACATTATTGACGATGTTAACAAAATAAGATCAGTGCCTGCAAGCCCTGATTTAGAGAACAATGATGTTGGAGATGAGAGAAATGAGGAAGTTAACGAACTAGTGCTGGGATGCCCAGATTTAGAGAATAAGGATGTTGCACATGTCTGCAATTGTAAGTGGATATTTATCTGTTTGTTATTGTCATTTGTAATTTTTCTAATATTTTTGAATGCTATGTACTCTTAGTCAGATGTCATTGGAATTTTTTAATTTTTCTAAAATTATTCGATTGTTTATTGAAATATTTATATTTGTCACTGAAAGGAATGTATTTGTCACTGGTCTGTATGTATTTGTCACTGGAATCTCCTATTTGTCACTTGGACCTATTGTCATGGTTTTCTTCTATTTGTCAGTGGTCTTAATATATTTGTCACTGGAGTTCATGTCTTGTCACTGGGAATCCTTCTATTTGTCACTGGAATCTCCTATTTGTCACTATTTTCTTTCATTTGTCACTTGGATTTCATGTGTGTTTGTCACTGAGAATTTTGTATTTGTCACTGGAAGGGGCCTATTTGTCACTGGTTTTTACTATTGTCACTATTTTCTTATTTGTCACTGGAGGTTGTGTTTGTCACTGGGAATTTGTATTGTCACTGGTTTTCTTCTATTGTTACTAGTTTTCTTCATTTGTCACTTGGAGTTCATGTGTGTTGTCACTGGGACTCTTCTATTTGTCACTGAAATCTCTTATTTGTCATTGGAATCTCTGATTTGTTACTGGTTTTCTACTATTTGTCACTAGTTTTCTTTCATTTGTCACTTGGAGTTCATGTGTCTTTGTCACTAGGAATCTTGTATTTGTCACTGGAAGGGGCCTATTTGTCACTGGTTTTCTGCTATTTGTCACTAGTATTCTTCCATTTGTCACTTAAGAGTTCAACTTTGTCACTGGGAATCTTGTATTTGTCACTGGAATCTCCTATTTGTCACTGGAAGGGGCCTATTTGTCACTGTTTTCTTCTATTTGTCACTTGTTGTTCATGTGTCTTTGTGATAAATATGGCCCTATCTATCACTGGTCTGGTCCTATTTGTCACTACAATCTGTTTATTTGTCACTGAATTCTTTCTGTTTGTGTCTAGAATCTTTGTATTTGTGACTCAAAGTAATGTATTTGGCACTGGTTGCTTTCTGTGTATGTGGCACTGAAAGGAGTGCATTTGTCACTCAAAAACTTGATATTTGTCACTGATGTTAACCTATTTGACACGGGAATAATTCTAAACTTTTTTTATTATTCTTTCAATGCATTTGGCAGCACCCGAAGTAGGTGATGATTTCAATAATGATAAGGGAGAATCAGAAACTTTGGAACCTTTGGAGGGCATGATTTTTCAAACTATTTCAGATGCACAAAAATTCTACAATGCCTATGCTAAACGAGTAGGATTTGGCATGACAATCACTGATGGTAGAAGAAAGAATGATGTGTTTATTTACAAGAGGTTCAGTTGTCATCGTTGTGGTCAATCTAGAAGGGGCAAAGAAACGATAAGCCACAGAGATTCTTCTAAGATTGGATGTAAGGCATCGGTGAGGGTTAGACATGAGAAAGACACAAACACCTACATAATGTATGATGTAATTTTGGAGCATAATCACATTCTTCATCCTACAGCTGCTATGTATTTGAGATCACATCGTAAAATTTGCACCCCGGAGAAAGCTGAGATTCTGAACATGCGTAGTGTTGGTATTTCCACATCCAATATTGTTTCGGCCATGGCAAAAAGAAAGGGGGGCATCCGACAGTTGGAGTGGACAGAGAAGGACTGTAGAAACTTTCTTGATAAAGAAAGGCAAACACAATTGAAGGAGGGTGATGCAAAGACAATGATAAACCATTTTCAGGCAATGCAAGTTAGGGATCCAACATTCTTTTACACTATAGCGGTTAATGACAATGGTACATTAAGGAATGTGTTTTGGATTGATGGTAGGTCTAGAACATCTTGTACATACTTTGCGGATGTCATCTGTTTCGATACAACATACTTGACAAACACATATCAAATGCCATTTGCACCATTTGTGGGAGTAAATCATCATGGTCAGTCTATTCTTTTGGGATGTGCACTACTAAGCAATGAGAAAATTGAAAGTTTTGTATGGCTTTTTAATTGTTGGCTAGAAGCAAATGGTGGCATTCACCCCAAGGCTATCATCACAGATCAAGACAAGGCTATGGAGGCTGCAGTAGCTCAAGTGTTTCCAACGGCACGACATCGTTTTTGTCTTTGGCATATAATGAAGAAAGTACCGGAAAAAATTGGGCATATATGCATCTCCAATCCACACTTCATGAATGACTTCCAAAGTTGCATTTATGACACATCGTCCACCTTTGATTTTGAAGAAAAGTGGGATGAATTGATAACAAAGTATGAAATTGCCATGCAAAATGAATGGCTGAAAAGTTTGTATGAATGCCGTAGGAAGTGGGCACCTATTTTTTGAAGGACACATTCTTTGCTGGTAAGTTATTATTCACTAGTATTGTCTATTTTTATTTACTTTAGCTGTTATATTTACATTATTTTATGCTTGTAGGTATGTCTACCTCTCAACGAAGTGAGAGTATAAATCATTTTTTTGATGGATTTGTCACAGCAAAAACTACCTTATCTGAGTTCATTGTTAAATACATAGTGGCAGTTGAAAGCAGATTTGATGCAGAAAATAAAGCAGATTTGAAGTCCATCGATACAGAAGCATATCTGAAAACTTGTTCCCCATTTGAGAAACAAGCAGCCGCAATATATACGAGGTCTATATTTCAGAAATTCCAGCAAGAATTGATAGAGGTCGCTGCTTGTCACCCACAGCGTATTTGTGAAGATGAAAGTAAGTTGACGTTGAGAGTAAAGTCATTTGAACGTGTTAAAGTGAAAGGTATATGTATGGAAATGCAAAAAGAATACAAGTCAATTGCCAAAAACAGGAACAAGAAGTGGAATGCTCCTGTAAATCCTTTGAATTTAAGGGGTTCTTATGCCGACATGCCTTACTAGCATTGCAATATGTAGGAATTGAAAAAATTCCAAACAAGTACTTCTTGCAAAGATGGTGCAAAGATATGAGGTATAGACATGCATGTCAGTCATTTGATGTTCAAAAGGAAGAGAAGAAATGTTCATCCTCCCGGTACACCAACTTGATATTCAGATTCATGAAGGTGGCTGAAGCAGCTTCTTGCTCAGAGGAAGCTTATGATATTGCAGTAGCTGAAATACCCAAAATTCTAGGGAGAGTAATGGAGTCCATGAATGGGTTGTCTATGTCGAACAGAAGAATAGATTCTACATCGAATTGTCATGTACAAGATCCAAGAAGAGCATCAACAAAAGGAAGAAAACGTGAGAAACGGATACCATCTGCTCTTGAGAAAATCAGAAAACGAAGCAAAGCTTCCAAGAAGTGCATTCAAACACCCAATGCTGTAAACCATGACCAAGTTGGTGAAGTATCTTTCTTTGCAACACAATGACTTCTAAACTTCTTTTAAAAGAACAATTCTCTTTTATGTACTGCATGTCAGTTGTCACTGTGATTATTATGCATGATACTATTTAAACCATCATGTGTTTACAAATCGTGCATTTGTCATTGTAATGCATGGTTACGTTTGAACCATGAATTGTTATGTTACAAGTAGAAACTGAAAAAATTTAAAATAACATCTGAATTTAATTGCCTCTCGTAAAACCTCTGCTAATTGTTATGTTACGACTAGTCACTCTCACTCCCATCATCCCCATCCACAATGTTCAAATATGAAAATGCCTCTGGTAAAACCTTTACAACCATTTTACTTTTGTTTACAATGCAATTTAAATCCTTGCGATCATCCTCCAATCTGGCAACTCGATATTCTAGGGATTTCACGTTCTCATCTTTCCCGCAAGTTATTTGTGAATCCACAAATTTTTGCACTTCATCACACCACATGAAAAAATCACATTTCGCATCCTATAAAAGACCACAAGAAATATTATGTCATGTAATACCATGTCATGTTATACATTAAAATTTCTGGAATCTCTTACCTTACATGTGTAGAATTTTCTGTTTGGATTTCTTTCTGTTTTGCTAGTTCTGACAGTGCAATAACCATGTCCTCTCATACATCTTGCTGGAGGTGAAATTGCAGACTGGCTTGGAGAGCCCATTTTGCCAGAAGATTCCTCGCCAAATGCTCTGCAAATAAAATTGATACCACATAAATATGGCTTTTGTTAAAACACAAATAGCTACAGCATATCAAAAGTTCAAACATTTGCTGACCTGAATGTTACATTCTCCTTCGAGCAGGACACATTAACATCGATGTTAATCAATTTTTGTCCGAGGATTTCATGCATGTCAATTATTCTATCAATATCATCTCCACTTAACAATTTCATGAATGAGTTACTCATCTCCGGAATGTGGCATTTTAACTCCACTTCATCTCTCAAAAGTGTCCACCTTCTGCAAACATCATTAAATATGCTACAAAGTTCCATACCTCTATGCATAGGAATACATACGCATCATTCTTGAATGTAAAAATTCCTGGAATACGATCCATATCTACCAGTCTACCCTGCCACCCACCACTGCAAGAAAGGAAAAAAACTAACAAAATAGCTGACTCAGAGTGAGAAACATCCATCGCAGAAGCATAAGCATGCGCCACCAGGGGGGTCGCACGGGAGTGGGAACGGGAGCAGGGGGAAATGGGAGCAGAAAGATTACCTGAGCATGAAATCCTAAGGCGGTGCAGCAAAGGCTCCCAAGCCACCTGAGCAGGTTTCCTGGACAAGCTTCGTTGAAAACCTAGATGGTGAATGGGGCGAGCCTGACGGGGCGGATGATGTGTGAAACATAAGGGGTGATGCGGCTTAGGGTTTACGTGAGGGTAGAATGGGAGATTTTTTGATATGATATAATAGATTAATTAATTAATAATTTAATTTCTTCAAGTGACAAATGTATGTAAACTAATGACAAATAGAAGAAAAGAAGTGAGAAATACGACCCTTCCAGTGACAAATAAGAGATTCCAGTGACAAATACAAGATTTCCAGTGACAAATAGAAGACAACTCCAAGTGACAAATGTATGTAAACTAGTGACAAATAGAAGAACAAAAAAAAGAAGTGACAAATACGACCATTCCAGTGACAAATACAAGATTCCCAGTGACAAATAGAAAACTCCAAGTGACAAATGTATGTAAACTAGTGACAAATAGAACAAAAAACCAGTGACAAATAGACCATTCCAGTGACAAATACAAGATTTCCAGTGACAAATAGGAGATTCCAGTGACAAATAGGTATGAACTCTAAGTGACAAATGTATGTAAACTAGTGACAAATAGAAAAAAACCAGTGACAAATACGACCATTCCAGTGACAAATACAAGATCCCAGTGACAAAATAAGAGTTCAGTGACAAATAGGTATGAACTCTAAGTGACAAATGGAAGAAAACTAGTGACAAATAGAACAAAACCAGTGACAAATAGGCCCCTCCAGTGACAAATAGATTCCCAGTGACAAATAGGTATGAACTCTAAGTGACAAATGGAAGAAAACTAGTGACAAATAGAACCAAAAACCAGTGACAAATAGGAGATTCCCAGTGACAAATAGGTATGAACTCTAAGTGACAAATGGAAGAAAACTAGTGACAAATAGAACAAAACAGTGACAAATAGGCCCCTCCCAGTGACAAATAGGAGATTCCCAGTGACAAATAGGTATGAACTCTATGTGACAAATGGAAGAAAACTAGTGACAAATAGAACAAAACCAATGACAAATAGGCCCTTCCCAGTGACAAATAGGAGATTCCAGTGACAAATAGGCCTTCCCAGTGGAAACTACATAGATTCCCAGTGACAAATACATACAGACCGTGACAAATAGTCCCTTTCAGTGACAACCAAACATTCCAGTGACAAATAGGTCCCTTTCAGTGACAAAAACTAAAAGATTCCATTGACAAATACATACATTTTCGTGACAAAGACACAACTCCAGTGACAAATAGGTCCCTTTCAGTGACAACTAAAAGATTCCATTGACAAATACATACATTCCTCTGTGACAAAGACACAACTCCAGTGACAAATAGATGAAGCTCAGTGACAACTAAAAGATTCCATTGACAAATACATACATTCCTCTGTGACAAAGACACAACTCCAGTGACAAATAGATGAAGCTCAGTGACAAATACATGAAGACTACTGATCATTAGCTATTAAAATGAACAAGAGTTTACAAGAGTTTACACTGTACACGTACTTTCGTTTGATAAGTACACCAGTCAAACATTGAAACATTAAATTGTACATTACATGTAGTTTACAAGCATTTCTCCTTAACAAATGCTTTCCATCACATAATAAGAAAAATGTACACTTTCTAAGACCGATTCTTTACTTGTAACAACATTGCTGCAAATTTGGCCCTGAATAGATTACAATCATCTTCATGAAAGGTCCATCTAGGAAATTTCATCCTAATCAAGGCTTCTATGTATTTCACCACATAAATCACGCAATTCAGGCTTCCAGATGCTTGTTGAGGACATGTACTGTCAAACTGAAGTTCCCATTTAGCATCATCAGGAAATGCCCTGTACTCTTTCAACATGCGCCTTACAGTTGTGGCCTGCAAAAAAATAAACAAATAATTGGACAGTATTTACATTGAAAGCAATTGATTTACAAACTTACCCATTTTCTTGCAGATGCCTTGTGGAAAGCCCCACTTTTCAAAGAATTGTATGATACCAATAGTTGATTCTCCGTGTCCACTGCAAATAAATGCCAGTGATTTCGTGAGTGTAACACGAAGAATAGCCACTTGTTTTGTTGGAGGGTTTCCAAATCCTTGTTCTCGTAGGCGCATTCCAACAACTTTGCTGCCTTCTCTTCCGTTGAGCATGACATTCCGTGGATATGATTTACCACAATAGTTGGAAAACAAACCCACTTGTGGAATGTATTTCCAGTGTTCATTTTAAGTAGGGAAATCAATCCATCAATAACCTGCAATATGTCCATACTCAGTACAATGAACCTGTCTTTAAAGGACTTTATCTATAACAACATAAGTGAAACACATACCGTGTCCTCTGTCATGCCTCCGGTAAGGAGGTTTAGAATGTGTGACTTCCGGATGACCAGGCCATTTGCGAAACCAAAAATTTCATAACTATAGAGGTTGAAAACATGCAAATAAGTTAAATCAGAAATAAATATGAAATCATACAAATTCAATCAACTTACTCAGGTTCACTGCCGACACTTCCACACGTTTGAAGGAAGCTTTCGACAATGGCATTGTGCTTCCCCTTCAACTGCCCCCTGCACACCCAGTTTATAGTGGCTGGCTCCTCTGTTGCCTACGTATTGTGTTGACATTTCAGATCAATGCCATTTTCAGGTTATGCAGTAACATAATAGATTAGAGACTTACCACTGCTTTTTCTTTAGCAGGAATTGTTGTGGGTTTCTCCTCCCGTACATAAGGGGATTGATCATATACGCCAGGACGCCGGTCCTCACGCTCCTTGATGGCCCGAACCATTGAGGTAGGATGTTCGGGATCAACAGCAGTTGTTATATCTCCTCAAAATGACCAATTGCTGGAGCATGCTCGTCATTCGTCATTGGAGGCTGGACATCGGGAAGATCGGGAATGTGTTGAGAATATGTAGGGGGCCAAGCTGCCCATTCTTGTTGGGTCACCGGATCGTCATGCATCATTGGAGGCTGGGCATGGACATGTTCAGAAAATGTAGAGGTTGGCCCAGCTGCCCCTTCTTCACGACTTACCGGATCATCCCTTCTATGAATGTAATGCATGATTTCCTCAATTTGTCTCTTTTGATCATTGAGGTGAGTGTTAAACTGATCAAATTTCAATTCTTGAGACTTTATTGATGCTGCAATTTCATGTAGAAGAGTGAGGGAAGAAGCTGGACGAACCGTGGAGGTGTCCTCTGGGAGGGAAGCATTGTCCATTTCATCCCTCTCAACCGTCAAATTTTTAATAACCTGCAAAAGCAAATCAGATAGCAATAAACATCAAATTACACAGTTCATTACTCAATAATAATTTCATTGTGAAAGGGAGTCCAAAAACCTGTTGGCCGGTGAGGGATGCTGTAGGAAATGTTGATGTTTTCCGGCGATTGTTCCCCACCTGAAGAGGCGGGGATATGCCGTCCGATTCAATGGCTGCCTCACCCTCGTGTGCTCAAGAAACCAAACCTGTAATATGAAACATAACTACTTAAACCCAAACCCAAACTAGTATAGATGATATGTATACATAGAGATTGTTAACGGTACTTACAGCAAGGGAGGCAGCACAACCATAGATGAAATAATGAGCTTGGGATTGATTCCCACTTCGTCTCTTTGCGGGGCAAGTTGCCCCACTCCTTTGATTATTTACAAATGTAACTAAATTATCAAAATTATGCAGTGTTACTTCCTGCACTGCGGCTGCCCAATTATACTCTTATTCTTGGTATGTCATCCAAGCAGGAGAGCATCTGCTGTGGACAAGAATGCGCTGATCGCGGAGCAAGAAAGGTGCATAGAAGGAGCACAATCCACAGCCTTACTGTGTCCTGTACATCTGCTTCATCATCTGATTTTACTATTTCCTGGATGAGCGAATGCACCTTCTTCCGATCAAATTTTGTGGCCATCCCAAACCGCTGCATGGAGCTTGGACATTTTCTTCGTGCTTCCATAATGGCGGACGGGATGTCCACAGCTGGGCAATCCCAAGATAATGCCCACATCTTCAACGGTAAACAAGACCTCCTTCTTCCCTAGCAAGAAGATGTTCCCACCAACATGGGTGCTGATTATGTCCTCTAACATCCTCATGCTAAAGGAGCAACCAGAAGTATTGTCCACATAAGAAGAAAATGGGGTGCTCCTCATTATAATTTTATGGCATTCCCGGAATGCCATTTTATCTCTATCCTTTATATAAATGTCCATTGAAGAGCGGGCTTTCATGATTGGAGGATTAGCTACAATGAAATAGAAATATCAAAACAGAATAAGGAGAACAATAAATTATTTCTCACTGCAAAATATTTGTCAACAGTAGAATGACACAACAAAAGAATGAGAGAACAAAACTATGTATAACTGGTGTTCATCTATTTGTCACTTGCATAGAAGAATTGTAATTGTCACTTGAATAGAAGAATGGTAATTATCACTACAAAAGGCTATTTGTCACTGGAAGGGCCTTGTTTATCACTAACAAGGAGGTATTTGTCACTGGATCATCAGATTTCTAATTGTGACTGGCAGAGTTTCTATTTGTCACTACAATGGGTATTTGTCACTGGGAATGGCCTATTTATCACTAACAAAGAGGTATTTGTCACTGGATTCTTTACTTGTATTTGTCACTAGCAGAGGTTGTGATTTCTCACTACAAATGGCTAATTGTCATCTACAAGGCCCTATGCATAACTGGTGTTCATCTATTTGTTACTTGCATAGAAGAATTGTAATTGTCACTTGAATAGAATAGTCTCCCTTATGACTACAAAAGGCTATTTGTCACTGGAAAGGTCCTTGTTTATCACTGACAAGGAGGTATTTGTCAATGGATCATCAGATTTCTAATTGTGACTGGCAGAGTTTCTATTTGTCACTACAAATGGGTATTTGTCACTGGGAATTCCCTATTTATCACTGATAAGAAGCTATTTATCACTGGATCAGCAGATATTTGTCACTGGGAGAGTTTATATTTATGACTCAATAAGGTCCTATTTATCACTGGATCAGCTGATTTATATTGTCACTGGGAGAGTTTATATTTATGACTACAAATGACTATTTCTCATCAATAAGGTCCTATTTATCACTGGATCAGCTGAAAGAGCTATTTGTCACTGACAGAGTTTATATTTATCACTACAAATGACTATTTCTCATCAATAAGGTCTTATTTATTACTGGTAAGGCATTACTCCTATTTGTCACTGGGAGAGTTTATATTTATCACTACAAATGACTATTCCCATCAATAAGGTCCTATTTATCACTGGTAAGGCATTACTCCTATTTGTCACTAGAAAAATTTCTGTTTGTCACTAAAGAAAGGTATTTGTCATCAGAAAAGGTCATATTTGTCACCCTAAAAGATCTATTTGTCACTAGAAAACACATTACAAGACTACGAAACATACCTCTCACTTGGGATGCCCCCCTAGGTCCTTTGTCTTTTGGTACTTCTGGTGCTGGAGATGAAGGATTTTGCAGGTCTGCTTCCAGGTGGAGCGTCGTCGGTTGCTCCTCCACGGTCTCTTCTGTATACTCAGTAATGCGGCGACGGAATCGCTCTAGCAGACTCTTCTTAGGCGCCATGGATGAACAAGACAACACGATGAAGAAGGAAGAAGATGCTGGAATTGCAGAGAGCACCGCCGGGGCAAGACAGCACGAGCAAGATGGTCACCTGCAAATTTTGTGCGGTGAGGGAATCGTGGGCTCTTCCTGTCAGATTAGTGTGGACAAGGGGGCGGGAAGGGCAAAGATGTGATTAAAAATTTCAGAAGCGAAATCGCGGTTTCGTGAGGCCGGCGGTGTCATCATGAGAATCTCGGGATAACACAACGAGAAGTGACACGCTTTTAATGGCTGTTGACATGGAGGCTAAAGGTGAGATGGCAGCTTCACAACGTGGGCGCAACGTGGGCGAATGGGAACGAACTCGGTCCTTCCACGTTGGCGTATTTGACCGTCCCAACGTGTACAAAGCATTTCTCATCCCCAGTAGATGCTGGACTACTCACACTTCTCCAGCACAATCCCAGTCGATACCAGCCCAACCAACTCTTCACAGATGGGTTTCCGGATAAAAAACAAAAGTCCAATGTGCTATACTTGAGAAATACTTGGTGCATGCCATTTAGAGGTGGTACGCGCGCAAATATATTTGTTATTGGGTGGTTATTATATTAATATGATTGGACACACAATCACATTGCACCAAGTATTTCTCGTTAGAGAAAGATTTAGTACACTTATATATTACACTTTAAGTATAATATGACTAGGCAATAATTCATGTGGCACCCATCATTTGAGGAGTGATAAAGTGACAACCCAATTATTAGATGCCACATGAATTTGTTGTCTAGTCAATATGAAAGTGCACTAAGTCTTTCTCTTCTCGTTATACTTACTCCACGTCACCCAATCTGGGACCCACATTCCCTACGTGTAAGGTTCGCCGTACCGTCCGGATCGACCGTGTCGCATTCTCCGTAGGAAGGTACGTACCGTACCGTATCGTACCGCTGAAGTACTGTGGAAAAAATGGCTTGTTTGATTTATTTTTTTAGTTTTGTGACTTGGTTAATATTTAAAATAAGCAAACTTCAAAAGAAAATGAGTAAAACATAAGAACATCACATAAAGGGTTGAAAATACAAATAATTTTATTTAGTCATTTAAGTCAACCCACCACAACTATTTAATATTCATCTAACATACATACAATCATATCAAAATCATGACACAATCATTTAGCGTTCATCTAATATTAAAGATATAATCATTAACTCTTACAAGCCAAATACAATACTCATATCGTCGTCCTCACATTCATCATTTTTCTTTGAAAGGTTCAGTCTTCTTTTCTAACTATTCACTTGGCCATATGCATGAAAAATTACAAATTAATATCATCTTCCTTAACATGTAACTAAGAACATTTAATAAGTTCTTACCTAATCTTCCTCATCATGCTGAGCATATATGTCCACAAAACCTTCGTAGTAGGGGATATAACTTCCATAAAAAAATATTTTGATTTTAAAATATAAAATATCAAGAATTATTGATTCATAGATGTTGAGATTAAGTCGACCTACTAATTTTTGGCACAATTTTTACTTAATAAAAATTAATTTAAAAAATTAAACTATAATTATTATAATTTTTATCATCTCTTAATTAGTTTATGTTTAAAATTCATCTCAATTAGACACCATTTAGACCCCTTCAATGCGGCGAATCCTTTGTGCACTTCAACGGGACGACATTTAGTTCTAAAAATAAAGTTAAATCTAAAGTCATCATAATTACTAGACAAATATGCTGATTCTAAAAATATAAAATATCATGGGTTATTGATACATAGATGTTGAGATTAAGTGGACCTAATAATTTTTAGGACAATTTTACTTGACAAAAAAATAATTTAAAAAATTAAACTAAAATTACTATAATTTATATCATCTTTTAATTAGCTTATGTTTGAAATTTTATGTCAATTGACACTATTTAGATCCTTAAATGTAGAGATTAAATCGATCTAATAATTTTTAGATAATATTTACTTGACAAAAAATTAATTTAAAAAATTAAATTATAATTATTATAATTTGTATCATCTCTAATTAGTTTATGTTTAAAATTTCATCTCAATTAGACACAATTTAGATCCCTTAAGTACGCACAAGGTTTGCCGCAGTATGGCGAACCTCTATACATTTCAACAGGATGACATTTGGTTTTAAAAATAAAGTCAAATTCGAAGTCATCATAATTACTAGAAAAATATATTAATTCTAAAAATATAAAATATCATAATTATTGATGCATAAATGTTGAGATTAAGTCGACCTAATGATTTTTGAGATATTTTTTATTGACAAAAAAATAATTTAAAAAATTAAAATAAAATCACTATAATTTGTATCATCTCTTAATTAGATTATGTGTAAATTCATCTCAATTAAACACCATTTAAACCCCTTAAGTGCACACAGTGTTTGTCGCGATACGGCGAACTCTCTATGTAATTAACGGGATGACATTTGGTTTCAAAAATGAAGTCAAATCTGAAGTCATCATAATTACTAGAAAAATATATTGATTCTAAAAATATAAATATCTTGAATTATTGATGTATAGATGTTGAGATTAAATTGACTTAATAATTTTTGAATAATTTTTATTGACAAAAAATTAATTAAAAATTAAATTAAAATATTATAAAATTGTGCTTATGTTTAAAATTTCATCTCAATTAAACACAATTTAGATTCCTTAGATGTTGAGATTAAATCGATCTAATAATTTTGAGATAATTTTTATTGACAAAAAATTGATTTAAAAAATCAAATTAAAATTATTATAATTTTTATCATCTATTAATTAACTTATATTTAAAATTTTATCTCAATTAAATACTATTTAGACCCCTTAAATACACGAGTGTCAGAGAGAAATTAAAAAAAAAAAAAACGGCGCGATCACCGCCTCGGACCGGTCCGAACCGTCACCAGCGTCAAGAACTGTGCGGTTCGACGGTACATCACGGCAAAAGATTTACACCTTCTTCCCACGTGTATTCACGTGGATGGACAGACCGGCGAATTATTTGGCATCACATGATGCACATTGCGACGGAGATGTACCAAAAAGGGAATACGCAGCCCAGCCATCATCCACAGAGAGAGAGAGAGAGAGAGAGAGAGAGAGAGAGAGAGAGAGAGAGAGAGAGAGAGGAGAGAGAGAGAGAGAGAGAGAGAGAGAGAGAGAGAGTAACCCCATTTTACATGGGTCAGATAAAACTCTCCTTTTAAAAATCGAAGTTAAGATCTTTCTGTCATATTTACAGAGAAAATATCACTAGTAACATTTTGCTGTACGTTAAATGTATGTTCCTAAATTATAAACCTCCCCTCCCCGGCCTACATGGAACTGAAATAATTTGGGGGGGGGGGGGGCGAGAAAAAAATAGAAACATAAACAGACATGGGTTTTATGTCTTTTTTTTAAAAAAAAAAAATCCTACTCAAAATCTCGTCCATCAGATGTAAATCTATAAAGTTGGTTTATTATGCAGCAAGGTATTATTCCACGAGGAGAGGGCACAGGGGTCTGCGGGAGCACTGGGGAAATGACGGGCATCTTTATGATGGGATAAGTTAATCTTGGGTTGGGCACTATCTGCATGGAATAGTATGATAAATGAACATTTGATTTAAATCATAATTTTTTTACTTAACTGTTATGTAGTGAAGAATTCCAAAATTTTGAGCTGTTCGCAACATAATAAACTAGCTAGCATTCAAATTATCCATTGGTTTCCTATAAAGTATCAAAATCACAGAAGCAGCTTGCGGATGGTGGAGAAGGCGGGTGCAGTCATATGGAAATATCTGCCATCCCATTTTGGGAAGAAATCCAAGACACGAAGCCCCATTGGAGGATTGCCGCCGAGGTGGCGCCATGCCCACCTGCTACTATCACCTTATCCTCCAAGCACCCATCTCCGCTCCGCCCACTCCCACCTTGCCCCTCCCATAAATCCCCCGCCCAGCTCCCGCTTGGTAAAGGCGACTGCAGCTCCACTTCACTGCCGGAGGCTTCGAGAGACTAATACAACTTCAGGCCATGGCTCTGCAGGCGGCGTCTCTGCTACCCTCCACCATCTCCGGCCACAAGGAGGTATGCCGACGGCTTTGGGCTATTGCCTCCCACTTCTCATGTTCTTGCCCTCTCTGTGGTAAGTGGAATGGTTTTGTAAATTAAACGTCTTTAATCTTATTGCAGGGGAAGCCAGGCGTCGGAGTGAAGGACTCGAGTTTCTTGGGGCTTTCCCTCCCCGACCACGCCAAGAATGACTTCAGCCTTCTGGTCGTCAAGAGCAGCAAGGTAATCCTACTTGGAGAACATAAATTTTTTTGAGTTTAGGGCAAATGGGTTTTCTCCCTTCTCTGTCTCTCTCTCTCTCTCTCTGTCGCGTTCCCTCTGCTTCGTCCTGCGCTTCTTCGCCAATCCACCTCAATGTGGAAGTCCTGAAATTAGATAACCCCCCAAGTTGCTCCCTTTGTTTCAGTTCTTGATGGTTTTACTTGGTCCGGTAGCTTATTATAGTGCGAAGTTGTGAAGATGGGTTCCTAAGATTAGGGGGTTTTATCTGATTGGGTCTTCCTTGGTAGTGTCACTGTGAAGTGGATTTTTGGAAGAACCGAGGCGCCAGGGGCACCCACCAAGGTTTTAGGAATTTTCTGTAACAACGTTAATTTGTCTTCTCAGCCACCCATTTTCTAGAGCTCTCCCAATCTGCAAATTATGTCTGATAAGTCTCTCCGGTCCTCGTTTTCGTTTCTTCTCATAATTGACTGCGACAATGTGAACCAGAGGATGGGTGCAGTGAGAGCCCAGACGGCGGTGACCACCCCTGGCCTCAGCCGCGCCTCGGCGGATGGGAAGAAGACGCTCAGGAAGGGCACTGCCGTCGTCACGGGGGCCTCCTCCGGCCTCGGCCTCGCCACGGCCAAGGCCCTGGCGGAGACCGGCAAGTGGCACGTCGTGATGGCGTGCAGGGACTTCCTCAAGGCGGAGCGGGCGGCCAAGTCGGCGGGCATGAACAAGGAGAGCTACACCGTCATACACCTCGACCTCGCCTCCCTCGACAGCGTCCGCCAGTTCGTCCACAACTTCCGCCGCACCGAGATGCCCCTCGACGTGCTCGTCTGCAACGCCGCCGTCTACCTGCCCACCGCCAAAGAACCCACCTTTACCGCGGAGGGGTTCGAGCTCAGCGTCGGCACCAACCACCTGGGGCACTTCCTCCTCGCCAGGCTCCTTCTCGAGGACCTGAACAAGTCCGACTACCCCTCCCGGCGGCTCATCATCGTCGGCTCCATCACTGGTATAGTAACAAACCTTTGCCATTTTCCGCTCGATCGATCGCTTTCTACAGGGCATGACCAGTGCTGATCGTTCCTGGATTCTGCTGTGGCATTGTTTGGTTTTGTAACCAGGCAACACCAACACATTGGCCGGGAACGTGCCGCCTAAGGCGGACCTGGGCGACCTGCGGGGCTTGATGGGGGGGCTGAACGGGCTGAACAGCTCGTCCATGATCAACGGCGGCGCCTTCGACGGGGCGAAGGCGTACAAGGACAGCAAGGTCTGCAACATGCTCACCATGCAGGAGTTCCACCGGCGCTTCCACGAGGAGACGGGCATCACCTTCACCTCCCTGTACCCGGGGTGCATCGCCACCACCGGCCTCTTCAGGTCGCACATCCCCCTCTTCAGGATCCTCTTCCCCCCCTTCCAGAAGTACATCACCAAGGGCTACGTCTCCGAGGAGGAATCTGGGAAGAGGCTTGCACAGGTACAGATTAATTAATTCCTCTTGATTGCTGCGTCAATCCCAATGACCTTGGTGAGAGAGATTAGAGCTAAAGTTGTGATTTTTTTTGCGGGTTTCTTGTTACTGCTCCCAGGTGGTGAGCGATCCCAGCCTTACCAAGTCGGGAGTCTACTGGAGCTGGAACAAAAACTCGGCATCCTTCGAGAATCAGCTGTCCGAGGAGGCAAGCGACCCTGAGAAAGCTCGCAAGCTGTGGGAGATCAGCGAGAAACTCGTGGGGTTGGCTTGAGGAGATCATCTTTTCTGGGTATAAGTTTTGCGGGACCATCCATGGCGAGAAAGATGAGCGACAAATCAAGGAATCGACTGCAACTTACCCAGATGGAGCGCAGGAACACCAGCATGAACGTTGCTGTTTTGTAGTCTGTCCATTGTAAAATTTTGAGTTAGGGAAGGAATAAAACTGCTGGCAGATACTATTTCTTTTCCCTCTCTTCTTGTAAGCAGCATGCATTTGTTGTTGGGTGGTGCCATCACACTTCACTGGATTAGCCTTCAAGTACGTTCAAATTTGGGTGATACTGGCACTTGGTGGGGCTATATATCTTTCCCCTTTCTCCCATGGGATCTTTCAACAGTAGATGATGGCTTCTCTCCTGAAGATTTTTAGCGTTCCCATCATCTTCTAAGGTTGTCTTTAACTTCCCAGTTCAACATTCTCTTTAGAAACCATTGACGGAGCACTCCTTCGGAAGCGCTCTGTGATACGTTCTCATGTTCACAAGGTCTTCTCTTAAAAAGGCACTGTGAGAAGTGAAGGATAGCCAAATGGCATTCTCACTTTAGGAACCGAGCATGCCTTCTTATTTTCAGGATCTTAAGCCTTAGAAATGATGTGTTTGTCTTGTTGTGGGTGGACATTCCTACCCAGCAGTGAGCAGACCATGCTTGGATATCATATGAACGTGCAATCTAATGATGAATTTGATTAAAAGGGTTCACTTTGTCCTGCTGCTCCGTATCATCAGCTCTTGATTTCTCATTTTTCACACTGCGTAGCTTGTTATTGATGGGAATTGAAGTAAACAATCACATCACAAGCAATCTATTACTAAAAAATCACTTCTAGCTAGTAAATGAGGGTGAGCAAGGGCAATGGTGCTGGAGCTGAATGTGAGAGAGGAACTTTGATGCTTGAGTGCAGCTAGAATCTGACACACCAAAATTGGAAATTTATAAGAGACGGGATGTGCATCCAGTAAATTTATTTATCTATTTCACATAGTTGTTTGTCATTATTTAAGGTGGGCAAATAGTTTTATATGGTGAACGGTGTAGAAAATAATAGCTAGATTTGGTGGGACTGACGCCTCTCTTGCACAGGCCAAGTCCGTCTTACATGGATGTTTTTGCTATTCATCTTAAATATTTCTCTTTTTTCTTTCTTCAAGTACATAAACAGCCAGAGATAATAGAGTTGAGGCTCAATCAACAATCCAACTATAGAGTGGCAAATAGCTTGGAGCACTCAACTGCAGATGGTTCATGATTATATTTAGAGAAATATTTGTTGTCAATCTAAATTAGTAACAAAACTCATGTGGATTACTTGTCAAATAAATTTATTAATTAAAATTATTTGACAAACAATTCACATAGATTTTGTTGCTAGTTTAAACTGACAACAAATATTTCTCTTATATTTAGCCCATGAGCATGCACTATACTGATGTCCTTTTCTTCCTTTGTTTTCATGTTGCAAGCCCTTCCCTTTGATTATAACTCAGATCTTGGACTGTCCATTGTGCTGTAAAATAGCATAGAATATCCTAAAATACCACATCGTAGACTGCTTTTGATGTTTATTATGTTCAAAATGCTCTGGTTTTAAAATGTAGTCGACGTATATTTTAGTTGCACTTCTCCAATTTTATTTTTCACGGTGAAAATGCCAAGTAAGAGTCCAACTTTATTTTTTTAAAACAAGAGATGATTTTAAAACTGTAAGATTCCTGCATCAAATAAGACCTTAAATACAATAACCCCTGCAGACTTATTGGATTTAAGAGCAAGCCCTCCCTACTAGCTTGCATTCAAACTGGCATTTTCTCTTTTAAGATGCCGATTACTTTAGCAGCAACAATGACTTATTTATTTGGTTTAATTAAGATGCAGAGAAAATTTTACTTTAAAAATCAGATGATCATTGTTGGCCCAACAGAGGCAGTGCCAGAAAAGTAAAATGATTTTGCCAACTAATGAAATTCAAGAAATAGATATTACAATTTTCTTCAATTCTGAAATATCTTTGAGATGAATAAACAAATATCTAATAATTTTGGTACAGATCAAAGAGAGAAAACCTACATTGCTATATGTTTTGTCGCCTCATTTACGATTTTTTTTTTTTTTGCCTGCAATTTGAGTTCTATCTTTTCCCCATTTATGTTTTCTTTGACTTTCATTTTTTTCGTGTTGTAATTTAAATTAAATATTTGAGACATTTAATTCTTCCAAATGTTAGTATTTTACTTAACCAGTATCTTTAATGTGAGAATTCTTTTAGGTATTGAGATGGTATAAGTGAGTTTAAGCTTATCCCTTTTTCAAGCATACCAAATAACTGATCTATCATCAAATCTGAAGTCCCAAAATTGATATAGTTTAATTTACTGTAGTCTTAGTCTTATACTTCGAACCAAGTAAGTCGAAATCAGCAGCTAGCCTTGAGGAAATATCCTTTTACTCCAACATAAAAGGATCAACTTACTAATTAATTATCGTAGTTACATAGCAATAAGAAAGAGCTACCATCGGCTACCAAGATTGATATATTAAATGAAGAAAAGAATTTTGTACATAAGTTATCGTTTCTGTATTTATGCTTATATATATATATATATATATATATATATATATATATATATATATATATATATATATCGTTAAAAATAATAATTGGGTATGCCAACTGACTATTTACAAGAGACCAACTTTTTGTTTGACATACTAAAACAAAGGATTTTATTAAACTAGGGTTTGTTTGGTTGCTTGTAAAATATATTTATAAGAAAAAAAATTTTTATGAATTAACTTTTACAAGAAAATTTAAAACATAATTATCTATTTGATACCCACATAAATGTTTTCACTGAAAAAAATTTCTGATGTTTATTTTCTAATAAAATATTTATTTAAAAAAATTTAAAATAAATAAATAAAATTTTAAATATAAAAAATACTTTCTACATGTTGACCATTCGATTGTCGGATGTCAGACGTCGAACATCAGACATTGTAGTGGAGATTTTAGTGACACTTATAAAAATCATATATGAAAGAGAAATCTAAGAAAATAATTTACGAAGTTACATCAAGAATGTCAAAATCCTTAATTTTATGTAAAAAAAAATTATAAATTAACTTTTCAATAGTACCAAACAAATAATTACATAAAATTTTTCTGAAAAATCTTTTCTAACATGATATTTTAACGGACTCTAAGAAAACGAAGCAACAGAAACAAATACATTTAAGCATTTAGTACATCGGGATATTTGGTAGCTCCCATCTCCCGTGCGTACCATTAAACTAAAGATTTTATTAAGTTGTCGAGGCAAGCTGCGCTAGGCCATCAGCTGCACTAGCATATGACTTTTAGAAACAAATGACAACTTAATACTTATTGCTTGGGAAGGAAGATAACAAAAGACGACTCAAACATGTGAAAAAAGACAAGATAATGATTTTTCTTGCACATTCTTGATATTTTTACTAATATGCTTGCAGATAGAAATGCAAGATGATACGTGTTAACATTTTAATATAATAATAATTTATATGTAAAAAGTCTGAAACAATACGGTGTCATTCTTAAATACATGTATATATATATATTTATTTATAAACCTCACCATACAAAGATTTGTTCTTAATATTTCGATTTATCAGTATAAATAACCATGTTATGTACTATCAGTATAACAAATAACTCTATTGCATAATTGTAACTATAAAAATGTCCTTAGATCATATGCCTTTTGATGACAATTAACTGTTCGGACATGTATGCATTTATTTATGTCTGATGACATTTCTATTATTACAGACATAAGAATATTATTTTTGTCATTTCCCCAAGCTATATAATTCGCCCCTAGGCCACTACCCGTTGTTAAAATGGACCGACCCGGTCTACGAGCTATTAACTGGCCGGGTCGTTTAACTTGTTATAATCTTTAGCGGTTTGCTACCTCGATAAATATAGAAGCTCCCCTCTCTTGCTGAAAAAAATCAGGTCGCCCGCATCCCTTACCTGCGTCATCTTTCCCATTCCCGCACCGGCCATGGTGCTCTTCGTCAGAACCCTAGACGGCAAAACCCTCGCCCTTGACGTCGATCCCTTCACCTCCACCTTTCAAACCCTAACGCTCGCTGTCGAATCCACCTGCGGCGTCCCCGCCGCGATCCAGCGCCTCTTCCTTTCCTCGCGCCGTCTCCTCCCTCACCCCAGCGCCTCCATTGCCGACCATGGCGTCCGCCCTAACTCTACCCTCACCCTCCACCTCCCCTTTTTCGGCGGTATGCAGCAGCCAGTACCTCCCCGCCCCAACCGCCTCGACTTCCTCAGCACCAAGCCGCCGCCGAACTACGTTGCTGGGCTCGGCCGAGGAGCCACGGGCTTTACCACCCGGTCCGATATCGGTCCCGCGAGGGCCGCCCCGGACCTTCCTGATCGCTCGGCGGCGGCTGCCGGCGGCGCCCCGGGCGCCGCCGGCATAGGCCGCGGGAGGGGGAAGGGCGCCGGCGAGGAGGAGGAGGATGAGGAAGCCGACGAAAAGGGCTACGATGAGAACCAGAAATTCGACGAGTTCGAGGGGAACGACATGGGCCTCTTCGCCTCGGCGGAGTATGACGAGGACGACAAGGAGGCGGATGCCATTTGGGAGAGTGTTGACAAGAGGATGGATTCGAGGCGGAAAGACCGCCGGGAGGCCCGCCTGAAGCAGGAAATCGAGAAGTACAGGGCGTCGAACCCTAAGATCACGGAGCAGTTTGCCGATCTGAAGAGGAAACTCTATGATCTGTCTGTAGAACAGTGGGATAGCATCCCTGAGATTGGGGACTACTCGCTGAGGAACAAAAAGAAGAGGTTTGAGAGCTTCGTCCCGGTGCCTGACACACTCCTGGAGAAGGCCCGTCAAGAGCAGGAACATGTGACAGCTTTAGATCCTAAGAGCAGGGCGGCCGGGGGAACGGAGACGCCGTGGGCACAGACTCCGGTCACCGACCTTACAGCTGTCGGTGAAGGGAGGGGCACTGTGCTGTCTTTGAAGCTGGACAGATTGTCCGACTCTGTGTCGGGGCTGACGGTGGTGGATCCAAAGGGGTATCTGACCGATCTGAAGAGTATGAAGATCACAAGCGATGCGGAGATTTCCGATATCAAGAAGGCGAGGTTGTTGCTGAAGTCGGTTACCCAGACAAATCCGAAGCATCCGCCTGGGTGGATTGCAGCTGCCCGGCTGGAAGAGGTGGCAGGCAAGATCCAGGCTGCGAGGCAATTGATACAGAAAGGGTGCGAGGAGTGCCCCAAGAATGAGGACGTTTGGTTGGAGGCTTGCCGCTTGGCGAGCCCGGATGAGGCTAAGGCTGTCATTGCTAGGGGTGTGAAGTCGATCCCAAACTCTGTGAAGCTGTGGATGCAGGCAGCTAAGTTGGAGAGTGATGATGTGAACCGGAGCCGTGTGCTGAGGAAGGGACTCGAGCACATTCCTGATTCTGTGAGGCTGTGGAAGGCGGTCGTCGAGTTGGCTAATGAGGAGGATGCCAGACTTTTGCTTCATAGGGCTGTGGAGTGCTGCCCGTTGTATGTTGAGCTCTGGCTTGCACTTGCTAGACTGGAAACCTATGAACAGTCAAAGAAAGTGTTAAACATGGCAAGGGAGAAGCTGCCGAAGGAGCCTGCAATTTGGATAACAGCTGCAAAACTTGAAGAGGCAAATGGCAACACATCGTCAGTTGGCAAGGTAATAGAGAGGGGTATTAGATCTTTGCAGAGAGAAGGTGTGGAGATTGACCGGGAGGTTTGGATGAAAGAGGCCGAGGCTGCAGAACGGGCTGGATCTGTTGCAACCTGCCAAGCTATCATCCATTACACTATTGGAATGGGCGTGGAAGAAGAAGATCGGAAGAGGACATGGGTGGCAGATGCTGAGGAATGCAAGAAACGAGGTTCTATTGAGACTGCAAGAGCTATATATGCTCATGCACTTACTGTTTTCCTGACTAAGAAGAGCATATGGCTGAAGGCTGCACAACTTGAGAAAAGTCATGGAACTCGGGAATCCCTTGATGCTTTGCTTCGCAAGGCTGTCACTTACAGGCCTCAGGCTGAAGTGTTGTGGCTGATGGGTGCAAAAGAGAAGTGGCTTGCAGGAGATGTCCCTGCTGCGAGAGCTATTCTTCAAGAAGCTTATGCTGCAATTCCCAACTCAGAGGAGATTTGGCTGGCTGCTTTTAAGCTTGAATTTGAAAACCATGAGCCTGAAAGGGCAAGGATGCTTCTTGCTAAAGCTCGTGAGAGAGGAGGTACAGAAAGAGTGTGGATGAAGTCGGCCATTGTGGAGAGAGAACTAGGCAATACCTCAGAAGAAAGGAGGTTGTTGGAGGAAGGTTTGAAGCTGTTCCCAACATTTTTCAAGCTGTGGCTGATGCTTGGACAGATGGAGGATCGACTAGGTCGTCAACAACAAGCAAAAGAAGCATACGAGTCTGGATTGAAACACTGTCCCAACTGCATCCCCCTCTGGCTGTCCCTTGCTAACCTAGAGGAGAGGATGAACGGCCTGAGCAAAGCTCGTGCTGTTCTTAATTTGGCCAGAAAGAAGAATCCTCAGAACCCTGAACTCTGGCTTGCAGCCATCCGAGCTGAATTTAGGCATGGGCTTAAGAAGGAAGCTGATTCCCTGATGGCGAAGGCCTTGCAGGAGTGCCCCACGAGTGGGATCTTGTGGGCAGCATCCATCGAGATGGCCCCAAGACCCCAACGCAAGACAAAGAGCATGGATGCTCTCAAGAGGTGTGATCATGATCCACATGTAATTGCAGCTGTAGCAAAATTGTTCTGGAATGATAGAAAGGTGGACAAAGCGAGGAGCTGGCTCAACAGGGCAGTTACTCTGGCCCCAGATCTTGGCGATTTCTGGGCTATGTATTACAAGTTTGAGCTACAACATGGAACTGAAGACACCCAAAAGGATGTGTTACAGAGAAGCATTGCTGCAGAGCCAAAGCATGGGGAGAAGTGGACTGCAGTCTCCAAGGCAGTGGAGAATTCCCACCAACCAATTGAAGCAATGCTCAAGAAGGTTGTGGTTGTTTTGGGAAAGGAAGAGAACTCTGCCATGTTAGCTGATGGTGTCAGGCCCTAGACTCCTGGGACCTATTTCAGATTAAAGAACAAATAGGCTTGATCCATCTTGGTAGGAACGTATTTGTTGACTCCTGTGTGTTATAGCTGATTTTCTTGATCCTATGTCATTTCCCCGATTTTTTTTTCTTTTTCATGAAATGCAGCTATATTGTATAACAATGTTGTATTGTTCCTTCATGCTGAATGATAAATATAGTACTCATCTTTTGACAGCATAGAACGTTGCTTCTTCTTGTCTACATTTAACCAAATTATCGTAGTAATTTAGAGCGCATAATGCTTGAATGCCTGTTCATGGCCATACTTGTAATAGATTTAGGCCCCCCCGTGGATATGTTGTCCTAGAAAGTATCCAGAGAAGCAGAGAAGGTAGAATCACGTTCTCTAATTTAAAATCGTATTCTCCCTTATTATTCTATTATTTTTGTCAGAGTCTTATGAAAACAAAGGGAAACCTGAGTCCTCATGCATCGGAAATTGGCAACCCTCTTTCCCATCTCTTACAACCTGATAATATCCAGTACATGAGGCATCACTTCTTGTCGAAATTCCTACTTATTTTATAATAATTAGCATGCTACGATTAGAGTAATATTTTAGTTTCCTTTTTTCTTATTTGTTCATATGCGGGAGAAACCCACCCCTGCACCCTACCTAGCATAGTGGACAACTTGTGCCCTAGCCATGGTATTTGTATGCATTTTTTGCGGGCTCCTGGCTGCAATGGCAGCTGCCTAACCCACGCAAGGTGAATGACCTTTAAGCATGTTTGGGGAAACTTTTTATTGGAAGCCGCCTTTACTTCCCACTTTGGACATGAAAAATGATGTGCTGGAGAGTAAAAGTGATTTTGGTTGATTCTATAAGTCACACATCTAACAACAGAACCACACTTTTACCCTAACCTAAAAGAGACTCCGGTTTGAAGCTTCTGGTTGGATGCCCAAAAACACAATCAAGACATGATGACTGCAAGGCCTAGTGATATGCCCCCAAAAAACCGGGTCTGGAACCTGTAAAAGCGTAAAAGTGCTTTCAACTGAAAGCTACACCGGACACGGCCTTAATCTTTGACCTATGTCTATATACATGATGCTTGTGAGAATGTGTGGATTTGAACTCATGACCTTGTTGAACCAACAGTGCTTTCCCGTTCTGCTATCATCTTCAGAGACTTCTGGTCTAAGGTTACAAATCAAGGAACCGAGCATAAGTTCACCTACCCCAATTCGAACATGCATTTGGTTCTTCAGACCATTGTAGGGGGAAGTCATACCATGTTGAAAGGAGCTACAGTAAGATGCTGAGTTCGGTGGTGAAAAAGGAAAAAAAAACCTGGCTGATATTTTGGGCGAAAATTTATGAGGCAGAGGCGTTGGCCACAGCGAGAGGGATTCAGTCAGCTAGAATATGTTTTCAGGAGGTCTTTCCTATGGAAAATATGAGGGAACTTGAGAACTGGAAAGCAGTGAGAATCACACAGATTAGTGGAGAAGGCAATAGACATGCGTTTTGGGTAGTTAGGGTAGCCAGGAGAGCCAGTTCCAATCTGCGGTTTGCTGGTGTTCTTAATCAGGAACTAGGAATTATTGGCTTTGAGACTTTCTTTTGGATCCTCTTCGAAAGTTGTTATGTTTTGCCTTTTTGTTTCTCTGTTTTTGTTCACTTTTGACGAGGGATTGTGTCTGTTTTTGTGCTGTTTGAACCGACTTATCGTAATAAAGTTTATACCTCCACTTACCCCCAAAAAAAATTTGTCATATCATGTTGAATCCTTTTTTTCCATCCTCTCCTTGTCTTTTTCTATTAGATAACTAAGGTTTCCTGGTTGCGAGCTTATGACTTGCCCTCTTTTGATAAGATTGTGTAAGTGAAGGGAATCCATTCTATAACAAGCTAACACTTTTTCGAGGTTCCTTCTGGTATTTAGAGTTGGCTGTGTTACCTCGGTAGATGGCCCTTTTCGTTTTTCTCCGTCTTTCTCCCTTTGCTGTATCTGTTTTCCTTTATCTTGTGGCATTTTGGTCACCTTCCAAAAAAATATACCTAGTTTACTGTTTCAGGGATCGAGTGTCTGGTGTTGTTTCTCCAGTTTTAGATGTGTTGATCAGTTGGCTTAGTAGTTTTGCATGTTTTAAGTGATGGTAAAAAAATATTTTAGTTATGAGTAATTATGGCGAACCTTATCAAGGATGGCTCAATAAATGCTGAATGCATGTCAAAAGTTAAATTTCAGTGGAATGTGCTCTTCTTCAAACAAATAATGCCCGCGTTTGCTTGATCTTCATTGGTATCTTGTTCATGTTTTCAGAAACAATACATACACAAATGTGCTCTTCTTCCAAAAAACAAAGGCCGGCATTGCATAAACAAATGTGATGTTCATTGGTACTTTGGTGCTATTTTCAGACACAATGCATAAACATTGGAGTTGAATCTTTTTTTTTTACTGAAATGTGTATTTGAATTCAATATTACTTTTAATTTTTTATTCTGACAGACATTTAGCAAGGGTTTTTTTATCAGTAGATATATAATGGTCAAAGACTTTAGCATCAAGACTAAAATCTCTGACAACACCGCATGTGTTCTCAAATAAAATCCAAGTGGCTCCGGTTTTCGTGAGCTGTCTTCTCTCTCCTTTGTCGAAAAATAGATCATCTATTTTTAGACAATTTTGGGATATGGATGACCGGGTTCGTAAAAGGCCAACAAAAAAAAAATTGGTGTTCAATGCCCGTTCACGTTCACGCACGGGCGACGAGGCCACAAGTGCTTCATGCAGCGCTTGTTCACAAAATCGGATTTTACCTATTTTTCTTTTTTAGAAAACACTTTCAAGCGGTGCCTTTGTGAGGCATGGAGCTTTTATCTTTCTTAAAATATGCTTTACAAAGGGGAAAAAATGAACGCCTAACTGTTTTCTATGCCAAATTTTGAACGGGTCAAGTTACTCGTGAAGTACAAACTTGCCATTCGTGGTGGCCATTTCCAGCCACATGGCCCAGTACTACCCCGTACGGCACTCCTCACACACAGCGTCTTCGTCAGACGCCACGCATCCTCGAACGTAGTCTGCGGACCCTGAGCAGGAGTCCCGCACAGGGTATCTTCAGGCCCCAAGAGTATTCTCCGGACACCTTGTAATCTATTTGGCCCAAGCACATCCTGCCGAACAGCATTGGCTCGAAGCATGTCTTAGCTTCGTCAAACTCTATACCACTCAGCATCAGACATACGGTCCAGTTACCGAACAACCCCGTCTGCTCGGTACCTCCCGAGTAGGAGGAGCAGCAAAGTCCGTCGTCTATTAGCGACGGTTACGCCCACGAGGGGCACACACCCCACGATCAAGTGATGCGTCACCGTCGGATCCCTCAACAGACGCCTCAATGCATAACTCCCGCTAGGAACACCAACCGACGTGCCCTCTTCGGTAACCGTAGGGGGATGTAACGCTTCACCTCTTTGATGCCTTCGCCAAGGTCCAGGTGATCTCCACGCAAAGGTATGCAACATTTCCTAGGCAGACTGGTTCTAGCGTGTCTTATATACTGAACCTTCTTCCACACAAACCTCAAGGTCTATCCCTAACTTAGACATCGAAGAGTTCTCCCCAGTTCTTCAACCGGACATCCTTGATCCGGTTCTGGTTTTGCAAACATACGTCTGTCACCGGCGGTCATCTTCCCTGTCTTCAAGTGTAAGCCTGTTTTATCCCAACCCAAACAGGGAAATATCTCCACACCATTATTTACGAGTTCAACGCAAACACGTTTAAAACTTCATCAGACTCACTTTAAAAAAATTGAAAAATACTTATTGTAAAGAAAACTGAGTTGGATTACAAGATTAAATATTGCATTGCAAGACCGTATCTTTTAAAAAAATTATTAAAATACTAACCTATTACATCATCAAGTGAAGTTGAACTCTTGATATTATTCTAAAAATAAATTATTATTTTTTTTAAAATCTACTACTAATGAAAGTTGAACCATTGATCTCTTCTTTCCGATGTATACGAAGAACTATCAATAAACCACTCCTTTGAGTACATAATCACTTGTCAACAATAAGTTCTCAATTTAACTCGACTTTGTTACCGGCCTTCTTGCAATAAATATTTCTATTAAATAATTAAGTGTAGAAATTTACGTTAGAACGGAGAAATACTTCAAGGAGTTATCTGATATCGAAAATGTTACAAAAAATGTGATATTAAGATTACAAGGACTATGTAGAAATCCTACGATTCTAAAAGGAACAAGTTTTCAAATGTTAATGTATTTATAAATGAAAAAAATTGAAACCTGACTTAGAAAGTTCAAAAATCTCTTCTTGAATTATGCAAGGTTAGCAATTCATGGATATACTTGAGAAACAAACGTTGTAAGTCTATACCATCGAATCCATAAACAGACTATTTATACTAGAGAGGGTTTCATATGGCGATTGATTAAGCAGAAAGCTCAAACATGGTTGCAAAATCATGTCTTTTATCTGATCGTTTGTATTCCTCGTCGCCGACTTTTTTTCTAACAATAAAATAATAATAACAATAATGATAATAATGAACCTTTAACAAGAAAGTTCCGCTTGTGTACAATTTGGAGAATTCACATTCTGCCAATTTTGAGCAATTTCTGAGATATAAAAAGGCCGTTGCCCATCACAACTATACAAAAGATAATGCTTATTTATTCACAAGCTTATCTACGTTTTATTAGGAAAAATGTTAATTCTACAAATCGATGACTATGCTCTACCTGTAATTAATGAAAGCTAAGAATGAAAAGAATAGTAATTAAAACATCAATAAATGAAATTTCGAATCGCATAGTGGAGTGTGGCACCTTCACTGGGTTCTAGCGTCTGGGGAAGTATTCGCCGGATTTAGCCAAATCCATGAAGACCCGAGGAATGGTAGGAACCTGTCGATAGTCTTGGGAGCTTCAACACGGAAATAATACCAGCCAAGAGAGAAAAGATAGAAGCCAGAGCAAAAGCAGGGATGTTGCCACCACCAAAAAGTTCATCCCAAGGGCCAGCACCAAGAGATACAATCATCTGTAGCATTTACATTAAAAAGAAATAACAATATCAGGGAAACTCATGAAACAAACAACTCTGGTGGCATTACCATGATAGCGAGATAAGAGAAATCATAACTTCAATCGAATTGATCATTGCAATAAGATGAACGCCTGGATTCTAAATCCTATTCAAGTCCAAAGACCAACAAGTGATGCAGGGATCATTACTCGACAATATAAATCTCAATCGTAGGACATCCTAGAAAGGTATGCTCAAGGAGGAAAAGGGAAGTGCTTTCTGATGGTATGGTCATGCAGCAACATTAGGAAAACACCTGACAAGTTATGGGCCTGGTTTCCCAGAATTCTGTAAAAGGAGAAGTTTTATAGTTTGCTGAGAACCATAGTAGACGAAGTAAAACAGATCGTTTACCTGAGGTATAACAATCGCAAGATTCAAGACTCCAGTGGCCAATCCTGAGAAAGATATAATCAACCTCCGGGATGAGAATGCAACTTCATTAGGGAACAACAAAATTCTATAACAAAGAAGTACGATAACGGGCTTTTGTACAGGGTGCAAACCTTGGCCACCTCCTATATCAGCAGTCAAGTCTGCTGTCATGGAGTATGGAACACTAAGCGTAATCTGCAAGTACAATCCAGACGAGTTAAATTGCTGAACTTGGATAATCGTTCATGAAAACTACTGTGCAATGTCAATACTCACAGACAGAGGAAATCCAAGAAGTGCAAACAAAACTAGGGCTGCAACTTTATATGCTCCATTCCCTTCTATTACATGTTGAATACCCTTCCTATAGTCACCAGATGATAACAAACTAATGATTGCTGTGGCCGCCATGCAGAGAAACAGAATAAAGTTGCTCATTGCCCAGACAAGTCTTGCACCAATCCACTTACACATGGGTTCAATAAGGAATGAACTAAACATAAGAACAACCTAGTCAGAAAAGATATATCAGTTCTTAAATCTCGATGCCAGGTGGAAAAGGTGAGGTAATCTTGGAATTGGATAAGCATATTTTTTTCTTACAGAGTTCAATAGCAAACCGAATGCACCTTCTCTGACACCTTGATGATAAATTTCCACTTTCTTTGGGCTACCATTTGGATCCCCATGGTAAACTTCACGCCCCATCCAATCCGTATCAAAAAGGAAAAAAGGAACCATGCCAGCTGCAAATAAGATCTAATTATTCCCAATGAGAAGTATCATTTGTCTAGAATGCTAACCCAAAATAACTGCAATAATCTAATAAAAATCCAAAGATTAAAGAAAAGAAGTAAATCCCTATAATCTTGTGTCTTCAGAATAAATCCTTTTATTCTAACTACTCATTAGACACTCCCAAAGATTGTTCTAACTGCTCGTTAGATACTGCCTTTTTACAGTGCTTCATAAAAACACCCATGCGGCTAACAGGTGTTTAAGAAAAGAAATATTAGTTCACTTTTTAAAGAATACACCATCTGAAGAACCTCTCTTTTTGTATTTCGATGATGACTTCCCACCCCCTCTCTCTCATTCCCTCTCCCCATCTCTCATTCACCAGATCCAATGAGACATAGAGAGAGGGTATTTGTGGAAATACCAACAAAAAAAGGTAAGATTAAAAAAAATGCAAAATGAAGGCATGTTGTTTTTTCAAAAGTTTTTGACTCGCATAGGTGTTTTCATGAAGCAGAATAGATTTTAGGGAGGTTCTGATAGATAATTGGAGAAGAGGGACTTTATCCTAGATGCCAACTTTATAGGGAAAAATATAAAAACAAACCCAACAAACAGATAAACGAAAGTAATTGTGTTTAATATATCACCAAATTACGTACCCATGTAAGTGACATCACAAGAAGCACCGAGTGCATTCCATGTGGTAGATGTCTTAAGTTTGTCAAAAGATTGACCAGTACCGCTGAAGGTCCATCTGTGAAGGCTTCAATTTGGCTGTCCTTTGTCTTTGAGTTCTGATCTGCAAACTTTTCTAAGTTAGCATCATCAGTTGCCATCCTGGCTTCAGTCATATGACCATTTTCAGACTTTCCTGGACTTTCATTTGAAAACCCGTTGCTATGTTGATCATCTTTCAGTAATGGTGCAGCATCTGAAGAAATGTTCACCACTCTAAGTGGGATCTCTTTCGCAAAATAAAGAGTCACAGAAGTACAGAACACAAGGAAGACCTGCATTTATATTAAAGATTTAAACAGTTGTATCAACTGCATAGCTTCAAAAAGTTTGCAAAAGGCTTTGTGTGGGTTAATTACAGTATGCCCTGAAAATAAGGTGCCAACTGCACTAGAAAGAACACAGAACGAAATTGGACCATATAGGCAAGAGGTACAGAAAATGGAAATGATAAAGAATAGCAAGGCAACAATCTATAAATAGGTATATTCATGAAGAAGTTTAAGGCCTGGAGCAGAAATAGCATGCGGGTTCTCTAAGAAACAGCACTCCACCCCGAAAATCACCACTACAAGCCGAAGACTCATAATCCTCATTCTTTACTCAGAAACAGTCCTCTTCCTTCATGGATAGGGTAGAATGAAAATCTTGCTGGATATTTTAGAAAGAAAAAAAAGCATATGCTACGAAGTGACCCCCATATGTTGGGAAGTTTTTTGACCAGAGCTTTGGTCAGATTGCAGGTCCTTGCTGGATATTTTAGAAAAAAAAAAAAGCATATTCTACGAAGTGACCCCCATATGTTGGGAAGTTTTTTTACCAGAGCTTTGGTCAGATTGCAGGTCCTGCTTAGAAAATTGAATGCAGCATCTGCAAGCACCAGAAATTCACTGCTATAGGCCTCCCGCTTGACAGGTTATGAAAATGAAGTGAATAAATAAACATTTTCTGGAAAGGGCAATATCACATGTCAACATTTAATATCTACTTGGAGCAGCTGCTAGCTAGGGAATGGCATTTCCACAACTCTTCCAATAAGCCTCACCTTCCAAGGATTCCTCTGGCACATGACCACATAGAGTAAAGTCATTGTTGACACTTGAAAGTGCTCAAATGCAGATATATTTTCTTGGTACAGCCAAATCAACATGGAACTAGAGAGACGCTTCCCGCTGTTAAAAGTTTTTTTGGTGATCTAATATATGTAATTTCAATCATATATGGATTGGCTAAGAATGGTTCAGTATTGGTTGGCACGTGGGGCACAAATATTCATTAACGGCATTTCTTCTATATTCATCATCTGCCTCCTTTTTGCCTTCTCTTCCCCATCAACAATTTCTTTTCTCCTATCATTTTCCACTTCTACTTTATTTCTTTTGTTCCCCACTCCCCCCCCCCCCCCACTTCTCACCTATGTTGTTTATCTCTTTCTCTCCTCAACCTCTCTTCACTTGGCAAAGATCAAGTAAGAAGTAAGAACAGGAACATACAGTATTGTCAACCACTTGGTATCCCTATAATGCGCAATAAAAATCATTTAACTAAGTTTATGAATCTTTAGGGAAGACATTCACTGAAGAGACGGAGAAAACATGTAGTGGAGGAAAGTAATTGACATATAATGGTGGCATGCAACTTACCACAGCAACTAAGAAAGCTGCCTTCAGATTCCCACAGGCCTCACAGCAAGCTCTTGTTGTCAGGAAAGGAAACCACCTGCACAAGTGATAGCAAATAATGTTGTTAATTGTCTAAACAGTCTAGGACCAAATTTTGATCAAAGATAAGCAATGTCAGCAAAATATCGCCCAACTACCTGTTCCATTTTCCACTAGCACCAGAAGAGTAGCCTAAAATATTCCCAACAGCCATCCATGAGCAGAATATCGCATTAGCTGTATGGCGTTGATTAGGCCCTATCAAAACAAAAGAAACTTCCATTCATGGATGATAATTTTGTGGACAAATAGCACAATTATGTAATCCCAGGTGATGTGATAGACAACAATTTCGATCATAACATATAGATGTCAAAGAAAATTTTCACCTGAGAGATCAGCTAGAAGAGCACGGGCTGGTCCCTGCGACAGATGAAACAGAATGTTACTATGGTCAGTGAATAGCTGCAGATACAAGAGAGGACCATGAGTTCAATTATGAGAACTAAAATGGAACCAAAAGAATTAGCCGAGATGCTTACTTGTACTGTATTATTAGCAAGATCTAACATCCAAAAGCCAATGATGAATACAGAAATGGCTCGCCATCGAGGACCTTTGTAATCTCTGTAAGATGAAAATTTTAACAATAAGATAAAACTACCCTTTCTATTCAAATATAAAATACAAAAAAGGACAAAAACTACCTGCAATGTTCTTTGGTATCCCCTAAAATAGATCCTATATCAGCAGAAAATCCAATCATAGTCACCTATTACACAAGACAAACCTGTGATCAAAAGGTAGCAAGCTCACATAAAATCACTCAGCAGAAACAGTGTAATGTTCAAGGCACTCACAGCAAAACAGATTAATAAAGAACCGACAAAAATAAATGGTCTTCGCCTTCCATACTTTGAATGGCATTTATCACTCCATATGCCAACACATGGTTGAACCTGAGAGGAGAAAAGTTAGTGCAGATACTCTCAATGTTCTTGCAGATTTATAGAGGGACAAAATTACAAACACGGGATATGATGTGCATCTGAGATTTTCATTTGTTAAGATAAGACTCAAAGGCTTGCAAATTATCACTGTTTTCCCCCACAATTCTAACAACCAACTTTTACATATACTAAGACATCAGGGTGGTCTTCCACATGTCTTTAGGACTTCAAATTTTTTTAAATGTGTCTTTAGGATTTCATGCAACAAGAAGAAAAAGTAAAGAACTTTTTTCTTTGAGAAAGAAGGGAATTTTGGCAAGGACATTCACAAGATATTCCTGAGTTCCTCTCACATCAAGGCCGGGTGGGCCCAGTTCAGGCCTCATTAGAAGGCCAGGTCAATTATTGAAGGTTTGGTTCTTTACAAGACGCAATAAGGTGGATCCAACGCCCAATTTCCTTCTTTTTCCTCCTGAAAATGGATATAACTAACATACACTTGTCAACAAAAGAGCTGGAAGAAAGAACACACAAGTCATACACAAGATTGGTATATGCTGTTTCTTTTTTTTCAAATGTAGCCATAGGCTTTCTTTTGAAAGTGTCATTCATAGCATGGTTCGTATAATCAGCCGATCTGGCATGTCAGATCGGCCTAGGGCCCTAGGCCGATCCGATTCTAGGGGGGTAGCCCCCTGGATCGTATAAACTCCAGCCGATTATCGGACTGACTTGGTCCACATCGGCCCGAATCAGCCGATCCAGCTGGTTCTGCCAAACAAAATTCTTTTTCATGTATGCATTAATTAATACATGCATTAACCATCATTTTATATACGTAAATTGATACACAAAATTCACAAATTAATATGTCTAATATGATTGTGTACGTTAATTTACATATTTATGTATCTAAGTACACAAACACATATAGACATATATATGACATATGATATATGCATTATATATCATCTTGGCATTCATACATATATATGATTACATATTCAAATACATATATATTGACATTAATATATGATTGTATGTACATTAGCACACATATATGTATAAAGTGTTCATTAATATGATATATATACTATAAAGATATGCATATATGTATGTACAGTAATAAATATGTATATGATACATATCCTTTGAATGCTAAGATGAATGTTTAAATATACATATGTAAGTATTGTATACATATATATAGTATATTATGTATAGTACGTGACTATATGTTTAACACATCCATATATGTATAATGTATACATTTATAAGGATATACATATTAACTATGTATGTACATTAATATGATAAGTATATATGTATATGATTATATATATATATTGTATATATATAGATTTATATGTATGATTACATATATCATATATATATATATATATATGTAAATATTAATACATATTTTCCCTGGAATTTTCACATTTTTATTGAACTTTTACGATTTTTGCTATTTTCAGAAGAAAAAAAACATTTTTTAAACCTGACAGATCCAAGATCTGCTAGTTCCGGTGGATCGTCCAGATCGACCGACTTGATTCCAATCAGGATCGGCCCAGGGTGATCCGGCTCTTCATGATTTGTAGACTACTGATATCATACCATGACTTTATTTTACTTTCTTTTGTTTGATTATTTGATTGAAACAAAATTTTCACATCTAGAATGTAAGTGGGAGGACAGATAGAACTGTTTGACATCAAGAAACCTAGCATCTAAGGAGGTTTGTATTCAACTACAGATTCTGCAAAAGAGACTGTTTGATGTCAAATTTTAAATTGAACATGCAAAAGAGACTTTCCTTATTTCTAAATAGTTCTAAACAACACACAGGCCCACTCTAGTAACAAAACTCTACAAGTAATGAAGGATCATGGTCCACAGTAATGGGGCATACTAATAAAAGAATTAGTGATCCTTTTATTGGAAGACATCATCATCATCAGAACCTTATCTGATCTATTTCAGCTTGGTTAAATGAATCTTGTCCTGCCATTTTAATCTATCCATCTCGTACATGTAGCTAAGCCTAGGAAGTTTTGTTATAATATCCAACCGTCTCAAGTTAGGCCTTTGCACCACATAAGATCCAATTCGAACAGACACTTGCAATATTTGCATATGAAAATCCCTTCATGTTCGTCATCTTTTTTTTTCTTTTAACATGAATAGGATTCATTCTTTCACATGTTGACATGAATAGAAATAATAGCAAAAAGGAAACATGGCCATCCATCAAAGAAGATTCATGAGTGATGACCAACTGTTAGGCTAATGGCCCCATACCATCATAAGATCACAACTGGCGACCATGTATCATTTGACCACCAGCTGGTACCAGGATATGTCACTAATGTCTATATAATTTTCATGATCGTTCAGATCCCTTCTTATAAAATTTTGCACGATTTGTTACCAACCATAATCTTGCTGAAAGATAGTGTTTCATGGTGTGAGCAAGCAATCCTTCGTTGAGTGAACTAGAGCTGTTCTCATATTTGCCACTGTGCATCCATACAATTGATACACCCCATGATGTCATTTGAAGTGAATCATTCAAAATGACACTCTAGCACCCCACATCTAATCTAAGATGTTGGAAACGAAGATAAAAGAGGTTGTGTAATCCAGTCCATTCTTTCTTGCCTCAAACATGCATGCATAGGTTCCACCATGTCTTAGCCTAGCTGAGAGAAGGGGATATAGAAGCTAGAGTTTACGCCCTGCATTTCTTCTGGCATGGCTCCCTCAGAAAGGTAAAGTTCAGATCCCCCCACCCCTTCTATTGAAGGTGAAGTTCATACGAAACATATGTTTCCCTGATATCATTTTCAATGGAAGTATATCATATTCATCTTCAGCATTTTTTTTTTTTGAAAGGTATATTCATCTTCAGCATTTCTTCTCGGAACTCTATTTTTACGTTGCATATGAATCTCTTCTATTTTTACTTGTATATACTCTACATCCCTCATTCAGAAAATTTCTGCTGCAACACAGTACTTTGTAATTTATATTTCCTCCTCTCACAACAATATCACAGGTTGCGACCATTTACTAATGAAGACTGCACATTTTTTCTAAATGAATGAAGACTGCACATGCCAAGAAGAAAAATAAAATCATCAAATGTTTGAAAGACTTCGAACATAGAGAGATAAGGGAAATGGAAGTTGCAGATATAGGAGGTTAATCAACAGTTGAATATGACAAGAAACTGTAAGGTACTCACAATGAGGCCTGTAATGGGGCCACAGAGCCAAATAAATGAAGAAAAGGCATGTTCAATTCCGAGTGTCTGCATCCAAATAGACAGAAGTGAGAGCACCATTGCAAACCATCGTGGCAGTTTAAAATGAAAAAAGTATAAAGTAATATAATTCATTAAAGATAATCTTAAAACACCCAATGCAAATCATCATGACACTTTAAATCGAACAAATGGACACACAAAAAAAGATCGTGTGATCATTTGAAATCATCTTGAAACGTTGAATGTGGGGGCTCTGGTATCTTGTATAAATAATACTAGAATATCTATGATAATACTTATCGTTGACAACAGACTCAGCATCAACTCATAGAAAGCAGAATTCATTAGAGAACGTGAGAATTTTTCCAGTGAAAAGCAAAGAATTGTCTGTAAAGCACTCGGATTTTCCAGTGAGCATATAAGAGTGAGGGAGAGAGAGATCAGACTTGAATGTATGGAGTCAACAAGGAAAGCTGCAGGGCCCAACCAAACTGGACTCCCGCGGCCACCATGCAACCAAGAATCAGCGTCCTCAAGCTACTAGAACTCGCTCCAGATGCCGCCTCCACTCGATCACACGAAGACGGAGAAGCCGCCGAATCCAAGGAGCTCCCCTCCCCGTTCGGCACCCTTGGCGCATCGAGATCGATCTCGCCTCCAGAGTCCCCGCCCTCCAGGCTCACCAGCTCCAGTTCCGCCTCCCTCAGGTGCCTATACGGCACGCGGATCGAGATGGCGTCCATCCCCCGGTCTCCCGCAACAAGACCGGAGATCTACACAAGGAAACCACCCCCTGATCGGGGAGAAGCTGGATCTACGATAACCTGCCCCCAATCTCCTGCTTGCTACCCAATCCACGGACTCAGAGCTAAGCTTCGCCGCGGGTCGAGCGAGGCGGCGGGAGACTAGAAGTGACAGATGCAAGCCGAGGTCGGCGTTGAAACGTGTCCGTTGCGTCGGCGACTCGGCGGGGACGGAGCCGCCCGCGATTCGGAGGGAAGGGTTTAATATTGTCGCTCCTTTTGATGCGGAGTCCCGAGAAACCCGCGATTTCTGTCGGCGTCTTGATGGGTAGCCGTCAGATGCGCCGTCCTTGACCAGTGGATCAGAAGCGAAGGTTGCTTAAAAAGACGGGTGGGGGATGGGCATTGGTTTCTTCCGACTGTGGGGCGATGACGCGTTCGGCCAAGTTGGCCCACCACGAAAAGGCCGTTCCATCATCTAGATCCATTTTAAAATTTTTATCTTTTAAGAAAAATGTTAATGTGGGCCGTATTTATTTTTATCCACTGATTTTTAAAATTTGTTTGTCATATTGTAAGATATTTTAAACCTAAATAGAAATATATACAATACAAAACAAAACAAGTATGTCTAAGTGACGAATTCTGACGTACACAAATACGGACGCAAATGTTCGGGTCAAACCGAAATATCTAGTTCTAACCATCCAAATTTCATATATAGGAACAATTCAAATGCATTTTTTAGATGGTTATAAGGATAAAGATTTGGGTCTTCTTCCTTTGATTTGGGTTATTAATTTGAATCTTATAGGCCACAATTTTCAAATTTGAACTCACCACTTCAAGCAAATTCATGAACGGACACAGTCTTTTGTTCTTCTCATTTGCTCTACTCTATCTTCTTTTTTCCTTTTTTAATGATGAAAATTCTAATGTGGAGACACTCGACCAATTGTTCAACTCGGATTATCCAAATTACTATGCTTATGTTTCATCGTCTATCCAAAATGCTAGCTTAGATATAAATGCAACATGAATATGTTGGATGTTCTTCCCTATAAAGATAGTTCACATGATAATATAAAAAAAATATTTCATAGAATCACACTTATTTAATAATTTTAACCTCTTTATATTAATTTCCAATATTCTGAGCATAAAACAAGGATAATAAATACACGATAATAACTTAAAGCTTCTGCATCCCTTAATACACATGCAAAAATCATGCACCACCACACCGTGTTAGGCTGCATCCAGTTAAAGCAACAGGTGGGAGGGTTTAGGCCGATCCAGCCAATTTCACAGAGGTCCTCAGGACAAGAGTCAAACTCAACTTGTTTGGCAACATTTTTAGAAATTTCACTTTTTAAAAGATTTTAAATTTCTTCAAAAACTCTTTTACACTAACTTTTCAAACTCAAAATCTAGACATCATTATTACAATTTTCTCTCATCTCTCTCATCTCTCTTAAATCTATTTTACACAATCTAAAATTTATTTTATTTATTTGATAATTAAAGAGAGAAAAAAAAATTATTATTAAATAATTAAAATTTACAGTTCAAAATATTACCAGACAATAAAATCAAAGAATATCAAATCTGACGTTCGTGGAAAGAGAAATATTTTAGAGAAATATTAACTACTCGGACACCTAGGTAGCCAGCGTGAGCTGGATCGGCCGCACAGCCGACTTGATTAGTCGGCCACGTGGGTCCCACGCCGCATCTTGTGGAGTCCGCGCACGACTGGCCAATCAATCGATCGCGCGACCGATCCAACTCGACTGATTATCCGAGTGCCCGGACAACAAGTATTTCTCAACATTTTATACCCAATGAGATTAGATGGACGTCGACGTGAGAGCCGACATCCACCCGGTGAACTTGTTTTACCCGTTCAACCAATAAAATGTTTCTCCGATTGGAATGGAATTGGGTCGCCGGAAACTGCAAGCCACTTTACACGTTACTTTTTGACCATTTCTCCTTACTCTTTTTGCCTTCGGTCAGATGAGGGCCAAAACCAGTACACTTTGCTTTACATGTGAGACTCCAGGAGAGGTGTCAGTTTGACGATTAAGAGCATTACTTATGTGGTTACAAAGATGTGCTGCTCCATAAAGGTAAGTCTGGATTAATGTCACCTTTATTGTAAATTGGATGTCTTCGTGTGCCATGTAAAATATATTATTTTACGATGCTTTATTATATTTTACGTAAAATAAACAACCCCAAAATGAAAGACTAAAATAACGCCAATTTTGATAGAGTTACGGGAATATGGAAAACCATATTCTTGTGATATGGGGTCCAAATTCCGGGGTTTATAAACTAGGGAACCCCTAGTTGGAAGAGAAATACATTGTAATATGCGCATAACTAAGGTCCGTTTGTTTCCCTATAAAACTTCCTACAAAAAAATATTTTCATGAAAACTTCATGAAATTGGTCATTTTGCTCGTTGAAAATTAAATTCATGAAAATTAAATTCATGAAAATATTTTCATTAAAAATCTCATATTTTGGTATCCGAGGAGAAATCCCGAACGTCGTTTTCGTGCAATTCATTACGGGCACCGTCTTCTGTAGACACTATTTTCCGCTCCCCTTTTTAGGGGGGGACGGAGAACATCTCCGCAAAGAACGTGTACGGATACACGTGGAAAAAAGTGATAAAACAAACGGTGGCCCTTAGGGCGATCAAAAGACAATAAAGCAATAAAGAGTGATCGCCAGGTATTTTTCTAAAAAGCATCAAAAGTAGGGACGGGTGGGAAAGGAGGTGACGTGTACCTTACACCCGTAGATCGCGTAACGGAAAGATGTACGTGGACTCTTTCCTCCTCCTTCCACCGGCCGGCCGGCGAAGGAGATTTAGCTCGGTACCTGGTACAAAAGACAACAAGAGGACGAACGAACGGGTTAAACGGCGGTGTAGTGTACAGAAATAACGAAAGGGTGCAGAAAAGACATCAAGGGGGTGCGGACGCACCTTCCAAGAACTAAAATACAAAACTCCTATGTGGGCAAGAAAAGACATGCATGTGTGCGTGTACTATCTAAAAAGGAACCCTAGAGGGGGGAAAGAGGGGGTGAGGCGAGGGCCGCTTCTAGATGGTCGAGACGATGGCGTCTCCACGTGGATGGATCGTACGGTGGATCGCCCGATGATCCGGAACATCGCGTATAGCGCCACGGGATCTTCCAGACGATAGAGACGCAAGTCCGTGAGCGAGACGTCGTACGTGCAGGGCTCTGCCGTCGAGGAGACGAAGGCCCTCTCCCTCTCTCTCTCTCTCTCATCTCTCCTCTCTCTCTCTCTCTCTCTCTCTCTCCTCTCTCTCTCTCTCTCTCCTCTCATCTCTCTCTCTCTCTCTCTCTCTCTAAGAAACTCTCTCTCTCTCTCTCTAAAACCCTCACTCTCTCTCTCTAAACCCTTCTTTCAAAACACCAAAATGGCCAAGTCCCCCGGGATGGGCTTCTGCGCGAAGTTTTAACCCTTTTTAAATCGCGTCTAGAAAAGTCGCCGCCTTCAAAGAGCTTAAATGCGTCGGCCTTACTCGCCGCAATTCGCAACCCCTTAATGTCCCATCAGTCTGCCAAAACATGATGATTACGGCGCGCGATGATATTTAAGAATCGCGTCGGCTCTAGTCGTCGCGTTTCAGCAGGTCAAATTGATTTGACAGGCATGGCCCGGTTCAGGTTTAAAAACGCGTCCACCTAGATCGTCACGATTAACTGCCAGCTGGTGGTCTGTAAATCGCGGCGGTCCAGCTGGTCGCGATTTGCAACTCTGACACTGTCCTGCCATCTGATAGCGGCATGGTGTGTCAGGCGGCTAAGAATCGCGTCGAGTCCAGACGACGCGATTTCTTGCTGCGACATGCCCCCCCACCATGTGTCAGAACGTGGGTGCTCTAACACAGATGTGATGGTTTGACTTTTAATCGCGGCGGGTGAAGTGGACGCCATTAAATGTCGGTTATGCGTTGTGCTATGAAGGCGGTACCAAAATCGCGTCGGTCGCAGCCGCCGCGTTAATAGCTCACAAAAGGCATCGGCTGTGTTGGACGCGATTTAAAACAGTGCCCAGAGTCTTTCCCAGGATTTTTTGTGATATTTTCTTGTTTCTCTAAAAAGCCCTAAAAAGCCCTAAAAAGGTAGGAAGATAGGAAAATCACTTAAAATGTTAATTTAAGACAATCACTTTTGAGGCGTTACAGTGCAACTCGAGATTTTGTCCAATTTAGGTAAAATTGACGTGTCTACAGATGCCTCGCCTTGGCGTTTGCTTTGTAAGGAGTAAAGCGAAAGCAAAACAACTGAAAAGTAAGCGCCAAGGTGTAAATGAGACGCCCCTTTAAGGCACAGACTGGAGTTGTTTGTCAATTTAAGATAACGTTGTTTTTCGGAAACTCTTCCGGAGAGGAAACTGTACCATCGTAGATAACTAAACTACAAAGTAAAGACAAATGTGATATCAACTTCCATCGTCGGGAAGTACCTAAGGACGTAATCCATTAGGTTTCACCTGCGTATGGGGCTGCCATGGCCGTAGGTGGATCGAAAGTAAAGGAAAAGACCCAGGATGGATGAGTTTCTCTCCGAAAAGAACATCTTCAAACAACTTTATAATAAGCTGAGTACTGTGCTCGGAGTGGAATTATCGTGTTGCTTTGGCAATTACGGACCAAGTGATTATCTTTAATTAAGTCTTTTAAGTGATCTTTCTTAAAAACCTGTGTGCAATGCATGCTGGGCTAAAAGAAAATACTCATAAAACAAAACAAAATATAAACTAATCAAGGATAATATTGCTGTGCCGGAAAGAGGTCAGGATACCGGTAGGAACCGTCGTCCCCCCTTGGCCACAACGGCCTATCCTCAGAAGCAGGAATTCTCTGGAATTATCATCGTTTTTGGCAGTGGAGGGGAACTCAAACTCCAGATTCATCAGAGCCTTAAGGTCCTTGGTTAATTCTAATAAGTATACTATATAGTAAAATGCACTGTACACAACATTGCTGGAGGCTGTCGAGGATATTCGTGTTCCTGCAACGTGGCAAACATCTCGAGTCCTGTATCCAAGCAGCACAAAACACATTAGTTCACAAAAGGCATGACAGTTCAAAATCGCGTCCAGTACACAGGACGCCTTTAAGGTACGTAAATCGCGTCGACTGTGGTGGACGCGATTTACAAGCGCGGGCCAGAACTCAAAAATTTCACTTTTTCTGCCCTTGGATGTAAGGGAGGGTGGATGCTTCTAGACATTGGGTGAGTCATCCAAACCCACTTTTTCCAACACCTCCTCCAAACCTTTTCACACATCAACCCCCACACCACTTCATCTTCATTTCTCATTCACTCCTCTTTTCCTCACTCACTCACTCTTCTCTTCCTCACTCACTCTTCTCACACCCATTCTTTCCACCCCAAGGTTCTAAGAGGGAGAAAGGAAAGGAGATTGTTGGGAATGGAGCAAGGTGGCCCTTCCTCTTCCAAGGGATCAAGAGGGGGCAATTTCAAAAGGTTGAGTCAAGTGGATGGCCATATAAGCAAGCTTATTGAGGCTAATGCGGTAAGTGAACTCGAGCTCGGTTCTGCGTCTTCTTTTTAAGCTTGATTAGTGTGTTCTTAACGCTCTTATGACCCAACCCTTATAATTTGATGATTATCCGCCCTTTCCGGGGAACCGACTGTAACGCCCAGAAATTTAAAATATTAAGAAAATAGAAGTAAATTGGTTAAAATACCTTAGGGTTATTAATAAATTGTGATAATTGGATGATAGACTAATTAGTGGTAATGAACATTATCCCAGTGTCGTACCTCGAAGTGCGTGCCTCCACAGTGCGATACTGGAAAACGACAACGAAATAAAATTCGAGAACATCATAATTTCCATAAAAATGTGGAGAAATCAAATATGTAATTATCTGAATTTTTCGACGTACGGATTTCAAGGTACAGTCGACGCGACCATTTTTCGGGTGATTTTTCACCTAGTGTAAAATAAATTCTAAAAATTAAACTAAAATCACCATAATTTGCAAAACATTTACATTAGCCTATGGCTGAAATTTCAACACAAATGACATCATTTGAATATGTTTACGTGAGGATCTTTGGGCCAGTCGAATTAGGGGCTATTTACGATGGTGATTTTCTGGGAATTTTAAGTCTGTCTACGTGTGAGGGGCTGGGGCAGCCACCTCACTTAAGTAGGAGTTTAACACGTTTGTCCCTTAGGTGTAAGGCTTAGAGAGTTGCATGAGCTAGGTGGCCTTGCATGGTTAAAGGGGTTTATACTTCGACACCTTGATGGCCAACGTGCCATCACGCATGGGAGTTTGGTTGGGCTATAAAAGCCACTTCCCTTCCTTCGTATGTGCTTTTCAGAACTCTCCTTACTCTTGTTCGTGTCTTCCTCTGCTCCTTGCTGCTGGGATTGGTGCTGGAGGAGCTGTTGGAGGTGCTAAGCCCCACAACTACTGCGACCACTCCTGCCCCTGCTCATACTGCAACTGTAGATACTTCTACCTGGGAGTCAATTTGCTATTGAAGTTACTGTCGTGGCTAGCAAGCCACCAATTTGGGAGGATGTTCTTCCTCTACTGGGTTAGACTCTTTTGTCAAGATCACGTGAGAGTGCTTGGTAAGGTAGGATTCTATTCTCTATTCTCTTCTCAATCCTTGTATCTTGCCTTTGCTAAAAGTTCATGTCCACATATATACTTGTTTTCCAACCTTGGAAACCATCTTAAGAGTGATGAGTTCATCTCTTCTGAACATGTCTTGTTCTTGAATTGGGGAAATTCCTTTGGTTGAACTTATGTAGGTATTAGTAGAATTCATTCTTGTGACCATCAACTTGTAAATCTCCTTCTTTTCTAAGCCTTGGAGTTAAAGCATCGGTCTTGATCCCATAAGGCATGGAATTCAGTAAGCTTGTTTGATTACCTTGTTACCATTGAGTTCTTATGCATTGATAGGACTCCTTCTTAATGATCCTCTTTCTTCTTGTTCTTATACTTCCTTCATGTTAAGAAATCCATGTATAAGTGTAGGATTCATCTCCTTTTCCGTAATCATGTTCTCCACACATGATAAATAACTCATGTTGAGTAGCCAAGTTGATATATTGTAATCCTACTATTTTTCCTCCAGTTTTGATAAACATTCTCACATTAGGGAGGAGAAGATTCTTGTTTTACTTCCAGATCATCTCTTCTTCTTCTTCTTCCACCCTTGATCCTTGTATATGTTATAGAAGTTTGATAAAAGTCACAATACCATTAGAACTTGTGACTAACTTCTGTTCAGATGTTTGGTACTTCATACCTTGATTTAATCCATGAAACACTTTGAGTTTTAGTATTTATCTTGTAGGAATCTTCCAATAAACCATTACTATCAAGACCACATTTCCAACACTATACTACGTCTAGTTTCTAACTAGACAAGCTTGAATTGCAAACTTCTTGTTTCACCTCGTTTGTTCGGTTTATAAACCACTATGAGAACTCCAATTAGACTCTTCCATTTGTTATAAACATGTCTTGGTTTATAGTTCTATAATTAGGATGTTTAGATCAGATTTACAATCATTTCTGAAGTTCTGCAGCTACCTGTCGACAGCCAGCCCAAAGCTGTCGACAGGCGCATGTCTTCCAGAACTCCAGGATTCTGGACTGTGTGGATCTGTCGACAGATCCCCTGGTTGCTGTCGACAGATACACACAGTCCAGCAAACCTGAGTTCTGTCTGTAGCCATCTGTCGACAGCCCCTTTCTTACCTGTCGACAGCTATGACCCTGATTCGAATTTCAGCACTTTTTCATGTGCAAATCATTGCTTAAACTTCACCCTATTAGCCTACCAAGTACCCTCATATTTACTTTGATATTTACTGTCATTCTACTATAAAGATCACCACTTTGGATACCTTACTCATCATACATTATCCTTGAAACTGTCAACTCCGAATGGTACTCCGTTGAGTCCATTCTCCTGTATTCGGCAACTAAGTTCATATTACTTGATGACTTGAGAGTTCAAAGGCTTGAACACCTTGTGAGATATGATAAATTTATGATGATGACATTTATTGGGTCCTTGGACCCCACCTGACTGATATGCCTGTGCAAATAGGGCTGGTCCAGTCCTGGGAGGAGCACCCGAATTCATTACGGGCCGTACGGGAGTGATAAGGACACCGGGATGTTTGGCATTGCATCACTACTTTCTGATTATAGTCATCATACTTCCTATACTGTGTGAACTGATATATGAACCAATACTTGAGTTATTACCTGAGCATAACCTGAGTTTTATTGTCACTGTATCAAGCTACTGTTCTGAGATCTAGTATTGTCTCTTTGATGCCTGTTCTATCCTTGTCTTGGGGCAATGAGGACACCGGGATGTCTGGCATTGCATCAATACCTGTTTGATTATAGTCATCATGATACCTATCCTGTGAGAATATATATAGATATGAGCCAGATGATGAGATATGTGTTGTTCATCTTTGATATCAGTCAAGTCTTTTTATTGTTTCACATGAACTAGAACTTGAGTTTCATGTGAATTCCTGAGTATACTCTGTATCAATTCTATTGTTCCACATTCACTGTCATGTTCAGATGCATGTTGGTCCATCTATGATATCACTTAAGCCTTTTCCTTGATCATCATACAGTTTAATACTTTGATTTGAGAATTTGAATCCTACTGGGCTAGTTAGCTCACCAAATCCTATTTTTCAGGTATCTACAGTTCTTGAAGGAGGGAACTTCGGGATATGTGTGTGGAAAGACCATCCTTGATGGCATTTTACTTTTGAGATTGTAACTGGAATGTTGTAATATTCATAGAATGACAATTGTCAATTTTTATTTAATAGCTTCCGAGCATTTTGCTGCTCAATTAGTTCAAAGTTCACTCTTGATTCCTCTTGCGTTCACGTTCCGGAGTTGTTATAGTTATATTAAATGACGGGATGTGACACCGACGCTTCATGCGTCTACCAGGGCTCCAGCAACTTACCTCAACATCACTCTAGGCATGACCAGCGTTCTCAAACGATGGGGAATCAATAACCTTGCGGTCCATGCAAAGAGTACACGAGGTACATCTGGATTGGGCTGCCATGGGCGCATTAGCTGAGGTATGGCATCCCCAGACCCAAACCTTCCTTTTCAAAAATTTCGAAGTGACTATCCTTTTGGAAGAGGTCGAGGTATTTCTAGGCCTTCGGCGGATGAAGCAAGGTGAAGAAGATGAAATGATGATCGCGCCGAGGAGCCACACCAGCAAATCTATTCTTGAAAGCTTCATGGATGCAAGAGAGGCTTACGAGATGCGAACTGACAAGGGCATCCATCTTCAAAAGCTGGCGGTTTGGACTAAGCGGGAGCTTGGAGAAG